>BMAV01004190.1:0-185443 GCA_019973955.1 Trichonephila inaurata madagascariensis
TACGAAAAATTTTTTTAATTTCATTGTCGAAATGGATTTAAAAATTTTGCAGCAAACTATTCGAAACCGAAAATTATGTGGAGGTTCTCGAAAATCTATTTAGAGACAAATATATGATAGATTATAAAAATAATTAGTAAAATAATTTGTTGTTGTTACTAAACCTCCAATGTCTGACGAAGTCAGACAAGATCAAGTAAAATAATTTAAATAATGTTAGCACTTTTAACGAATAACAATTTTTATGAACATTCCCCTTTTTAAACCCCTTATATGAAATAGAAATAAACCACACATTCATAATCCAGAGAAATATAAATTTAACCTTTTTAATACTATGAGATTATAGTACTCAATAGTAATGGTTAAATATCGATGCAGTTTTTTTGAAGACATATGTTGAGAATAGAGAGAGATGGTTATAAGCATAGATGGTTGTTTATGGTAAAATATATATATATATATATATATATATATATATATATATATATATTTTTTTACACTCAAAATTTCGAGTAATTTTGTTAACTTTTAAATCATTCCATTGTACACTATTGTTCAAAATTGTATAAAACATAGATTTTTTTTTACATTGCAATCTTTGTAATTCAAAGAATTTTTTTCAAAACAAAATATTTTTAAACATTTCAGTAATATTATATGAGTCAGCTGGGTGGCGTAGTTGGCTTGGCACTGGCGCCTTGTACACTCGAGATGGAGGGTTGACCCCGACTCAAGTCAGTGGATCGACAGCGCCTAAGTCGCATGCTTATGCCGCATATTAAAGATCCCTGTATGCCTGTTTAGCTTGCGTACTCTCGACAAAATTAAATTCTTTGTTCAGTTTCTCATCGTCAGAGCTCAGGGAACTGGTGGTGAAGTAAACTGGGCACCAAAATTACATTGTGGCACTAGATATCCATCATGTATAGTTAGATGGCCTCAGGCCTCCCCTGACCACATGTTATCTTGTGACCAGGCAGGACTTCGTTCAAGATCTCCTATTGGTTTTGTACTTCTTCAGGGTGAATGAACGCATGGACCTGATTTTGCTCTGCTGATCTCGGGGATGAGAAATAACAACAGCAGATATCCATGTTTTATTGTTCATTCAAACTGATTTTCATTTCCCGGAAAAGTAAGACATGCAATGTTAATTACCAATCATCTGCCCTTTAAAAAGACAGAAGAAAATATTATAAAAAATTTTTAAATCTTAAACTTTTTTAAGAAAGGAGATTTTCATATTCTTCAAAATTATATGTTTTTAATCTGGGTGATGTAATATGCAATGTGAATTGTAATTTATGAGCTTATACATTTGCAATTTGGATTTGCGTTTTTTTTTTAATTTTCAAAATATACGAGTGAAAGTATTCAAACCACTTTAAAATTAAACCCCCCTTTACTATTTATATACTGGCGGAAAATAAACTAAATTTTAAAGTTCCGCTACAGAAAATAATCTACTATTTAACTAAAAATATTACGTCATTATAATAAAAAACAAGGATAAAACTGAATTATAGTGTAATGAACGCAAAGACGCTTAAGACGAAATATCGGTTAACACAAAACAATGCAATGGTCCAACAAACTAAAAACGATTTCCATGCAGGTTTTTTTTCTTAAGACAAACGAAGTTGCTTAACACAAAAAGTTTTCCCCCATCGAGAATGAACAAAATACAGAAAAGGCCCAAATAGGCAGGACTGTCCGAATGTATCATCGGAAGAATTCTGTGCAGTAGATGATGTTAATGTTGTACAAACCCCAAATTTTTAGCTGATTTGCAAAAAATATCATTGATGCAGATTTCGACGAAGAAAATAATAAGAGCTCCTTTAGGGTCATCCCAAACTAGGAATGTTGTGAAAAGAACGCAGTTATTTAGACACAAATACTAGGTGAAATGAACAATGAAATGGTCGATTGAACCTTTTTAAACGATTTTAAAAAAGGCAATGCAAAGAAAAATTCAAATTATTTTCAAAAAGTCAATAATGGGTTGGTTTTTTTTTAAAAACTTGAACATTTTTTATTAAATTTTTAAGCTCTTGTGAATGTTTTTTTTCATTTATTTTTTTTAATAAACCCTATATATATGGTATTTATGTAAATAAAATAAACTTTAAAAAGACTTTTTTTTCTTTTCCTTTTTCGCAGTGTTTTCAAACTTTCAATGCTGGGGGCCCCCTTTTCAATCCAAAATTTTTTTCCCCCCCTTTTTTCATTAATAATGTATGAATGCAATAATAAGACTTTGACGCTAAATACAATACGCGATCTTAATTATAATCCATAAAAATAAAATAAGTTTAAATTTTTTAAAAGTTACTTTTAAAAAAAAATTAAGAAATGGGATAATTATTATGTTATTTTCCTTTCTATAAAATTTTTTTAAATTGGAACATATTAAAAATGGGTGGTTTAGAAAACAAAATATAGATATCAGCAAATATAAAAAAAGAACTCAGAGGGTCAATTTCTAATCATAATTCCTTATAATAACTTTGCTTTTCGAAAAACCCAGCGATGCAAAATCTGTCGAGAGCTGAAACGTCCTCCCCGTTGGTGTGTGGGTAGTTAGGAGGGGTGCCAGCTCAGGTGTCGTCCACGTCACTTGATCATGGTTCAAATTACGTGGTCCGCCCCAAAAACCCTCGTGTAGCTGAACGTGCGACGTCAATATTCAATCAACCAAGGAACCCCATAAGTCGTAATATTTATTAAACTTGTTTTCTTAATTTAGTAATAATTAGTTATAAAATACCTGTGCAGCACTGATACTTTAAAAAGTATAGCAAGTTCCCCTTTTGCAAGGTTCATTTTAAAAAATAAAAAATTGATATAATAGCGAATTGTAAGGAGAGTAAAGCCAAATGCGTGACAATGTTTACAAAATGTAAAATAATTTTTTTAAATGATTGCCCAGTTATATGTTTTAAACGTTTTAATTTTAAGCCCACAGAATTAGCATTTTTAATTGATGTTAAATAATGAACAATAATATAAAATTCCCTGAAGAAAATTGTATTATTTTTAATATTTAAAGCGAAAAGATTTCAACATGTTTTAACCCGGGAGCAGGGCACTCGATACGATTATTGAGTCACCCCCTCCTTTTATATATATATATATATATATATATATATATATATATATATATATATATATATATATATATATATATATATATATATATATAAATTATTTTATTGTACACGATACAAATCGTGATTCCAGTGAAAAATTTTTAATTTAAGAGAAATAAAAAATTACCTACTTTCGGAACCCTTTTCAATTTTTTTTTTTTGGTAACAAATAAAAAAGTTTTGCCAGAATTAACGATTATGTGATCATTGTGTTCCGCGCGACCATTTCCCGGGTTTAAAAAAGTTTTGGCCAAGTAATCCCCCAAAATTTTTTTCTCCGTGTTTTTCCAAATATCATAAAACTCTTTTAGGGAAAAAAACCCAACACGAAATAAATACTTACTTACAATTTCCCCCTAAATGAGAAAAAAAAACACATAAGAGGGGTCATAACTAACTATACCCAATAACAGAATCAAACAGATTATCAGAAAAAACAGATTACAGCTATAATGTGCAGTATTTAAAAAATAATCACAGTGATAAATTTTTTTATTTTCCCTAAATTTTTTCAAATTTTGGGGTCGGGGATTTGTTTTTTCTCTGTGAAAGAGAGAAAAAATCACTTATCATGAGATTACAGCAAATAAAATAAAATTTTTTTTATTTGGTTTTTGGATCAAAGATAGCAAATTAGGTATTGAAGAATTTTTTTATATATTTTTTGAGATGAGAATTATCGCCTATAAATTATATCAGAGAAAAAGTACTTTTTTTACTTTTGTCTGAAAGTATTTTGTTTTATTTCATTCCAGAGTAAATTAATTATTTTTAAATCTTTTTTTCGATATGCTCCGGGCCCCCCGAAAGGGGTATCGCACCCCCCGGGCGCCCCTCAGTTTGAGAAAAAACTGCTTTAGCGCAAAAATTCTTTTAAATGAAAAAAAAACCCAGTCCCTTCAGTTTAAGCGATTGCGTGTTAAAAGATTTTCAATGTATTTATTTAAAAACATTATATTTTCCATAAAAGAATAATATTTTAATGTCGCTTTTAGTAGTTTGTTATCCCAAAAAAGATTAATTTCCCCCCAAGATTTATCAGTTTCAATTTTTTTTTTGCTTTCAAATATTTATTATGATTGCTGAAAATACTATTATAATTACTGAGTACACACACGTTAGTTTCAACTTTTTCTTCTTTGTAACTTACTTTAATCTCATTTCTTCACTACTTCCTGGTAAATGATGTATTAAGGGTAACTAAAATAACACGGTATTCTTGTTCCAATTCGCCCCACAAAAACAAAGTAAAAGCAATAATGTTCAAAAATGTAGTCAAGAGAAATAAAAAAAAAAAAGTGAAAAGCGTTAGAAATAAAACGTTCTTTTTCTTTTTTCACTGACATTTGGAGATGGATTAAGGTGTTGCAGAACCTCCGTCGAACATTCCCTAACTCTTGAAGACTTTTGTGCCTTAAAAATTTCAACTGCATATAATTTGTTCAAAATGTAATGCCATGTTTATAAATAAGTATTTGTTTATAGGATTTTATTAAGTCTATCGTATACCTTAAAGTTGCTAGATTTAAAAGATGCAAAACATAATGTGTTACTTTTAAGATATAATAATAAGTTAAACGTATGTCCTACCATGCTCTTGTGTTCGTAAAAATTCAAAAAACATGAGACATTTATCAGAAATAAATTCAATTCATAAATCAAAGGAGATAATTCTATTGAAACAAATAAATGATTAAATATTCAAAGGATAAAACAGTAATACTTTCTGAAAGAAATTAATTATTGAAGGCTTCTTCGAAGTGCGATAATATCCGCTTATAAACTCTAAGGTATAAAATGAAACCAGATTTTAAGTCAGAGCTTGAGAAAGAGTATCCCTAGTTGCTTTTGTAGAAAGCAAAAATTTATCTCTACCAGCAACTAAATGAAAATTCCCACCACCCCATTAAAGCCCCCATAATAGTATTAAAGTTTATTGATTAGTGTTATTTCTCAGATTATTTTTTAACGTATGGTTTCGCACAATACAAAAAAAAACATGCGAATACAGGGTGCAGGAAAAGAAGTTGACAAACAATTTTTTAAGTAACTTTATAAGAAATTAAGAAATTAACAAAATATAACAAATAATAATAAAAGTACACTTGTACTAATAAATAAAATTAATTTGTTTTAAAGTGACCACCGTTTGCAGCAATGTAGAGGCGCAAACGCTTGCAGAAAGTTTCAACAATGGACCTCAAGTATTTTCCCTTGAATCTATCCCATTTCCACAGAAGCGATTGCTTTAGAGAGCCTTAAGTTTTATGCGGTTTAGTGTAGGCATTGGAGTCCAAAAAGACCATACACTGCAATCATGGAACTGATATCCGCCGTGTATGGTGGCTATTCTGCAGATGATATAATATATGAAAATTCGCCTTGCACCTCTCTTGTGCCTTTTGGCCTTTCGAGCTGGTGCAGAGTCTTGGTGAAACGTTCAATTTGCATTTTCTAAATACTTTTGGGCCCACGGAAGTACAACAGCTTCAAGAATGCCCTGTGGTACACTTTTTGATTGATTTTAATGCCCTCTTCCCCAAAATCCAAACGTATTTAGCCATATGCGTACATTCCACCCCAGACCATGACCAACTTTGGATATTGGCAATGATCAACAATTGCCGAGGTGATTGGAGCGTCCAAAGACCCAACTATCTTGTTAAGTTAAGTGTTGCTGTTTTAAGTCTTGATATCTTGTTAAAGACCAAGTTATTATCTCTTGCTGAACCGTAAAACGCTTCTCATCATTGAAAAGGAATCCCTCCCAGTGCTGAATTGCGGCCCGTCTCAAAAGTTTTCAGCGTCCTTGGAGCCAACGGTTTGTTTTCAGTAAGAAGCTGAACTTTTCGTAACTTTAGGCTTCAGTCCAAGATCCGTTTTTGCTATTCGCTACACCGATCTGTTACTTATTCCCAAGTCACGACGATCTATCTCATGGAACGGATTCTTGGACATCTCTCGGGCTTCTATGGACACGCTTTTCGATGGCCTTAAGATCCCTTGAACGTTTAGAGTGCGGTGTGGACTTTAACCATCATTGCAAGCTAATTAAAGTGGCAGATTACATCAGACACGATTTGCCGAGGTACATTAAGCAAAGGAACGATTTCACACTGTCGTTTCCCTTTCTGAAACAACTCTAAAATAGCAGACCTTTTGCTCGACATTATCAAAAACACATAAATCAAAGTACAAACTAAGAAATATATTAGAAAATGTTTTATTATTTAAGGGTACATAAAGAACATGAAAACACCAATTAAAATGAAATTCCTTAACTATTCTAGGAGGTTCAAGTTTTTTTGCCACACCATATAGTGTAAAATATGAATTAGGAATTTTATTTTAAAATTAATATCCTACGTTGCAAAATGTTTATTATTTAAGTTAAATTATAATGTTAGTTTAAAGGTCACAAGGGTATATTTAATCATTATTAAAAATACCGATGTGCTGAAAATCTTGTATTGCTTTAAATGTTCGGCACAATTACCTGTCCTTCCAAGAAATTAAAAATCATTAAAATACGAAAATTAAACTTCGTAACTATTGTTCAACTTAAAACGTATTTTAGATATCTCTCATACATTGTTGAGTGTATATTTACACACATTATGAACATTTTATTTTTATATATATCCAGGCGTCATTCAGACTAGGAATCCGTTGAAAGACCTATAAACATGGGAAAGGCAATGTTAAACTATTTATTATAATTAGAAACCACAATTATAGAGACTCATTAAATAACATTTACTGTCTGTAAAACCAAGATACAACAGAAAGATTTATTTACACGAACAAATGAGGTATGGTAAATGTACAAACAGATTAACAGAAATTATTTCGAACAATTTGAAATCATCCATAACTTACAAATTTAAGAATAATTGTTAACATTAATTATTGTTGTAATGTAAGTAATTTTTAACTGCTTTTGATATCTCCAAAGATGAACACTTGAAAACAATACGCGTTAGGTAATAAATTTAGAATCAATTACAAGTTACTGAAACAGATTTTTAAGTATTTCCTTACCCAATAGTTAGAAAACTTTTATGTATTAACCACAAAACAATTCTCCTTTTTTTCCTGTTTTACTAATACAACTTTTTTTATTTCCCATTCAATTCTTCTATCGCTGGCACAAGTCCAAATTTAATATGTCATCAAAAAGAACAAAAAGGTTTTCCAGTTTTTTTGTGGTTACTGGAACTACTTGTTCGGTGAGAAATTTTTTTCTTTCAAAATTACGACAATGGAATAGTTTCTTCATGTTTTTCTGATATTTTGCTTTCGTGTTTCTTTTTCTTCTCACAGCTCGCTATAATTCATTGATAAAGATGTCACTACATAAAATAAACAGGATTTCTTTTCCTCATTAATAATGAAGTTGCTTATTTCCTATTTGAATAAAGAAAATTATTTATTTTTATGAATTACATACACACACTCACACACACTTATTAAGTTCAGTTTTTTTGCTTAAAATACATTAAGGATCCACGATTATTATGCCATGATTCAATCGTAATGATGTACCATCGACATGGATATCAACAACAAATGTGCCTAATCATATGCGGAGATTTGACATTTGCGTAGTTTACCCACACCCACTCTGTTTGGTTCTAATTACTTTAAAGTGGGGGTTCTATAAATATTTGTCGACATACTTTTTTAAAACTTCTAGAGGAAAAAAAATGATTTTTGTCTTACCTTCCGATACTATACCAAGTACAAAATAACACGACTTTTTTCAGAGTGCTTTAAATTAGAATAAGTTCTCATCTTCATAAAAATAAAAATTAAAAATGTTAAATTATAAGCATTAGTAAATTTTTAATTTATATTTCATAAATTTTGAATGCATTAGAATTTTTCTATGTAGAAGAGAGAAAGCAAATTAATGCATACTAATTCGGAAAATAGTTTCAGAATCCAATAATTTCAAGTAATGTACAAACTATTAAAATACATTTTAGACATAAGCAAATATAAATTATAATTCAAGTATTATATGTTATTTAATCCTAATTTCGTCAAAAGAAACTCTGTTTGCTTAGACAGTATGTTTCCAAAGTGACCATTCTACCTCTTTCAATTTTAATGTTTTAAATATTCAAAATATTTTAAATTCTAATAAATGTTTTTCTTTTAATCCGCGATCACTCACGCAGGGTGTTCTGTACACCCCAGCAACAAGAAAATCCTCCCAGGATTCTAAAATTAATGACACGGTTTTTTCTGTAGCTGCACATTTTAGGTCATTGAACCTTCAGGCCTGATGCAATCCCTCTTTCTCGAACGATTGGAATGTAATGACCTTCAAAAGTTTATCTGGGAAGGCATGAGAATTCCAGTGAGAAGTTGAGTATTTGTATACAGTCTGCTCTTAATGCTTGGAAAATGATTAAAATATTATTTTTCTACTTTCTGCTATCATTATCTCATTAATCAAAAAGGATATTTATTACTGGTATATACGTTTTACTGGTTTATAAAAAAATATAAAATTATGTGTTTTAAAATGAAAATTTTGTATCTTTAGTTTAAACTAATGTTAGTCTCATTTGTATGCAATACATTTAATAATTTTATTTGTATAATACAAAAAACATCTTGTACTTTATAAATATGTACCATAATGACTTAATTTTATTTTCATAATTAAATACACGAATTAAAAGTTTGGGGTGTTCTCTACACCCAGCGAGTAACGGCGGTAGCAAAACAGGCGTGAGTGACCGCGGGTTAAATTAGTCGCCTTTATACATTTTTGTTCTTGTTTTTCCAAAATTTGATGTGCTAACTCTTACAGATACTCCTATTTCTAAAAGATCTATATGAGTAACTTAAGCAATTATCTAGACAGTGCTAAGATTAAAAGAGCAATTGGAAAAATTAACAAAAGGAATGTTATCTTTATAAAAAGGAATTATCTTCAACAAATGCATCGGTTAAAGCAAAAACAAAAAAAAAGAGCACACCACATCATCAAAGTTTCATCTCCTAATTGGACGATTATATCTATTTTGAAGTTAGTTTTGCTATCCTCCAGACAGCAGCCGTTAACAGTTATTTTAATAGAGAAATAAATCGTACTAGACATTTACAAATCAACACTAAAAGAGTTTTCAGACTAAAAGAACTTAGATTTCATGCATTTGGAGTCCTTATCAAGTAAAGGAAATAAAATGTATTATTACATTTTTGATGGAAAAAAAAACGTATGCAATTATGTAAACATTTGATAAATACGAAAATAGTGTTCTGTATATTTGCCAAGGAAATGTCAAAAATTATATGTTTTACTTACTAGTTTAGAAGTATGATTTACTTTAATTAATGAATAAACTTTCTTGATCTTTTTCATTTTAATTTTTAAAGAATAAAATTTAACGTTATTAAACACAGTTTTACCGTATGTTAAATTCTAAACAATTTAACGTAATATATATATATATATATAGTAATATTAAAATAAAAGTGAATAAGTACTAGAACCTACAGTGCTAAAGCAGGAAGAAATTAAAATTCACCAGACACAACAAATGTAGATACAAAAAAGTCTTTGGACTAAACTGGAGATCTATTACGATTTCTAAAGCTGTCGCTGAATTAGGCCAGCGAATTAGGGTCAGCAATGCTTTATGGATCAAACCTTCCTCGTACAGCAGAAACTTTCGACATAATAGGGGGAAAAAACAAGTTGAAAAGTTAAGCCTAATACAACACATGGGAGAAAAACCTGATAATATATTAAAATGAAGCTAAGAAAAGAGAACAATAATGCATGTCTCAAGGAGAGGAATAATAATAATAATAATAATATATATATATATATAATATATATATATATGTATATGTATATGTATTTCAGAATGCAATGACATTTACCTAAATTGAAATGAATAATGTGGTATAAACGAATATATAAAAAATAACGTTTAACTTTTATTGAATTTAGACTAGATTTATATATACATCCAGGTATTTAAGAAGATTTAATATCCGCATTTAATTTTCTATAATTAAATGCTTTTGTACACATACACACACGTATATATATATATTTAACTCCTCCTTGATTTTTGACTTTTTTGCACAAGGGATATAATTCCCTTAGTTAAATATAAATTGTATATATCTCATCAATACTATTAGGTTAATAGACAATATATATATATTATTTCAATATAAAACGTTCTAAAACATTTTATATTGAAACATTTTGCCATAAAAGCATAGAAAACTGTATTAGAGGTTCGAATAACTCAAAATAATGCTCGGGTTGTGTGGGGATATGTGGACTGTCGCATTCTCCTCCCCCTGTTACGTCGAGCCAGGCAATCATCCTGACGTCACACCCCGCCTATAGTGCTAGACAAGGCACTGCACGAAGAATGGCTGAGACGGACGCCGAGCGATGCTTAAGACGAGACTTTAGTGAAAGACTCTCTTCTTTAGTGTTCAATATACCTATCCACTTCAACCTACATTGTTTAAACAAGTCTTTTTTTAAAAACCCACGGAAGGGGTTTAAGTTTTTTCCCCATACTAATTCCATAAAAAATTTTTTGAGAAAAAGCAGTACAAACCCGGAATTAAACTTTTTTTAATGAAGAAATACTTACTCGAAAAAAGGATTTAATCATTTTGGAAAAACCTCGAATAATTACAGATGATTATTTAATACATTAAACACCACAAATTAGGTGCTACTGAATGGCTATAAATTGAATTATTTATTACTTGATACTAAAATACTTGCAGAAACTATTGATTTTCTGTCTCACTACTCCTTTGCTATAAAGCTGGTCACGAATATTGGATACTGGAGTTCAAGTTTAAGATAATTAGAATACTTAGTCCAATATATGAAAAAAAGTAACTAAAATACTGGATAATGTTTATAAACAAACGGTAGATACTTTTATTCCAAACACGTGTTTATGGACGATCATGTAGGCATTACAATGGTAGTTAGGCAATGCGATTTGTGGTAGCACGTTTATATTTCCATGTTTTATTCATTTGTATTCCTAAATGATTTTCACTGAGTTTCTTGCAAAATTCTGTGAACATAGAAATCCATTAGTTAAGTTGATTAAACATGTTTTTTTTAGATAATGGATGAAAGTGTGAATCATAGAGTATAAGACTGCTTTTAATTATAAGGAGGAAATATTGTATTTCGAGTTTGTGTGTGCTTTTTTATCAATCCAAAAAAAAATTTATTCTTATTTTACTTCCATCAAAGAAAACGTTCATCTACATAGAATGCATCTGGCGAATGGATTTCTGGAAATCTTTTATAGACATTCTAGCAGCGATTAGTAGCATGCACAACAGTAATATTGCATACCAAATTCGTTGTATATTATTATTGTTATTTGAATTTTGTTAACATATATGGTTCTAATCATCATAAGGCAACCTTCGGTTTGCTATGATTATTGATATTTTAGCATCTAGCTTTCCTATTGAAAAAAATTTTTTAAAAAACAAAAATTTTTAAAAAATTTTTAAAAACTAATTTTTTAAAAAAAGGGCTCAAATAAAAAAAAATTTAATTGTTTCGAAAAGCATTTTACTACCCCCCCCCCTTCCCCCAAATTAGAAATGGTATAGATTCGCATTTTTTTTTAAAATTTTTTTTAAAAAAAATTTTTTCGTATAAATCTTACGTAGAAAAATGTGCTTTCAGTATTATCGGAAAAAATAAACATTTATTTCAGAAATCGACATTCCATTTTCAAGTTCTACAATAAGTTTTTTCTATGCCTTCGCAAACAGGAAAACAAAATCGGCTCAATTAGCAAATAAATATAAGAAGCAAAAAGGAAAGTGAGATGAAATCAAAAAAGTTTTTGAAATTCCCACACGAAGTATTCACCCCCTCAAATTTTAAATGTTCATTACGAAAGACGAAATCAAATTGAATTTTACTTTTAAAGTGTTTCAAATGTTTATCCATATTTAATAATTTTAAAGAATTTTTATTGCAGTATAATTAGTAAAAAAATCTACCGACATATTTTCCAGATTTTTTTTTCTTCATATTTTTAAATTGTGTTTTTAAACATTATTTGAAAGATTCTTAAGATATAAAAATGTATAAAACATTTATTATTCTTTTTTATTTAGTAAAAAATGCTTTAAAACCCAAAAAATCATTTTAAATATGGCAATTTAAAAATCTTTTCCAAATGATATAATTATTTACAAAGTAATATTTATTATTATAGGCTGAGGGGCCCTGGTTTTTTTCGCTGGCCTTCCCCCAAGGGGGTTTTGACCCGGCCAAGTCGGTGGTTTTCGATGAAGAAAATGGACACGGCCATGTCTATGATTATGGAGTAAAAGTTTTCCTAGGTGTGTGTTTGGCTTGGTGCTTAAAAAAATTAAATCCTTGAAAGGTTCGCATGTCAGAGATTGGGCCCTTTCTCGGGGAAAAAGGGCTTAAAATTATTAGGTTTTGGTACCCTAAAAGTGCCCTAAAATGATATAAGCCCCCGGGGGAAATCACAGGTCTGAAAAGGGTTTAAAAAACCCATGGAACCCCAAATAAAAAAGAAAAGAAGGTATTTATTATTATTGTATAAAACTTTATTTAAAAGGGCGATATAGGGGTGACAAACGTTACATAACACAGATTTTATAGCACATATTTAAAAACTGAAACTGAATTTCTTAATTTTAATAAAATGTTTATCCATTTTATAAATAACGATATATTTTTCCTAAATAAATTTATAAGAACTTTTTTTTTCATTTTATTTGCATAAAGTAAAATATAACATTAAGAATGAATTAATTCAAATTGTTTTACAAAAATCAATATTTGATTTTTTCCTCTAAATAACATTTCAAAAGAAAATTTTTTTTTGAAGGATTTTAGTATTTTTCATACTTGTGACTTATTTTATACGAGCTATTTTTTCTTAAAACTTTTAGGGGGTTAGTTTCAAAACTAATTTCACCCATTAAAGGGGTATGTAAGTGTAAATTTAAAAATTGTACATTAAAGGAAAGATTTTTATTCATAAACAGTATAGTGTGATTTCTGAAATTAAATAAATTCATTTTACATTTTGATTTTAAATTTGGGAATTTTTTTTAATCTAAATTGCTGCATTTAAATAGAAAAAAATAGATTTAAAAAAAAGCCTTTGAGGATTAACGAAACAGGATACATCTAGGAAAAGGTAGGGTACCCACCTGCTTGTCATCTTCCACACAACCCGTCAATCAAAAGGTTTTGGAATGGGGTTTTTTTTAAACGGCCGGATCATTTTTTTTACTTTTTTGAAACCCTTTCAATACTGGATTTGTTTGGGGGGGCTCAAAATTTTGTGCCCTTTCCCTTTTTAAATTTTTACCAAATTTTTTTTTTACGGTTTTTTTTTATGTATTTTTTTTTAATCATGTTAAAAAATTAAAAAAAAACCCCAAAAAAAATACTCAACATTGGGGTTAAAACCATTAAACTAATTGTTAATAAAATATTAACTTTATAACTATTTTCTTAAAATAAATAGTCAAATCATTTTTTAAGGGGTTTTATTAACATAAAAAAAAAAAAAAAACTCTTTTAACCTTTTTGAAATTAACTACTTTTTCGGAACAAAAATGACAATCTGCGCAATGCGATCAAAATGTCAACTGAAAACGCTATTTGTGTGTGTGTGCTATAAAAATATTCACCTTCCCCGCTAAAATACTCATCATAGAACCCATTCTGCTATATATCTTGGAATGAGTTTAAAATAATATTTCTGCTTAGGAAAGTCAGAGTATTCGTAAAAATGGTTATTCTACGTAATTTTAAAGTGAGTGGTATTTACAAGTACCTTTGGTACATAAAGGGTTAAGGGACTCTGAGTTCATGTTTCCACAGGATGACGACTAGGGATTGTAATATCGGACCAAAAGTTCAATACTGGTATTCGGAATTTATTAGATCTTCATAACGGAATACCGGTTTTAATACTGTTAGTAGAAATTTTAGAAAAATAAAGATAACACATGTGTTTCTTTGTTTTATTCCCAGTTTTATTACATAAAAGCAACAAAACACTTATAACAGTATACAAAGAATCACAAAAAAGTAAAGGAACACCTTAGTTATTTAACATTATTCAGCTTGTGGTACTATTACAAATTTCTGAAATGTGATCTTAAAAAAACGTAATGCATCATTTGTACTGTCATTAAGCCTGAAACGTCATTTTACGCAAAAATTACCAGCTGTCGAAAACGCTCTTTCAGCATCTGTGCTAGTTGTGGTACTGTTAGCCAGGCACGATATACTTTCACCAAGTACTTATCTCTAAATCTCTCATTTTCAAATAACTTGATTTCCCGTTGGATGTTTTTGGATATAGCTGCTTTCTGTACTGTATTTTGGTTAGTTGGAATTTTTTTAGGTATCGCTAATTCTAATATTTGTTCAAGGGACAATTCCTTTTCACTATCTACATTAGAGGCATCATCATCTTCGATAACTGTACGAATTTTTCTGAATGTGGATAGGTTTGTCAATAAAAAAATATAAGAAAATTTACTTTAAACTTGATCACAAATTTGTAGCACGAAGAACTCTAAAGTATGGTATACAAATCTAATGTGAATAAAAAACTCACAAATTTAAAAATATCAAAATATTACGCACTTTCTTCACAACTACACCCTTGATTTCACAGATACGGACATTAGACTACAAATACTGTGCGTCTCTAAGCTGTAATAGGACAGTTTTAGCCTGCCTCTTTGAATAACTCCCATATTTAATCACTTATCTTGTATGATGCAACTTTATATCCACAGTCTAATTAATTTCGCCCTTTAGGGAAGCATAAAAACAAAAACGTATACTATTTTGATATGATGAGGATTCCTGAACATGTAGTGGAGACAATTTAAAAAATTTCTAGTTAATACCGAAAAAACGGTATTTAAACTTGTGAATAACGGTATTACAAAATACACAAATAGCTCAAAACTCCGGTATTCGTTATACCGGTATAGCAATCCCGTATGATGGCACACGATGAACGATATTCCTTTCTCATATATGACTGCGTGATTCTACAGTAGCTTATTTTCTTTCATGATAACCATTCTTCTCCCACCATTAGAAAAGCATTAATGGTTTTTATTTGGCTTTTATGTTAAGGTATTCGACTATGTTAGGGAACGGCGATTTTAATAAAATCTCATAAATGAATAATTTTCATGATATTGAGTGTCACTTAGATTAGAATACATCTATAAAATTGTTTTAAGACCATTTTGACAAAAAAAATATTATGTTTTCCTTTTGTGAAAAATGCTTCCATTATAATAATATTTTGCATGTATATAGCTCAGACCTTTGTACAGAGGCTCAGCTATGATTTTGAAAAATTCACATTATTTTCTGAGTTACAACCCATTGAAATAATTATGGGCGTTTTTTTCTTAAAATTTCTCCCCTCTGTTGCGTAAAACATGGATAAACCTCTTCTAAGTGACATATTTCAAACATTCTAGTTGAGCCTCTGTAGAGAGGTCTGACCTATATACAGGCAAAATATTATTATAATAGAAGCATTTTTCACAAAAGGAGACTATTTTGAAAATGGGTCATTCTATGTTCATTTTTTGTCAAAATAGTGTACTTAAATAATTTTTTATTGTAATACTATTCTTAAAACAATTTTATATACATTTTATAATCTAAGTGACAGTAAATATCATAAATATTATGTAGTTTTAAGCTTTTGCAAAATCATGGTTCCGAACGTAGTCCGATACCTTAAAAGGTTATGTCTTTATTACTAAAACTATATGTCTATATTACTTAAGTAAGGTAATAAATATTGTTAGCGTTTAGCGTTAATACAAGTGAATAACATCAATCGACTATATTCCATTTGTATAACTTAGTTTTGTGAGTCTCATTTTATGCTATAGAGTGTATTTTAAGGGATTATTATCAAAAATATAAGTTCATTCTACTTTAATTTTTGGATAAACATTTTTGTTCTCCATTAACAAGTAATAATATATTTTTGGTAAAATAAATTTATTTTAGCAAATTTGTGATCAATTAGATTCTAAAAATTAAACGTAACAACATCGTAAATTTCTGGCATCACAACACCTTTGAAACGTTATCTTACTCACATAAATTGTTTACTTAGTCATTCATTGATTTGATAATAAAGGATGAAGTTTCAGGTCATTTCAAAAGACGTCTGATGATCTTCATTGCCTTAGAACTCCCAGTGGGCCTAAGAGAAATAAAGTATGGTATTTAGGAAATGCTAAGCCGCATTTGAAAAAAAAACGTTATAACATCAAAATGAGGTAAAGCTTGGGATGAAAGAAGAAAAAATACTCTTTACTGAATTTTCTTAGTACAATTCTTGGTTTCAAATGGCTCCCATGAGATCACTTAAAATTGGATGCACACGTTCCCATTGAAATCGATTGTATCATTTCAGCAATGAAGCACTTGTTTCGCCCTTTAAAACCATCACTGTATAAAACTTTCGTTCTCCTTATTAATGAATGCTGAATCATCACGATTAAAAAGGATTCATTCAAAATTTCATTAATTTCAAATTTTATTTACAATCTGATTAACTGTGCTTACACTACATACGTTTTGGAAAAAGTTTTTAGAGCCTTATTTAAGAATAATGTAGATACAAATCGATCCAATTTAAAGTTCTTTTTATGAACTGTAAATTTTCTCACTAAACAAATATTTTGATTTATTGAAGTTGTTCCATGTAAGGGTGTGTTCAGAACGCTATAACTCTTCTTCTATTGGATATTTTTGGCTAAAAGGTTATATACATACTCTTAAGATACATATAAATAAATAATAAAAAATCAAGTTCTATCATATTACTCGTCGTACAAAAACATTTCCCAAAAATGCTTTAAAAACAGGTCGTCACATGGGTGAACCTCTAAATATATTTATTTATATTTCTCTCTTTAGCTTGTAGATCGTCAAGAAGTTATGGTTTTTCTTCGGTTTCAAATTCAGATCTAAAGGGAGTTTAAAGTTATCTCTCAGCAACTACTTCATACTTCTCAATAGTAATGGTGGAGTTTAGGTCTATGCACGTAATATTCGTAAACTTATGCCATATTTAAAAGTAAAAGTAAAAGTTGAAGAGAATACAATTTTCACAGGCTACTGATTTATTCGAAAATTGCAATCCCCATTTGACGATATGTGCTGCTTCTTTTTCATCATGTCGAGGAACGTAATTGCTTCAGATATTTATTTATTTTTTAAATTGTTCATGTTTTCATTCATTTGTTTATGACCTTGCATTGTTAAAAGGAGGTTGATTTTTTTGTAATTTAAAATAGTATTATAATCTCTCTTTTTGAAACCGACGATAGTTATATGCTCTTCTATTTTCTCAAGTGATTAAAATTCTGGAAATATAATTATCTTATTCGCAATTCTTTTAGAGGCCTGTAGTGAATGTCCTGCGTGTATATGGATGGCGGGTGACGAAACAGTTGGCACTGTGCATGCTTTTCGTATGATGTGGCTTTCTTCTCTACTGTCGGTCAAGGGCTTCCTTAGCTTTGATGCAATACCTCCCATCACCTCCTCACAGTGAAGTCAGAACTGCCAAGGTGACAAGCTACTCGCTGAGATGACTATATATCCGCTTTGCCCCAATCCTATGATTCTTCCCCTCTCGAACTCTGACAGCTGCTCTTGTCTCCGATGGTGGTGTAATGTATCTCTAGTTAACAAGAAATTGCTCTGCAACATATTTAATACACGCAAACAAGCTCTTCTTTTCTTCTAAGTTAATCGCTCTCGGGGGCATTAAGCAATGCGTAATCCAATGCATTTCTAATAATTTACTTATCTTCCACTCTTCAACAGTTCCATTCAAACATCTTGGTGTGCAAGTATTATGGAAATGATAGTATTTTAGAATTATTGGTATAATGTAAATATTACTCCTTAAATGAAGCTCTTTTATTTTTATTTTTACAAATTGGAAATACACATTGATTTTAGTTCATATTATTTGCAAGTATCTTGCTTAATAAAAATAAGGTTTTATCACTTTAACATCATGGATAAAGCCACAAACATGCAGTGGTTACGCCTCACAAAGAGACTATCTAAGATAACTATTGTTTAAATATTTTTTTAAATTACCGATTAATAAGCAATATTATCATATTATTGAACTCCATGCTCTATTTCACTAGAAAACATATCTTTATAAAACACTTTCTCGTAGGTTAAAAAAAACCTAAGGAATTCAACTTAAATTAATAAAAATCGTCAACTGTATTAACAAGAATTATTTTGAGCAAATCGCTTAAGTGTGAATAAATACTATTGTCACTACAATTTAATTGGCTTCTAAAGAAAAAAAAAGAAATATATCTAAAGTAACATTAATGTTTACAGTAGATATTTCATTACGAAACCAATAACCGAATCCCAACGTGTTTCAACAATATAAAACTAGAACTTCCCAGAACATTTTCTATAATGCATCTCTGTTTCTTTTATATCTAATATGTATATTAAGTGATGCTGCATTTCTCATTTGGCTAGGATAGATATAAAAAAAAAGGGTTTATTAATTCACAAATTAACACTCATTCATGTGTTCTCAATTATATTTTTTATTACCAAGTATAATTAAAATTACTAAGGTATATAGATATTAGCCATGAAGTTAAAATACTTTGCAAACAATTAGTTTATTAATTAAAGAATTAATAAGTGCAATCTTAAGAATGTAGTGTATTTATAAAAAAACTTACACTCAGTGGCTCAACGGCCCATGAGGGCCAGGGCCTAATGTGCCCATCCCAGTGTACGTGAGACTTGGGCGCTGCGGTGCATGAGCAGATGACTCGATTAGGTGGTCAGTCTGAAGAGAGACCTCCAATGTTTAGGTCCCCAAGCAAGCTTCGTACTCATGTATCGATCCACTGCAGTGTATTTATAAGAACCCATTTTTAAAACTCTTTGAAAAACTGGGACTACTATACCTCTGATATACTTCTTTTATAAAATTTTTGAAATTAAATGTTTTACTTTATGATAAGATACTAAACTAAGCTAAAATAAAATGTTGTTTTCTTTCATTCAAAAACAACACTTAAGCTTTTGAATATGTTTAGTTTTAAAAAAAATTATATTACGTTGAATACTTTTAATAAAGAAATGTCGATGATGAATAATATTTGAAACATTTTTTTATTTAAAATGTGAGTGAAATAATATTACAATCAATAATCTAACTAAAAGAATATATTGCAAAAAACTTGTACGAAAAATAAAACTGCAATAACTTCCACAAAATATGTCAATCTTGCTTACAAATATAATTCCTGCAATGTTAGCGCACAGTGTCTGTCTGATTTATATTCCTTATTATGATCACAAGCATTTAGAATATTTTAGTTCAGTTTGATTGAATTTTTATCAAATTATCAAAGAAAAATTTTAAAAGAAGGTTAGTATACTTTCTCTTCGCTAAATTATTCACTACATTTACGTTATTGATCGTGTGCAAAAAAAATAATTGCTAAAAAAAGTAACAATAATCGGGGTGACTACGTTACCCTGCGTGACAACTAATTTTAGTATCGAGTGCGAAGCTTCTCCTTGTTTAATAATTTTATCTGAATAGTATAATCAGATCTTTTTCATAAATATCTGAGCTAGCAGTTTGGAAATAATAATTAACTGCAGACTGGTGTTCTGGTGTTTGTCCACATCAAACTTTAGGGAATCCTTAAATAATTTTTAAGTGAAATGAAAGAGTTCTGTGTTTACAATGGGGAAAATTTGATATTATAACTTCATTACCCTACAATTTGTAATCAAAGGGAAGTTTAGTGGAATATATAACCAGAGAAAATTGCTGTTTTCTATTATAATAGAATTTATATGGATAATATGAAGTAAATTTTTGCTGAAATGGTTGTGTTTATCTTCTTTTTCTTTTAAAGGAAATGAGAAGTTTAAGGTATCTGCCTTCGTTTCTGAATCAATGCCTGATGGAAATTTAAAATCTTTTTACCCTTGGTTGCCAAAAAGAAAAAAAAATGAATAATATAAAGAAAGAGGAAGATCTACGCTATAAAATTGTGAAAATTTTAAACATGTTTTATTAATCATTATTTATGTAAAATAAGATTCAAAACTTTTGTAAAGATAGATTTTTTTTTTGTGAAAGTTATGTGACTATCTCAAAAACTGAATGTAGTCCTTCAATATTTTTTATATTTGATATTAAAAATATGATAAATTCAATGAAATAAGGATTTAGCTCTAATAATTAATGGTTTTTTATTTTTATGTTTAACCCGCGGTCACTCGCGCCTGTTTTTGCTACCGTCGTTACTCGCGGAGTGTAGAGAACACCCCAAACTTTTAACGCATGTATTTAATTATGAAAATAAAATTAAGTCATTATGATACATATTTATAAAGAACAAGATGTTTTTTGTACTATACAAATAAAAGTATTAAATTTATTGCATACAAATGAGACTAACATTAATTTAAACTAAACATACAAAATTTTCATTTTAAAACACATAATTTTATATTTTTTCATAAATCAGTATATAAAACGTATATACCAGTAATAAATATACTTTATAATTAATGAGATAATGATAGTAGAAAGTATATAGAAAAATAATATTTTAATCATTTTCCAAACATTCAAAGCAGACTGTATACAAATGCTCAAATTCTCGCGGGAGTTCTCAGGCCCCCTAGATAAACTTTTGAAGGTCATTACATTCCAATCGTTCGAGAAAGAAGTACTGCATCAGGCCTGAAGGTTCAATGACCTAAAATGTGCAGCTACAGAAAAAATTGTGGTTCTGCGCATTCTTTTTAGAATTCTGGGAGGATTTTCTTGTTGCTGGGGTGTACAGAACACCCCGCGCGAGTGATCGCGGGTTAACTGTTTATTGTTACGATCACCAGGCATTTTATAAAGTTTTCTATAATAAAATGTGTACTGAGCCATAGCTTTTTCTAAATGTTAATATACTTTATGTTTTGCGTCATTGCCTTTATAACTGATTTAAATATGTTGTGTAAAAATAATTTAAATGTATGACTTTGAATTCTTAGTAGAGTGTTTTGAAATTTCGACATAATTTTCAGAAAACTTTGGCTAAAATACCTCATTTTACTAAAATTAAATATGTCACATAATTTTCAGATTGATGTGTTTCATTAATTTTTAAGCCATCAGCATAACAAAATTACATAAAATACTAATATCATGGCATTTAAAAAAATTTTCTCTGAACGTAGACAAATTCCTTATAATGAGAGATAAATAATTATTTTTTGCAATTTGAATTTACTTTTATCCCGCTTCATTGCTTATTTAGTAAAGGTAATTTGTTGGCATTAGATTTTGACAAAAATAAATGAAGCAGCTATGTGACACAGTCTGTGAAAATGTATATGTGATTTGTCATGAAAAGAGGGACTAATGCCACTTTTACAATTTATTAATGCAAAGCAGTAATAAGCATCTACAATTTAAACATTCTTAATTATATTTCCCATGGCATGCTAAAATTATACCACGCACATAGGACTTACTGTTATAAAACGCATACGTAAGAATTAGACAATGTAAGAAAAATCACAGAATTCGTGAACACTATATGAATTGACAACTAGTTGCAGTTTAACAAATACAATGAGATTTGTGATGAAACATCACTTCAAGTGCTTAGGTCAGCGTTTCTCAAACTATGGGGCGCCCCCCTTTCGGGGCGTAATAACTCTACGACGGGGCGAGGACATATTGAAGTCGAAAACAAAAGGTTATTTAAAAAATTATTAATTTACTGAAAGTATAAACAAAAACAAAATATTTTCTGATATAATAAAATATAGAATACACATTTACACTGATATAATACACTTATAAATGTATCAGTACTGTGTGTGTGTGTATAATGTATATTTTATTATTAATTTAACAATGCTAAGTTAAGAACAAGTTTGATAATTATCAGCCAACCCATGGGCTTGTATGAACATTTATCTTGATAATTAATGCAGTTTGTAATTAATTGCCTAACTGCCGATTAAAAGTTATGTGATTCGCTCCCCAATGCCACTGTTTACCTCTTAGACGAGCTTATTTTGATGTTTTTTTTTGAGGGGGAGAAAAGAAATAAATAAGCAAAACCTCTTAAATAAGTAAATCCTTTGCAAACACTGTCAAGGTCCTTTTATTGCATTTCAAAGCCTTCCGAATAATTTTATGGATAACACTCACAGAAAAGATCGTACTTCGGTATACGTATAAAAGATCGTATAAAGATCGTATATATACGTCCAGAAAATCAATACTTTGGCTGTGTGAGACGTTTATATACGTCGGTGACACACAAGAGGTTAAATTCGTATTTTAGCGTTAGTGTTAAAGTATAGTGTTATTGAATTCAATACATTGTTATTGTATGGAGGGGAGCGGGATGAAAATGATGATGATTGAATAGTGGGTCGTGTATATTGAAAGTTTGGGAAGCACTGGCTTAGGTATCTGCAGGAAGGGAAGAAAAACATGAACTAGATTTAGAGTTATGAGTTATTATAAAAACTCAGAAGCATTATTTTTAAAATGAAATAAAATTATATTATATTTATGTACCTTTTAATTTTATTTAAATATTTCAGAAATATTTTTAGGGCAGACAAAATGTAAATTTTGAAAGAAATTAACTTTTCATTTGATTAACTATGTATTACCAACATCCAATTAAATTAATGAAGGAACTTTTTTTCCGTAAATAATATCATAAGAACTATTAAAAGAGGCGTAAAAATTCATTTTAATACTTTGATGTACTTAGAAACTTACATATACAAAGAAAGTGCCGTTTATTTTCCATACTGAATGAGAAATTTTCATATACGCAACAGACAGAAAGAAAAAGAAAACCATTTCTAAAAATAAAAGGGTGTATTATAAAAAAATAAACAAGAATATCAATAAAAATTTTAATATATATTTTATATGATGGTAATAGACGCTTTGTTTTATAATTAGATAAATGAAATAAAAGCATTTTGTCAAAAATTAACTTCAGTATTTGTACTAATTTGTTCACATCAGATGTATATTTTTCTCTAATGTAAGAACAAAAAATCAATATATTTTTTACTATAATCGTTTTCACAAACTCTAATGGTGATAAAGCTTATTATCAATTTACTCACTGATAATAATTACGATAATTTAGATTATTCAAAAATCGAATTGAGTGTTTGTATATAATTTGGTTATCTCAACAAATGCTATGTTTAAAAATTACCTGATCAATGACAATTAAATGCATGTAAATTTGTAGTAGCTTATAAAACTGTAAAACATTTTAATTAGTTAATAAATTCTTGAAACTGACAAAAATTTAATGAATTGCTGTTCAACAAGAGTGGTTTTCGAAAAAACAATGAGCTATATATATGTGGCTCTTTACATATTTTTTCATATAACAAAGATATAAAAATTTAATTTTATATGCATTTTTAAGCATGACAAAGATGCATTTAAGGTGCTTATGATTTAGTTAAATAAATATATTTTTTTCATATTTTATTTTTTAAAAGTCGTTATTCTCTTTTATGAAATTTTTATTCTAAGTTGCTTACTAATTAAATATAATTAAATATTATGTGAAATATATATAAAAAACATATTATTAAAATAATTTAGGTTAAAAAGTAATATATTTATTGTGTGTGTGTGAAGGCTGTCTTTACATCATTAGCTTTGTATTCTAGATATAATGATGGCACCTTCGACTCAAACATTGCAACAGTTTTTCTTTTTATTATTTCCATTGTATTAAAGTTGAGATGTCACTAATGAAGAAAAGGAGAAAAAGAAATTAAAGACATAGTGAAATCCCGCATTAAGTGCATTTATTAAATAAATTATAGTTAAAAAAAATCCTAAAAACACGCTTTTATATTGAATTGAACTCAAAAGTATAAAAAGAAAAATTCTTAATTTAAGAATAAAATGATTAACGCGAAAATTAATATCATTGGGATAAAAGCGTGGGGTGCTCTATATTAATTGTTATAATTTCTTACCAGTTCTTTTCCGAAATGGTGAGCTAGTGTAAAATGTAGTACAAAGCACCCCACGCTTTTACCCAATGACTGTACTCGTTATCATTTATTCTTATTAGAATATTTTTACTTTTAGTTCGATTCCCTATAAAAGCGTGTTTTATTAGTTTTTTTCAAACTATAATCTATTTTCCTTTTTTTAGATCGATCTACAATAAAAGCCTGTTTTTTTTTTTCTTTAGTTTTTAAAACTATCATTTGTTTTTTGTTGAATTTATCCTTGAATTGGATATTTGGAGCCAGAATTATGAGGCTGCTGGAATTAGTCTTGCTCTTTAATGGATATTAATTAATGAATATGAAGGGTATATTCATTCTCTCCATTAACGGGGCCTCGGATTGTTATAACATTAATTCGTATCATCTCTTCTAAACGTATTCATTTATAAAAGTAAAAAATATTTAGCAGTTAGTACATAAATTATTTTTATTCACGTGCGCAATTCTTTTTTTAATTTCCATTTTCCGAAAAACTACACAGCCACCCACCCTACCTATTTTTACACTAAAGTACACTTTTTTTATTTATTTTTTACTATCCAGAAGCCTATTTTACGGTTTTACGGTTGGCAAATGAAATTAGTCACTAAATGAAAAAATGGTTCGTGCAATTATTCGCCGAATGATGTAGAAACGATTAATGAATAGTCACCAACTCTCGTAAATTCTTAAAATTCTTAATTATTAAAATCCTGATCAGGACAATGAAACAAAATTTTGGAATTATTATATTGTCATGGGTCCTTGACAAGTGTGCGAAACTTCGAATTAGTCTGACTGTTTAAAGTGGATAAAAATCGAGTTCAAAGTTTCCTTTACGTACAAGTGAAACTTATAAAAATGTGTTAATAAAGAAATATTGAACAATGCTCTACTTTTTTTTTTGTAAAATAATACTTCTCCGAAATTCACACACACACATTGATTACGAAGAAACCGACAGTTAATTTTATTGCGTATGTGTTTGATTATCGAGTTATCTCTCTTCTTAATTCTTTTAAAAATGTATTTTAACGTATCCGACTACGTTCGAAACAGTGATTTTGCAAAAGTTCATAAATGGATAATATTTATGATATTTAGTGTCACTTAGATTAGAATACGTATACAAAATTGTTTTAAGAATATTATTACAATAAAAAGTTATTTAAGTACATTTTGACAAAAATGAACACTAGAATGACCTATTTTCAAACATTATCCTTTTGTGAAAAATGCTTCTAAATAATAATGTTTTGCCTGTATATATCTCAGAACTCTGTGCAGAGGATGAACTAGAATTTTTGAAATATATAATTTAGAAGTTGATTTATCTATATTTTACTACAACAAAGGGGAGAAATTTTAAGAAAAAAACGCCGATAATTATTTCAATTGGGGTTAACTCTGCAAATAATGTGGATTTTTCAAAAATCGTTAGTTCAGACTCTCTGGAGCAGTCTTTAATTTATATAAGCAAATATTATTATTATTATAGACGTATTTTTTTAAAAATGAAGACATTTTGAAAAAAGGTTATTCTAAGTTAATGTTTTGCCAAATGTTGTATTTAAATAATTTTTTTCTTCATTATGTCCTTAAAACTATTTTATACATGTATTATAATCTAAGTAACAATAATTATCATGAACATTACCCATTTATGAGAATTTTAAAATCATGGTTTCGAACGTATTCGGATACCTTATATTGTGCTTATTAGTAATTGATTAAACTTACGTAGTGCAATGGATATTTTACAACTAACTTTTTTCTCTGTATTTAAAGATTGCATGATTTCAGTCTAAAATAAAATATATTATCAAATTTAACTTATGTTTTGTTAATAGAAGAAATTACTGTTTTGCGTAAACTAAATATATTAACTCAGAAATTTATCAGAATTATTTTGATTTTTCTCTTACTTATCATATGTGTATAGTAACCAAAAGATTATTATGAATTTCCGTCAAAAAATTGTTAATATGAGGAATTCAGGATTAAGAATTTACACAACTTAAGTAGAATTTTTCGAAAAGCACAATACGAGAATAGCAATTAACTGTTCCAAACAATAAAGAAAATGTCCATTTATAAAGTGAATTATGTAAATATTAAAGGGCTTGTGGAATCAGCAGTTAGATAAAAATACTTTTTAAGCACATCATAACAATGAGAAAGTAATATAATGAGTTATAGGGGAAATCGTTTTGCTTATGCGACGGTATGAGTTATGTATTAGCAAACGAGTATTTCGTTTCTCACTCATGAACATGACACAGAAACTCATCCATCAGTATCCGAAAGGTACTAATACTTTTGTTTCCATAACGTCACATGTTAGTAACGTGATAAATCGAGTAGTCAATTGAATCTGACCGATGGATAAATATGTCTTCTTCGTCCTCAGAATATATATATAATGCGGCAACATATTGAACGCTTAAAATAACCTGAGATGAATATTTATAAACATTCTCTGTCTGTCTGCGAGAAATTTTCCTTACTTTCTTTTATCTAATGTAATCACTTACGAATTAGATTGTATTTTATAAATTAAAAATAAATAAATATTGAATTGGAATACCAATTACATTACCGGCCAAAAGGAAAAATGCATTTGTTTGACAGCTAATAAAATGTAATTGACATTTGCTGTAAAATATTCGCATCATACACAACTTTCCATTCATATAATTCATATTATTTTGTGACATTTAGCTTTTTTCCACAATATGTATCTCACACCTATCTCAAGAGCTTACATTTGTGATATTACAATGACTTCATAGATGATATATTTAATATTCTTTTATATAAAACTAACCAAATATATTTTATTACAGACTAGGGGAACCTCTTGTTCGCCTGACGATGGACCAACCACCATTGTACAAATAATACAATGTTTATACTCATTGCTCAAATTGTAAAATTGTTATTTATATGTATTATTTTATATCTGGATTTTTATTACGTTAATTTTACTTTCTGCAATATTTATTTATGATAAAAACTGTAATTTTTGTGCAAGCAACACCCCGTACTTTTTGTTATAATGGCGTTTCAATGGGAACTTAGCGAAATATCGGTGATACAGCCAGGTTGGCAGAATTTTGGTGACCATGTGGATACTGCTGGAAATTACTGAAGGAATCCACATCATTACGATCTATGATGAAAGTGGATATCTCGAGATAGCTCTGGAAGGCAGTTGATTGATTGATTGTATTGTTTAATGGTGCAAGAGCCAATTCTGGCTATGCTGCGCCAAAAATTTGTTAAAAAAAAAGAAACATTGAAAGATCTTAAAATGTTGACAAAACACAGTAATATAGTTCTGAAAGGTAGAGAGAACCCACTAATCAAATCGTTCTTGATGCTTCTCTTCAATTAAATTCAACTTTTTACAACCCATTTTTACTAACTATGCATTACCTATAAATAATATTATTACAGCACCATGAAACACTACTTTTTTTTATGGAGAGAGATAATTTCTGTCGGGAAACCTTCTTAATTGATCTAAGCATTTTTGGCGTGAGCTCAAAGCCTTTAGGTAATAAAGTAACTCTGTATATTAAGTTCTGTTTAATTAATTTATACCATTACATAAAGTTGTTAACTATTCATGGAACATGCAGTATTTATAGAACGATATTAGACTAAAGTAATCGGCTAATTTCCTTCTACTTTTATCATTGTTAAAAAACAATTAAATTATGTGCTGCATTTGGAATTTCTTAGTTACTAATTTCAACTGGCCAACAAAAAGATATTTCATTTTTTTAAAATTTTTGTATGAGTCAACATTTTTCTTGAAATTCTGCATCAAAATAACAATACCTTTTCAAAATTATGTAAAATATTTTGTTGAAAACTACATTTATGTGATGGATTTATTTTAAATTTACAATAAAAAAATTGATATATTAAGAAAGTTTGAATTAGGCAAATCCACCTGAAAAGAAATCACTAGTTGTACTTGTGTGCAAACTATTGTTTATGGACTTGAAAATGTGAACTTTTCTTACCAAAAGTTTTATCTATTTAAAGTAAAGGCCAATTTTAAAACATTATTTTGAAAGATCTCATAAGGAAAGTCCATTTAGCTGATTTCAATTAAATATTTCAATATTTTTTTTCAATGATTTTCGTATTTCTCCGTAATATAAACGTACTGGTTATTAAAATAGCTTTTCAATGCATGCGGTTAAGTCTGAACTTGAAATATATTAGTTCTAATGTGTGAATTTGTGATAGATTTTGATAAAATCATTTTTACGTTTTTTCAACATATTGAATTTTGTTACTACTGAGTGGTTTTATAATTTCCGAACCAATTTAGAGCATATCAAAATTAAATCTATATTTCTCACATTTACAAATATATTAAAATAACACTCATGCATCTTAGAAGTTGCTCATTGTAGAATTTTTTTTAATTTTTTTTTAATTTAAAAAGTTAACAAATTGTAAATAAGGAGGTTGGAACCATGAAATGCGAGTATAGCAATCCGTAACACTGGAAAAACAGATTATTTCAGATTTGGGATGATTTGAGTCATATTTTGCTAATAAAAAATGAGATTTTTATTAAAAAATAATACTCTGACTACGACTACTCTTATCAATAAATTTATTTTTATTAATTGTTACTCTTCTACTTAATAATGCTTTATCTATAGATATATTTCTTTAAAAAATCTATTCTCTAATTATTAATGATATAAGATCAGACACAAATGAGATTGAATTGTTTCGCTCTAAAACCATATAACAGAACAATAATGACATTACATGCCATTAAATAATTTACTGTTATGGTTCCATCAAATACATTTTACGCATACATTAAAAATAACAATTGCATTCATAGTTTATAAGCAAATTTTGCATAAAAATCACACTTAAGAGTCGATAATGTAATAAATTCTTGACTATAATATAATATGATAACTTAATTTGAAAATTTGAATTTTGAATTTTATGAAAGAAGACACATTTTTCTAGAAGTTATTCTCTAGTTTGAAATTAAACTTATTGTTTTCAAGAGATTAAATCTGTTACATTTATCATATCCCCTTAAGACCCAATCCGCACGATCGTGCGGGTTAGATGTTCTTATAAGTTTTTGCTTCTGGAATAGTCATGTGAAAGGTAATTCATGTAAGAAGTCGTGTGTAAGAAACCAACGATAGAGCAGGTGTGCACACACAGAAAGTGCAAATTATCATTTTTTATCAACAGATGGTGTTTGTAGCCCATGTTTTACTTTCAGCCGGCAAATCTAGCCTTGTTTTCAAATACAACGAACATACGTCTTCTTTTAGTCAGTCACAAAAAGGTAATTATCAATATATTTCTAATTGCTTGTATATCAATTTTTGTATTAATGTTTCTATAATTGTAAAACAGTAAATTTATTTATTATACTCTGTTACTGTGTTGCTTGTAGGACTCAGGATTTCATTACCCGCACGATCATACGAGTTGGGCGTTACTTGAGTCACTGCAGCTGTAAAGATAAGTTTTTACATGGGAGTTTTATTCTACATTTAAATAATACTGATATGTCTAAATCAAAACGAAATTTTAACTATTATATGATTAAAACCATATTTCCTTGGAATTGTCATGGACGAGTACTTTTTTTTTCTTTCTCTGGCTCTTTTTTGCAATTAATTTTCTCTTTCATACATTTGATGAAGTTTATGTTATTTTAATTCTTTACATAGACATCTGTATCCATATCTTCCCCTCATCTCAAAAAATAATCTGGGTTTTCCAATGGGAGTTTGTACGGTGTGGTTTAAATGTAAGTTTTTTTTGAATAATAAAAGGCTCTCATACATTTTACTTATTTTCTTTCAAGGAATACTGTGCTTTTAACCAAAAACTTTTTCAGGTGTCTAAAAGGAGAAGAATTCTCACATAGGAAGAAATTTTGCAATTGCTGAATAAATCAGATTGTGAACTTAGTGATCTCTTGGATGATGACAATACTGCAAACAAACATATGAATTACGTATACTGGGAGAATCAAGTTCGTATGAGAGCGAAGAAGAAAAACAGGGAATATTGGCAATGGAAAGATAATTTTGGATAATTCATTCCTACCAATGTCTCTTGAATCCATTAATCTCATTGTTTTAGTTTTTCCAAGTCCATGGTTTCTGTGCAAACAAGATACAATATCAAATAAAATTCCTCCAAAAATCAAAATGAATTGCTTTAAATTTAAGTTAGAGGTAGTTGAAGCATTAGAGCCTCTCTACCTACTAACAAAAGTATTTTAACTGATGATGAAAATAACAGTGTTGTAATTTAGCCCGAAAAAGATCGAAGTGCTATAATCCACCTGCTACACATGCCATTCATTTTAACCTGCCCTTCCGGAATAAAGGTCATGACATGTACAGCCATTTTCGATGTGTTGATGACATTTCAAGGCCTCGCAAAGGGCAGATTCAAAAACTACGAAAGCAGTTCGGAAACATGTTGAGAAAAACGCAATGTTTTTTATACATTTTAAAAATAAAAATATGCTTTAAAGATTTTCAAAGTAAAAAATAATGAATTAGTAAAATAATTAATTTTACATCAATAATTTCCTTACTTTGACAATTTTTGTTGAATTGATTGTTTTTCTATGAACATAGGGCTGAAAATGTATAAATTGTAAAATTTCATAGATGAACTGTTTCACAGATTCAGTTCGTTCCAGGGGTGGAACGAAATTTTTAAAATTATTCTTGCCAATGCCATTGGGGTCAATAATAGCGTTAAAACCTGAAGAATTTAATATTTAAAGATAAAAAAATTCAGGTATTAAAAAAGTATTACCTTAATTTTCATAATAAAAAATTAACTTTCACTATACTAAATTTGGAAAATTTATGATTAGAAGGCTGTGTAAGCATTTAAATTTTAGATTGTCACATATATTAATGATGCGTGCCAGTTAAAAAAGAAGTATTCTGATGATAAGGAATGAAATTATTCATATAATTTAAACTAAATTATAACATTAAACTTTTAAAAACTTTAAACGTTACAATATATAACATTTAATTGGAACATTCATATTAACCATTTTTTTTCTTCTAAAAAACTCACAAAAATATGCAAACAACTGAAAATAAATACATTGCTATATTACTATAATTTTTTGAAAAAAAATTGAAATGCTTCAATTATTGAAATAATTAAATACGATTTATTCATCATTATATAATCTTCTTGCACATCTTTTGCTTTTTATTTTTGTCTCAAAATCTGCCCTTATTACTGTTATTTCCCGCAACGAAACATTTTCTCAACTGTTTATATTTAAATACAGTCAGCTGTCTTAATTCCCATGCAAGAAAGTAAGCTTGGTCACTCTTTTAAAAAAATTTTACTTTTATACCCTTTTCAAATTAAATTTTAAATATAAAACTTTTATTTAGTATATATTATTTAGTTATAAAATATTTTCCAAATACACACACTAAAACTGATGTTTCATATGCGTGATAGTAAAAAAAAGGCAGAAAAAAGAACCCTTAGATATCGAAATGATAAGTCTTCCAATTTAGAATTAGATTTGTATCCCATTATGAAGATAATAAAAACTCCACTTCGAGACTTTTTTTTAAGAAGAAGAAAAAGAAAAAAAAAACGTCATTGAAAGAACAGGATAGATGACATGAAAACAATAAGCTTGAGTAACCTCCAGTAGTAGGGCTGTCTAGAAAAAGAGAATGACCAAAAGTTAAAGAGATTCTTCACATTTCAAAAATAACAAGCTTCATTAACTTTTATTGAGTGCAAAAAATATCGAATTGTAGGAGAGCTCTTGAGCTCGAAAAGTGAAATACATACCATTGTTCTGTAAATGAATTTTGATTTATAGAATGAAAAATGAACTTTGTATTCTTTGCTACTTTAACCTGGAAAGTCGGTTTTTTTTTTTTTTCGAAATTTTTGATTTATGGACCCCTGATTCCTTAGGGGAAGAAAATTAAAAGGCAAAAAATATTTAAAATATTACATAGAGGGGGAAAAAATTTTTTAAAAATCACAACACATTTTTTTTTCCCTTTTAAGGTATTAAAAAACATAAAAAAATTAGTACCCCCTTGGGTTTAAAACCAAAATTTTAAATTATGTAAGGTAAGGTTTTTATTAAGATTTTAAGCGATTTAAAGAAAAATTAAATTACCCATCGTATTTGTTGAAAATGAAATTTTAAACCCCTAAAAGAAATCTCAAAATTTTCCCAAAAACTGCAAAAGGGGGGGTTTTTTTTAAAAAACCCGGGGATTGTATGAAATGAACAAAGGTGACGATACAGCCTCAGAGAAGAACTGAACGGGAACTGGGAACAAATTTTTTTTTTGGGAAAAACCCTCCCTAATTTCATCTAAATCCCCAGTCTTACAGGGTTTTAAGGGTTTTATGGTTTTATACAATGGGGGGTTTTTCTGCAATTTAGATGGGTAGTGGGGACCTCCCCACTGAAGTGAAAAAAATTTTTGTTTTGGGCCCAAAAAATTTTCAATTTTACAAAAGTGCCTACCCCTGTTTCCAAATGGAATTCCAAAAATGGTTTGTAAACCGAGAAAGGAAAATAATTTAAAACAATTTTAAACCTTCAATATCAACTGATTAGGGAAAAAATCGAAGATATTTTCGAACATATCGCCATGAAGACAAACCTGTTGCTAAATCGATAAAAAAATGGAATATTTTGTAAACAAATTTCTGCAAACTAAAACACTGACAACAGTAGTTATATTTCTTAAAAAAATATTTTTTTATTTGTAATTTTTTTTTCTGCAATATTTGTGCTAGCATTATACTTCAAAACATTTCATTTCGTTTGGAGAATCAGTCAAATGAGAGATATTTGAGTTCTAAGCATGATTGTCGAACTTTTTCCTCTGCCATGAAGGCAAAACTCACTACATGATATTAATATGATTCACAGAGATCTCGATGTACAATTGAAAATTTTACAAACTATTCCAAAATTTCTGAATCTTACACTGACATTGAGGGATTTAAGTGGAACATGTTATAATACAAATTCCATCACAATACCCAGTAAATTAAAAGTTTATGGATTGTGCATGGTTAAAGATAAAGATACAAGAAAATATTCTTTCTTCATTACATTTTATTCGAAATTGGGAGATATTTTTTATAAGCCAATCCATTTAATTTCACGTTACAATTGTTCCAAAATTTCTCAGCCTATACAGAGAAATATACGATAATCAATAATATATTTAAGTTTCCATAAATATATTTTTTAATTATTAACTTAGAAATGCAGCGAAAGTAAAAAAAACAAAAAACAATCATACTCTCAACTTTGGTCTTTTATGAAATTATTGGTACTAAATAGCACCATGCAGTTTTAGTTAAACTATTTCGCCAAAACTCTGGTGTGTCGTGGCGGTCGAAGAATACTACAGGCGCATGGAAGCTGCGTAAGATGCTTGTGATGCTTGTAATCTGGAGTCCTGAGAATTCATTGTAGGCGCTAGAGCTTACAAGCATATCTGGAAACGAGTCTGAGAGTCAGTCTGATAATTAATCTGAAATGTCTGTTGAAGTGTGTTGGTTCTTCATTTTAGTATCTCTTTAAAGATGGTATGTGTCACGCTTTTAATAGAGACAAGTAAAGCAGAATCATTTCTGTTTGGAGTACTGGGATTTACTTCAGCGTTGGTCTTTCCCCTTGTGTATGGCCTAAACCAAAATTGGCGGGGAACTCCCCCCAATTATTTCTCTTTTAGCCCGAAAAAAGCTCAAGGCCCACTTTCCCTAAAAATTTAAGCTTTGGGTTTGCCCGGTCGGGGTGCTTTCTAGGGGAAAAACTTCATTGGGGGAAGTCAAAGTTCCTAAAAGATTTTTGGGATTTTAATAATATTATGTAATATTCTCAAATAATCATGACTTACATGCATCTATTATATATTCTGAACAACATACTAAAGAAAATTCAATTTGGCCAGAAAAAAATAATTCATGATTTCCCGGAATAAAAAAAGTAATTTAACGGTTACGAGAATAAAGGTTTCGTGATTACAATTTAATGAAGACCGTTTATATATATATATATATATAAGGTTGTGGCCGAGTTGTCTTAATTTGTCGATTGTTTGTAGGGTTTCAGGAAAAACATCCTCAATGGACGTTCATCATTTTCATTGTGACACGCACATCAAAAGCTTAGGACAAAATTGCGGTACTTTTCCACGTTGGCGAGACAAACTTGCCACGATTACAAAGCAAAGCGGCCAAAGAGACAAGTAGCAGCCTCATGTCCGGGAACAAAACACAAAGACAAAGAGAGCGACCACACAAGATTTTCCGATTTTATACCAGTAGGGGAAAGCGTGTGACTAATGAAAAGTAGTTCAAATTGGATGAAAAATGGGCGGAAATTTGAAACTCTTGATTACGTTTAAAAGTTTATTTTCAAACTAAAAAAATTAAAGCTTGTGAAATATTAAAAAAAAGGGTTTAAAAAAGGATGCTAAAAATTATATATATATATAATATATATATATATTCAAATTCTCTAAAACGAAGATGACACCCAACAATCACATTCGAAAAACACATGACAGTGGGGAAAATCACACAATGAAGGCCCAATGGTAACCGAGTTAAAAAAATAAAATGGATGCTGAATTTACAAACATTGCTGCTTAGAAAACTAATGTAAAAAATAATTTATATAAAGGGGGTTGTGTTTTTTGGAAATCTTCCCCCTTTTTTGTAAATAACACTGAGCAAAAAACCCTGGAAAATAATGGGAAAAATCTAAATTACAAAATAAAACCAAAATTGCACAAATGCAAACCCCCCCGCAAAACAGGGGCAATAAATAAGTTACCAGATTCTGGACCCCCAATGAAGATTCAAAACATGTGAAGGGCTGAAATGTAAGCTTAACAAAGAAAAAAAAGGAAAAAAAATTAAAAAGGTTTTAAAAATTTTGCATAACTTTTTTAACACAGGTATAAAATGAATAAAATAAAATAAGTAATTTTTTTTAATATTAATTATGGAGAAACTATAAATATGAAATAAAGTTTATAGTAAAAACTTTTCAATCTCAAAATTTTTTTTCCTTTTTGAAACTTTTTCATATAAATATCAATAAATTAATTGGGTAATTCTATTTAAGCAATATTTATAAAATGTATATAGTTATTTATTATTTCTGATTTTTTTTACACCATAAATTTATTACGTTGTATATAATTAAAACAAAATTTCTGAATATAAAAAATGTACATTACTCTCCCAATGAGGAACTTTTATAATTTTGAAATGAAATTCTTCTCTTTTATCATAAATATTAGAAACTATTACATTATCATTTAATTTGATATGCTTCATTGTTGTTACTATTTGTCTGTATTAAATTAAGATATTGTGGATAAAAATTTATGTTAGGTATAAATATATATATGTATAATGTTAGGTATATATATATATATATATATATATAGATATAGATATATATTATAAATGCGAAAGTTTGTGAGGATGTTTGTCCTCTTTCACACAAAACAACTTAATTTTTTTATGAAACTTTACAGTAATATAACATACATCAGAACAACACATATGCTATAATTTATAGCATAGGCTATAATTTATAAAGATATTGTGTGAAGTGTCCAAAATATAACGATATTTGTCAAGTAAGTAGAAAAAAATTCTGCCACCTGCAAGCATTTCTGGCGTGCTCTGCAAAAAACCCACGACAGTATATATCTATATTTTATTTGTGAAGAAACACTTTTTGTTTTGGCTACGAAAGGTTCTTGCTTCAAATTAATTCCTGTGATCAGCATAATCCCTATTTTTTATTTTTTTTTATTTCAGAATAAAACCAGGTTTTGAAGGGAGAGGTTGCTATAAATCTCTCTCTTTATTTTAATGTTTTTTTTCTTTATGATTTTATTATGCACATTTTGTAGTAAGAAATTGATCTTTTCTCAAAATAAATAATTTTATCGGTTCTGGTACTTAAGGTAAATAAACTTTCTCTTTCACACTACATCATTTGGACAAATTTTCAATATTTGTTTGTAATTAGTAGTTAATTATAAAGCTTTTTTATTTAATTAAATACTCAAATATTGCATTTTTAAGTATAAAAATAATTATAACTATTGTACTGTATTTTTTGGAGTGAGTGAATATTAACATCGCACTGTTCAGCTACACGAGGGCTTTTGGCAACGGACCATGTAATTTTGAACCATGGTCAAGTGACGTGGATGACACCTGAACTGGAACCCCTTCTCCTAACAACCACACCACACCAACTTAGAAGGAATATCCTACCAATACTTAGCAGGAATATTCTTAGAAATCCAATCTTCCAAGGTATATGGCAGCACGAGTTCTGTGATGAGTATTTTAGCGGGGAAGGTGAATAGTTTTGTAGCAGATATTGCGTTTTCAGCTGACGGCATTTTCAGCGCATTGCAAAGATTATTATTTTTGTCCCGAATAAGTAGTTTGTGTCAAAATTTAAGTGTCTTATGTTTTTGTATGGTTTTGAAGACCTTAGAAAACCATTCGACTATTTATTTTAAGTGAATAGTGTATATAATTAATTTCACAGTTGAATATCTTTAATTAATTAATGAGCTCTAACGGATTAAATTTCCCAAAGTGGAGTATTTTTTTTTTATCTATATCCCTTAATTTTCAATGTAGCGATCCAAAAAAAAAAATATTGTATGAAAAAACTGCAGTAAATCATTATGAGGTTTTATAAACATGCATCGATCCCCTCTACACGGCGGGTCTTACAAAGCTCTAATAAAGCTCGAGCTAATGAAAGTAGCTAGACATTTGCCAACTTGATTCTATCGTTAACATTTCACCATGTTTTTAATTGAATTGCCATTATAATTTTAGAAACAGCGTTGATTGCGAATATTACAATTTTAACATAAAATAAATATAACATAAAAAAATATTAATGTATTACACTTTCAGATATATAAATTATTTATACTATTTTAAGCGTTTATTACACAAAATTTTTAACAATGTGTTACTTTTGCTGAGCAGATATCAGCTTCAGGAGGTATTTTCTTAAATCGATCCTCAAGAGTGTTACGGGGAGTTATAAATAAAAAAAATTATTTTTATCTGCTATTAGATCTACATACTTAAAATTTACCAAAGGTGTTTTTCTTTCTTTCTTTTTTTTGTTCAACTGAGATATGCAAAATGCTTTTTTTTTGTTTAATTTGCAATTCACGTAAAATTAACTCATTAAAAACTTCTTTATCCTTCAATCTGTGTTGTTTAATTTTTCATTTCACCCGTGCGAAGAACGTGTATACCAGCTAGTATATATATGTATATATATATATATATATATATATATATATATATATATATATATATACTACTGGTATACACGCTGCACTTTGTACATAAATTCAATTCATTACGAAATTATATTATAATGTGAAAAACTAACAAGCACTATTTTCATTATTCTAACATATTACAATGTTCCTTATACTTTTTGAATGCAATTTGAAATTCCTTTGTTTTTCAATAAACCTTTAAAATTCAAATTATTTTCTCAATAAAATATTGCAAACTGTTAAAAAGAAATAGAAATCTATCATAACTTTATATTTCGAATTATATTTATTTATTTTATGTAATCATTTTGCTTTATAAACGGAATTTGCAATTCATTTTTTTTTAAATTAAAAAAAACACACACACACAATAAATCGAATTGCATTATTTAAAAGATATGCAGTTTGTTTTATTTCGATAAATAGAAATAAAAGTCTAGAATTAAATAAAAATAATTATGTTTTTGAAAGAATAATTTATTAAGCTAATATTTATGTGAAATTGAAAGCAGTTTTTTTAAAGCTTAGTAGACCAAAAGCATTTTTCTTAAATGCCTTTCATTGATTTTATACTTTAGTACTGTCTTATTTTTTCAGTGAACCATTTTTTCCCTCCTCCAGACTAATGCCATTTCATAAGCCTTATTCAAAAGGAATATATTCGCTGTTTTTGTAAACATAATTTCAACAGCACCTCAAAGAGAAAAAGTTCTAAGAACGTCTGTGTTTCAAAGGACTTGGAGATCAGAGTGGCTTTAAGATCACTCGTTTGCATTACTTCTTATAGAAAGTGATAGTCAATGTTTGTTAAAAAATCTTTGATCTCTGATGAAAGAGATTTTTTTGAAGATTACTTCAAGATGAGAAAGAATGTAAGAAGCTTTCATTAATATTTCACACAGAAACATTTCACTCACTCCTTATGAAGATCTATAAACTTGTATTTAATATTCTCTCTTTAATACCTTAGGACAACTAACTGGCTTATAAATACTCTTAAGTTTTTGGGTTTTTATTCAAGAAAAAGTACGAGCTATTTGTACAAAAATATTGATTAATGCTCTTTAAAAAATGATTAAGAGCTCCACTTGAAGATATTTGGAATCAAACAAATTTGTTTCAAATAGTACTTCATTGCAAATTTCAACCAGTTTCCTAATAAGCTTAACATAATTTTCAAACAATCAAATATTAATTCTTTATATTATTCAGAACCAGTTTTGAAACAATTACATGTATAAGAGTAATTAATTTGAATTTTTTCTCTATATTTTGTGTTTTCATTCCTGGAAATATATCAGAAGTGTAGGAATTAATGATTATTCCTTAAATAAAAAACAAACAAACAAAATAATTAAAAATTACGTTCTTCACAAAGAGGTTTGCTAGCATCGTGTAATTTTATAAGAGGATATGATACAATTTATGAAAGAAAACTCATTGATTTTGTGTTTTACAACTTTTTTTGCTAGTAACTAATGTATATGGACAACGTAAAACAATTTTTGGGCTCAAAATGGTTGAAAACACTATTCATTTCTTTTTTCAAAGAAAAGTTCTAAAATTCATGTGAATAGATTCAAAACTGCTATTTTCCAACAATAATGGACGAACACCCATGCAATTTGATTTATAAGTATGTTAAGCTATGTATATTAAAAGTTGGAGCGTTTATGCTATATCATTGTATTCTCAAAAAAGTTTTTTTAAAATGTTTTTGAAAAAAAGTTTTAAAAAATATAAATTCTAAATTCAACTATTTTTTTAAAAAGAAAATTTTCTTTGTTTCAAAAAAAGCATACAAACTTTTGTTATACGCTTGATAACAATAGGTAAAAAACATTCTAAGAGTTTGTCACAATAGAATAAAGGACTTAGCATTTAAATGAAGATTAATGAGGTTCTATAATTGGATCGCTCTCTGTTCCTCTAATTCTTTCAACTATTTCCATTAGTTAATATGTTAATGCAGCAATTTCAATTTTATAAGAAATATATATTTTTTAAAAAAATTAAATTTTTTTCATAATTTGACGGATTACAAACAATTTTAATAAAATTGCACTTCTTTATTTATTTGCAATTGTTATTCATATTAATATTAATTATTTTACGATTTCAAGCACATTAATTTCAATTTTCAATTTTAAAAAGCAAGTCTTTTCAAGTAGTTTTTCAAATTCTTGTGATATCAAGACCTTTTAAATAGTTTATCCATAGAAGTAAAAATAGTAAGAGTTTTATTGTGTATTCTATAAAAAAAGAAATACTTATTATGTTGCTTAATTAACAAATTATTTCACATTGAGCCGTCATTTAAATAATTGAGTGTCAACTGATGAAATAATATGTTTCATAATTTCTAAATGTAATTTTAAAACTATTTATTTATGAGGTTTTTTCTAAGTTTAATAATTTATATTTCTTATGATTTTACTCTATTACTTCAGATAGAATTGAAACAGCATCTAGCTATTTTGATTGAATCACTGATAAAAAAAAGAAGGAAATAACTTGAGTTTGTTTTCTGAAAAGTCGATCCTATTAGGTAGTCTTAGTAATATTTAAAAATAAAATAACACTTTTTCTAAGGCGTCTACCTGTTACTATTATTCAAAGTGTAAATAGCGACTCATCAAGTAGGTGTACCGAATTTGTAATGAAACTGTGTGTGCACATATCTTAGTAGAGAACATGCAAATGAGTGTTTGGCAACTGATGGCTAACTAACCGAAGCTTTAGAGCATTGTAATGAATTATCCGAATGTTGTATAAAACACAGAATATTTCGGCACTATATGCAAGGCATAACTGTTTTGTGAATGTAGCTCGCAAGAAAATCTTGAACAATATATCCAAATACGTAAAATTAGGAACTTACTATGGTGAATGACTTTTTATGTTATGAAATGTATTTTCATTTTACAGACAAAATATTTTTAAAAATTTTAAAAGCATAATTCAAATTAGAAGGATAAAACAATTCTAGAAAAAATTCATCTTAAACAATTAATGTAATAGAAAAATCAACAATGAGAAAAACTTATTTTTTAAAACAAAGATAAATGCACTTTTATATTATTTTCTGCAATCAAAGGTGTGTTATCCTTCAAATGTCAGAAGAAATAATAAAATAAATATTTTTACTAAATTTTAGTGTTTTAATTTTTAAATAGTTATAAGACTAATTTATATCAATATTGTATGCTTTTTCGTCTTATTTAGTATGTAGGCATAAATATTTTATCAGTACATTTAAGGAAAAAAAAACAAATGATAAGAATGTACTTTTTTCTAGTTAAATTACAGGCACGTAGATGTAATGAAGCGAACTTTATGTCTTAGAGTTTGTGAATTGATTTATGAAGGTAATTTTAATATTTACAGATTATTATAAGATATTAAGGGAACAGAGACGTTCTAACCCTTCAAAAAATCGATTTTTCAATTTTCATCTTAAAAAAAAAGTAGATTTAATGCTGATTCCAAAAAGCTTAATATCCGAATAATTGCGGTTTTAAAATGTAAGCAACAGCTGTCACGAATGTTGTTTACGTTATCGCACGTCAACTGCCACGCCCATTTTACAGCTGACCGAAGAATGTTTTTATGTAGATTGGTGTTTTATATCCTTAATCTGACATTTATTTTATTCTTGTGGTTTGAGAAGGACTATAACTACTCAACTCAATCTTGTTTATACCCAAGCTGTGTGTGCGAATTTTAAAATTTTGCTTTCTCGTGCTTGAGTTACAAACTACGTGAGTTACAATTTCGTATTTTGACTGCTAATTTACTTTTTTTTTTGTTTTACATTCCAATTTGTTTGCAATTTGCGAGAATTTTAGAAACATTTGAAATGCCTCGAACAAAAAGTTTAGACAAATCAAACGTCGTTTTAATTCGTAAAAAACACTTCAGTAAATGCTGAGAGTGAATGAGTTGATGTCCAGTGCATCTAAAAAGAAAATTGAGAAAGTGAAGTATCTTTTTAAAAGGACTATGAAGATAATTTTTCAGTTGAAACTCAAAGCAGGTATGTTATTATTGGTTAAATATGCTCAATGATATTTCAACAATATTACCAAAATGTAGATATTGTGATAGATCTTTCTGCTTTGATGTTGCTGAAAATAAAAAGTAGTCACCAAAGGCCTTGCTACCAGTGTGTCAGCAACTTGCAAGTATTGTGGTTCTGGTCATTCTTCAATGACTTCAAATACCGTGTCAGATGGATATAGAGTAAATTTGTGAGGGTTTGTTTGGGCATGAGGTGCATTGGAATTGGCAAAATTGCAGCTCAGATATTTTGATATGCATTGATATGAACTTACACACTCCTCCTCAGCTAAATTTGAAAGACTGTATACGTCCGTTTTTAAAGAGTTGGAAACTGTTTCATCTCGTTCAATGGTTAACAGCGTTAATGAAGCTGTCGTGAAAATGAACACAGTAAGAACATAGCAATTTCTCTTGATGGGACCTGGCAGAAAGAGGACACTCTTCGAGAATGGCGTTGTAACTGCAACTTCTCTCGATAATAGAAAGGTTATTGATTTTGAGTGCCTATCAAAATATTGCTTTGAATGGCTAAAATACGAACAAACCTGTGATAATTGCAGATAAACTACCATGGGTTTAGTGCGGGAATGGAGAGTGAAGAGGCATTGCGGATTTTAGTCTTCCTGCAAATTGTTACAATGTTCGGTATGTTACAGTACCTTGAGATGGAGATTCAGGGGTTCTAAAAGTTCAAAAATCAAACATATATACGGTGATGAATTTCCTGTTGAAAAACTAGAGTGCATCGGCCACGTCCAAGGATGGGAGCAAGACTGAGAGCCCTAAAGAACAATTTAAAATCCACCAAGCTGTCAGACAATAAACCAATATCTGGAAGAGGAAGTCTGACAGATGCAGAAATTCTTCTGCTGCAAAAGTATTATGACCTAGGCATAAGAAGAAATGTTGGAAAATCAGTCGCAGATATCTCCAAAGCCATCTGAGCAATATATTTCCATAAACTGTCGACAAGATGAAAATCACAACATGCTTTGTGCCTATGTGTGAGAAGAAAGTTGAATTGCGGGTACAATAAAGCATTGTATCAGGTGAAAAATACACCACAAACATTCCCTCCCAGAAGCAGTTCTTTTTAAAATTAAAAAATTAGAGACTTAACTGCAAAAGAACTGTTATTAAAATGTTTGCATGGCCAAACTTAAGAACCCCAACTTTAGCTTTAATAACTTTGTGTGTGAATCGTGTGCCGAAAACACATTTGTGACAAAAGAACTTTGCAAATGGGTGTTATGGACACAGTTATAATAGCTTCAATGAAGGTGCATACCTGGGACAAATTATTAAAGCATTAAAATCAATCCAGGCATCAACACTTGTGAAGGCCTTCTACGCAAAATTGACTACGTCAGAAATTGTGTGAAGCTGAGATGGCTGTTCTAAAACTACGAAAGCCAAAACAATAAAAATGCAAATTAAAAGAAAGCAGGATGCTTTTAGAACAGTCAATGCAAGATGAGTACAGTGCTGGAAATTTTTTAAATTTCAAATCTTAGGTAAGTGCATCATTTTATTTAATTTTTCCAATTTTTCTCAAAATGTGTTTTCAGTTTTTAGGTACATGTGTAGAAAAATCTATTTGTTATATTTTAATGAAACTTGGTATGAGCTTTTGTGTCATGATAATGTATTTAATGCCACTAATTTTATTTCTGAAATGTTAATATTTTTACTTTTATTGCTAAAAATGCCATTTTATCAAAATTTCAAAAAGTCAAATTCAAAAAATTTTTTAAAAATTCTGTGCAAAGGAAATATGAAAGAACTCTTACACATTTTAAATAAAAGGTACAATTTTATAGCTAAAACAGCATGTTTTGGCTTGGTGTTATATGTTATAAAAGATGATGCAGCATGTACCTAAAAGAGCACCATGTATCCGAAAACATTTTTGGTGTGTACTTTTTAAATTCTTATATTTTCTTAAAATCTTTTATGTATTTAATAATTTTTATGTTGTAGTATATTAAGAAAAATATATAGGTGTATGATACAAATTTTTTATTTATGGAGTCTTTCTGTTTTGAAAATAATGTTCTTTCGAAAAGCCAAATTTTGCTCATTTTGTGTCATCGAGAACGTCCCGGTTCCCTTAAGTGAATATAAACACAGGGTTACCTGAAAGTAATGATCCGATTACGTAATTTAACAATTCACAGATTAATAAACAGAAAATGATATTAAGATGTCATTGTAATCATAAAATGATTTTTTTTGTACGTAATTTTTCTTGACGCAAAATAAAATTTGTTTTCTCAAGTGTTCAGTGTGACTTTATTCAGTCACCCGTATACTAACATTGCGAACCTATTCGCCCTGGATTTTTGCTATTTCACATGCATCGAGTTTCCTGGAACTGTTTATTTTATCTTCTTAAACTCTTTGATGTCGGTTCATTTATGTGGTACTTTCTCCGAAATTCACTCTGAAACGTGATTACCGACAGACACACAAAATGCCATTCCCCGCTGCGACTCCATTTCCACTTCTGCTAACAATTACAACATTGTTGCCAAACGTTTGACAAACAAAAATGTTACAAACTCAAAATTTCAGATTTTATCTTTACAATGACATATAATGATCACTTTCTGTTTATTTATCTGGGAATTATAAAATTTTTTAAATCTGGTAATACATTTCTGATAAACCTGTAGAAATAAATGTGAAAGTTGTACCATGAATTGTTCTTAAAGTTCATATATATATATACATTTTAAATTCAGCACACATTTAATACCATATGGAATATTTATAGGAATTGAATCAAGTTTGAAATATATTCTTCAGAAATACAGTTTCAAAATAATAAAATGATTTAACTAGAACATATGAAAATACACTGAAAGTTCTTAAAAGAAAAGTAAATGCTTTCTCGTTTTCACACGAAATGAAAAAAAAAAATTATACACCGAAATAAAAGTTCCAAAAGTATTAGAATTGTAATGGTTTTTTTATGAAATTCTTCTAGCAGATATAGGGAATTCATGCAAAAAAATAAAATAAAATTCGATTCTTTGGACTCAACACAAAGGTTGGAAAAAAAATTTATAGAGCGTTAAAAAATAATCCTACTGTGTTTGAAAAAAAGTATATATTCTGCCCATTTTTAATTTTTTTTTCTCTTTTTCTTGGATATCAATCTATCATCTTCATTTTTATCTTTTTATTCGAATAGGTGGTCTTTGAAAATCTAAAACAAGGTCAAAAAAATGTCAGCTGCGACTGAAAGACTGACGTCACTTGTTTGTTGTTACGAATCAGAACAGCATTTTTTATTATATTCTTAGAATTTGTGTTAATTAATAATTATATATAGAATTTAAGAGAATCTTATAAATTATCTTAAAAGAAACCATAATTTTGTTTAAGTGATAGCGTAGCATTTTAAAGTAGTTTGAAAGATTATTATAATAGAAACAGTTATAACAAGCAATTAATTTGCAAAAGGATTAAAAACCTATTTTTAAATTTATGAATTGAATAAAGAATATATGGAGATATATATTGGAAGCATATTTATAATTGTACACTACTTCACTCTAAAAATATCTCAACCAATCATATGTCCAAAAAATGATTCCATTAAAAAAATTTTACTCTCAAATATTAATAGTAGTATTAAATTTTGAAAAATCTTCATGAAAATAAAATTTGAACATTTCGAATATTTTATAAATAAATTTATTCAGCATTTATTTTATGCAAGGAAGTATAATGTAATGGAATAGCTGAATTTTATGCTGGTTTTTAGCAGTATTTATCTGTAATCCTAATAAGAAGCTTAATACTTAGTAATAATTAAAGGTACATATTATATATGTATACAATTATCATAGAATTTAACAATAATAACGGAGCCATTTGAGAAAGAAAATTCATGAATAGTACCGAAACACTCGATCCTAACTCATAAAAGAACATTATTCTATAATCGGTTTACAGTAATCTTAGAATGTCTCACATTACTTTTCATTTTTTTTTTTTTTTGAAGAATCCTTTGAAAGTGACATTAAAATTGGGAATATCCTGAATGTTACTTTCTTCTTTGTGAAATAATATTTATAAGAAAAATTATTCGAATTTAAAAGTGTTATATAAATACTTTTTCCTAAAGATTCATAGTTTCCGGGAACAGACTTGATTAAAGACAGACTAGAAATGTAACACAAGTTTATTAGTTCTATGAATACAGGTAGAAAATTCATACTCTTTCCCCCACTGGAAAATATATTTCTTTTTGTATCTTTCAGCCTTCTTCATCTACACATTTTTAATTATTTTTTTCCTCTCCTGGTCATACCTGTACTAGACATAGATCCTATCTTAGAATGCCATCAGGAAAAATGAAATATAACCATTTCGTCTGGTTTAACCGAAATCAGTGTTCTGAAAGAAAAAGTTCAATAATACGACCAGGTCTAGTTTCTCCCATCTGTTTTGTTTCATTCTTTTTTGCATTTTCTTTAAGGATTCAGATAAAGGTATCATTAAAAAATACTGATTTCTTCAAAAACAATATTTTGGGGGTTTCTTTTGTAATAAACAAAGGAACAAAATATTTATCTCAACAAGAAATAGATTTTTTAACAAATATAAAGCAGTTTCATGAAAAAGATCTCTTTACAGTTATAATATGTTATACGGGGAGCGTTATAATATCTACTTTTTTGTTTATTGAAAAAACATGTTAATTATGGCCTGATAACCATGTTTCACGTGATTTATTCAGCTAAGTAAAGCAAGCTATGTCACAGAAGTAAAAGGAAGGATGAATAACAAAGCAAAAGGTACAAGTAATATAAAAAAAATAGTTTTTAAATCAATTCTTACTTAGATCAACAACGAAAAATTTTATTTTAGCTATTTTTTATTAAATAGTTACAATTAATATAAATATGTATATACATAGGACAGAATCACAACATTAAGTGGTAATTAGTTTTCTTAATTATCATTAAAGTATCGTATTGTCCTTTTAATTTCAGTCCAACTGAATGCTTAAACACGTGAGAAAAAAACATTTTCAAGTTTTGACAGAAGTTGCTAAAATGGTCGCTAAGTCGCCAATGTGGCTGTATTTGTAATTCTGTAAATAATTAGTTTTAATCAATTAAAACTTTTAATTATAATTAAATTATTGTATTGTCATCTAAAATGATCCTGTGTATAAAATTTCAGCTCGATTCAGCGCTTTAAAATGTATTTTATTAACGATTGAAAATTCCACCAAGATAAATATATATACAAATATATAAATAAATAAATATATAGACAGTGCGAGCTAATAGTAGGAATTGAATAAAAAAATGAAGTTGAAAGTCCTGTGAAAGCTGATTTTCTGGATACAACCTGAAGAAAATTGGGAGAATATATACCTTTATAGAATTTAAAAGTTAATATATTCCTTTTTCGGATATAATTCTTTTCTACCTAAAATGAAGTATTTTGTGAAGCAACTTTTAATGAATAGTTATTAAACGAAAGGCGATTTTCTTATTGTGATATTTTATTAACCTTTTAATGCAATTTTCAATACTAAGCATGTATTTGAAATGAATTTAAGTAGAGAGCTAGTAAAATTTGCTAAGAAGTTATAAAATCCTACATCAATTGTTTCATTTCTGAAGAAGTCTTAACATTTATATTTTTATCGAATGTACTTACAAAAAAAAATGTGCACTAATTGTAACTTTAAAAAAATGGACTGAAATATAAAGAAAACCAATACATTTTTTTTCCTAAAAATTAAAAAAGTCATCTATTAAGAAATTGTAAGACGACTTATTGAAATTATTGTATATCACAATCATTATAAAACCTATGCATTAGTGTTTTATAAACACAAGAATACACATACATATAAACACAAACCTTTGATACACAAACACAAGAAAATAATAATTTTGTTTGTATTACCTCTGATTTATTTAAAGACATCGTGAAGTAAAGTCATTCGTAAGAAAAGAGAGAAAAGTTTTATTTCAGAGGTGTGTTTTTAAATTTTAAAGTAAAGTAGCTGCTTTCTAAAGCAGCTTTTTAAAATTGTCGTTTACATTGTCAGAATTATTAAATAAAAAGTTTAATCAAAAATAAAATGATCTTGGGAAAAAATAATCCAGCATCGGAGAAATAAGAATTTTTTTTTAATTATCAACTAAAACAGAATTTTTGAATCATGGTACTTCAGCAACAAAATAAATTTATCATTTTGGAATCATTTTACATCAAACGCTGATACAAAATATTTTAAAAATGAATAAAAACCAAGTTATTATTGCCTCATATATAAAGCAGACTGAATGAAAAAATGATGCCATAGAATAATATGAAGAAACGAACTATATTTCGATTACTTCTGTAGCTGCACACACTACTGAAACAATTGGGGGAAGAAACCGATAGAATGTCCAGCCGACTAATGGTAGAAAAATCAGTAATGGATTCTGGAGCCTGTAATCATAATTGATTTGCGATTTACAGCAGATTTCTGGGCTTACGGAATCGTCACAATATCAAGTAATGTTATGTGATCATCTGATACCATTTGATTGTTTATTAAGAGGTACTAAATTTATATTTAAGCAAAACAAAATTTATCGCGACATGTTTAACTCCAACCAGGTTTATGTTAAAAAAAATCAATACCTCGTAGAGGCCAGTTTGAAGTCAAGACTTAAACACTACGATAGAAACTTCTGCAATCTTTTCTCATAAAGTAAATACTAATAACGAATTGTATTCAACTACCAATGAACTATAAGAAACCATTATAAAACTATGGCGTATAATTTTCGAAACAATTTTTAATACATTGTGGCATTTCAACAAAATCATAATTTTTGATATCAGGAATAAGAGGACAACTTTTTTTTTTTATTTTCATCTTTTCCGACAGATTTTTTCTTATAATTTATTAGCAGAGAATTTTTCATTATTTCTAAGGTTTTTTATCCTAAAAGATTTCCTATTGCATTATTGTAAAGTACTCAAACCTATGCATTGAAGTACTTAATCATAATGACTACTTGATACTTATGCAGAAATTAAATATAACTTCTTATAGTTACCACTAGAGGACTAGACAGCCATTAATAGGGAAGCAGTAATAGTGAAGCATCAAATACACTGCGCCGCTAGTGCAGAGATAGGGAAAAAAACATAATTTAGCTATTTTTGAACCAATGTTGCCAGATCGTGCGATTTTTCGCGAATTTTGCTACTTTTTTTATCCTATTGCTACTTCGCGAATTTTATGCTACCTCACTTTAAGATTCTGCTGTTTTTTGTTTCTTTCAACGATATGTAAAAGTATTAAAACAAATTAAAAAAAATTGCAAAAAAAAAAAAAAATGTTTCTTTAGTTTCCAATGAGAATATGGGTTGCAGTATGTTTCACCACTCCAAAATGACACGAAACGCTGTAATTTCTCCCTCCCCCTCGCCTACGCCATGAATCGGGCCTATCTAACCCTCTCTCACCACGCTTTTCCACTGAAAGTGATAGAAAAAAAAAGAAATGGTAGGATCCCGATAGTAGCATGAAAATGAAACGTGTAATATTCTTAAAAATAGGCTTGGTGAGAATTTCTACATAAATTTTAAACTGGAAAAGTAATTGCGAAAGGACAACTTCTTGGAGAACTAGTTAAATTGTATAATTATCATCAATGGTACTGCATTGAATTAAAGAATAAAAATCTATTTTTGTAATTAACTTGCGTTAAACCACCGGACTTATAAAAAATTCTATACAATGACAAAAGTAAGCACATGTCATCTAGAGAGATTATGTAATAAAACTCTTATATTAAAACCGTTTTAAAAGGCTATCACCTAAATTCAGTGGCGTAACATACAACCTCGCATTCTGGGGGGTCTCAGGGATTCTAGAGGGCTCAAAGCCTGACTGACACCAAGTACATAATAGGGCTTGGGGTCCAAAAACTGACTTTGCAAGGGGCCCTAATATTTTTCTGTTACTCCACTGCCTAGATTCCTCTCTTTCCAATCAACTACTTGTCTTCTTTCCCTTTACTCAAATTAATTCAAGGATAGAATTAAATTTTGTTAAATTACAGCTGCCAATTTTAGCAGAATTTGAGTGGATTAATTTGCTCTTTCAAAATGATCATTGCAAATTACTGAAAACATTAAAAGATTGCACCTACTCTTTTAAAAAGAAGAATTTAAACTAAATGTGTGAGTCTCCTAGGTGACACGAGTTTAACGAGCATTTATTTGCCTATTGAAGTACTTGATGGATGTCTTTTTGAATAAATTGACTAGCAAAAGTAAAATAATTTCTGCAGAATCTACAAAAGAAATCTATCAAAAATGTCATAATTTTCTCAAGATTTTTCCTGTGAGCCACTCTTTTAAACCAAATCTCTTCAAATTATGGAACTTTAAGAAATGATAAAAATAATTTTTCCCTTGATATTTTTTTTTAAAATTCAAATCGTCCTTTTTTTTATCTGCCATTAGAATTAGCAGACTAATCTAAATTATATGTTCTGGAGAATCAATGGAGACAAATTTTTAAAATACAGTTGAAAGATATTTTTCTGTCTGAATCTGAGCTTTTAAATTATGGAGATTTATTTTGGTGTCACATTTTTAATATAAAAGACTTAGTTAGAAAACCATTTTTAAGAGATTTAGCTATAATTGCTTTAAAGCTTCACAGCCTACCTATAAGTAATGTCACTGTAGAAAGGGCATTTTCAAGAGTGACATCAAAAAAGACAAAATTTAGGATTTGAATGTGACTCGAACTGTTTGAGTTAATTCTCAGAATCAAAATGACTTTGGAAGAATTAGGGACTTGCTGCGTTGATTTTATTCCATATCTACAAATGCTTCAATACAATTCTGACATTTATAAAAAAACATAGAAGATCACGATACTTAGCATCAAGAATTTGAAAATATTTTAAATGAATTAAATAATTAAAGCATTTTAACTGTTTTTTAAACAGTTTTACAAAAAATATAATATATATATATATATATATATATATGAATTGCAAGGGAAAATCGATTCGCTACTTTTTGTCCCTCTACGTACTACTTTGCTGCATAAGTTTCTGGCAACTCTGGTTTGAACGCAGAATTATTGTAGGTGCTCGAAACTTCAGCACCAGTATGAGCTAAGTAGCTGCTCTTGCGATGTGTTCGAGATCAGCAATTATTAATGTTTACAGACTGGGGATTCCCAAGCAGAAAAATGGGTCTCAACTCCAGGCTCATGTTCGTCACAAGCTACTGACATTTCACTAGGAAAGGAATGTCGTTAAAGTTATGTAGTGTAACAGAAAAGCAATCGCGCGTACTTCACTTGAAGGGAATCTTAGTCAAGGTGCAACTTTGGACGTCTCTAAATGAACTGTTAGAACTTTACACAGTAATATGATACGATAGCTAGAAACATGTTCTAAAATTTTCCTACTGTTTGCTTTTAACAAGAACAGAATGTCTTCAGTTCACAAATAAGCAAACTAGTTAGACTTAGATGACTGGAAAAGGATCATGCCGTCTGATGAATCGTGTCTTCAATTACACCATATAGCTGGCAGGGAGGGTATATGGATAAAGCATCATGAAAGTAAGAAATCCATCTGTATTGACACAACTTTTCAAGAGGGTGGAAATACTATTATAGTTTGGGGTATGTTTTATCGGCATTGCTTAGGTTCTTTCATTCGTCTGGTAGAACGTTTGAAGGCTCAAGGATATTTAAGTGTTATCACAGATCAAGTGCATTCTTTTATATTAATAAAGCGCCTTTCCGAGATATATAGGATCAGCAGGAAATGTCCCTACTATACAACTGGTACTGTTCCTAGATAGTTCAAAGAGCACCACAAAAACTGTACCTTTCAAAAGACCATCACAATCCCTGTATCTCAATCGAATTCAGAATTTGGGGGGCGGGCAGATCGAATGGGACATCTGGAAGCTGGATCCAGTTCCATCCAATCTGAAGCATTGGAAAGTGCAGTTAATCTGATGTGGTCTTAAATTTCTCATATCACATACCAACATACCATAGAGTCCATGCCTAGAAAAATCCATGCAGTATTAAAGGCAAAAGGGGGCTCAACATTGCATTGAAGAGGTAGTCATAAAAAGTTGACCACTCAGTGTATATAATAAGTAAGTTTCACTATCATATTTTATAAAATCAAAATTACAATACATACATTACATTACATATACATTAAATTTACAATTTAATCATTAATTTAATTTATAATTTCAAATATTAAAGCGCTTCTTTAATTGTTAATGGGTTATGTTACCTTTTGAAATCATTTCTTGTTTAAGTTACAAGTATAAAACAGTTTGTTTTATTAAACTATAAATAAAATATTTTTTTTTGTATATAAAACATTTTTATTGTTAATCTTCCATTAAGTTTCTCCGATTTCATACGTTTTTAAGAGGTTTGTATAGACTCTAGTATGCCTTTCTGTATAATAATGTTATTATATACACTCAAAACAAACAAACAAACAAAAAATGACTTACCATGAACGAGTTGTCCGATAAGGACAAAAATTGGTGGGTAGAAAGATTACGTATAGCATAAAAATGATTAAAATTTCAGAAAAATTGAATGATTTTTTTCAGAGTTACATAGTTTTAACGTAAAGAGTTCAATACGGATTTGACTCACATCTAGCCTAGATGCAAGCTACCACATGACGTGGCATTGAGTGATAAAGTGCACTGATGGTCTCCTACGGTATTTCTTGTCAAATTTGCTCCCATTGTTGGCCAGGTCATCAACATTCCTGCTGGATGCAGTCGCAGTCCCATCATATCCCAGATATGCTCGATTGGAAAATGATCTGGAGATTTGGCAGGCAAAGGAAGTGTTTGATAAGCTGTAAGACAGTTCATAGCAACAAGTGTGGTATGGGGTGGTTTGGAATTATCTTGCTGAAAAATAAGGCCAGGGTACTGCAAAAGGAACGGTAGCAAAACAGTTTTAAAATCCGCCGACGTACCGATGAACTCTAAATGTGACCTCTAGTGACGACCAAAGGGGTACGGCTTCAAAAAATGGTACCCCAGACCATAACGTTTGTTGATGGCCTGTGTGGCGTGCAATAGGCAATCAGGATTGCACGCTGCCCTTCACCGTCTCCAGACACGTCTTCGATGTCATCAGGACAGATGGGAGGGGATAAACACTATACTTCTCCCCACTCAGCATGATTTCAACTTGATCGATTCAAGCATCCTTATAATCTAACTCAACATTGTGCACGCGTAATAGCAGGTGCAGTAGAGGTCGGTACGAGCGTACATTTTGCTCTATCACCGTCTGTGAATGGTCATGTTGGACACTCGTGTGCGGGTCGTATGTTTGATGGTTGATAATGATGAATCAAGCTCTGTGACAGCTGATCTGACAATCACTCTGTAATGATCTGCTGTAACCTAGGTCGACCGCTACCAAATCATGACGCCTAAATCTGACATTGTCCACCTATTCTTGCCAGTATCTTCTAATGACCGCATCGCTTCGACGTATATCATACTGATGATTCAAATCGTTTGTTCCCTATGACGAGCGATTCTCCTATTTGAGTAATCTGCCTTCTTCCAATCCAATGATACGACCTCTTTCAAACTCTGACATTTGATCTTAAAGAGCTCGAATCCTGCGGCGAAGCATTTTTTTCAAATGTATCCTAAATCTCAATGCAACGGAAATATTCACCATCCGATTGAGAATCGCTTCTTATAGACACCTGCTAAGTGCGCAGTTCAGATGCGCGGTAGCTCTCTCTATTCATTCGTTGGGGACACCAAATGTTAAGCACTAGCATGTTCGGTTGAAATGACTTTGAATACGAAATTTCATTACAATCGGGCAACTCCTTCTTGGTGCTTTTTTTTTTCTACAGAGTGTATATACATACAAAATACATTTATCAAAATCATAATACACTGGCTGATTTTACAAATATACAATTTAAATTAAGAAAAGGTATGATGAATTAATTAAAAGTTTTACTGATTAAAATATTTTAAGTTAACTATAACATCAGATGAAAATAATGCATCAGAATATTTTTAAAGGTATTAATGATTGAGACATAAATATCCATTTATTTCATGTATTGGCAATACTTTTGATTTTTGTCATTTATTGTTTCACAGAAGAAATCAAAAATATTTTTCAATTCAATTGGAGTAATACAGTTTATTTTTTTTAAATAAGGCATACCTTCATTTTGATCATTGTATTGTTCAGGGTATCAAATTTAAATAAATGCCACAAATATATTTCGAGTTTAGAAATACACTTAAGAAACTGTAGAATTAATAAGAATACTGCAACTACAACTTTTTATAAGAAAATTATGATGCTTCATGTATTCATTCAAATTTTATGATTTAAATCGATTCCTATAAAATTGTGGTTAAAATTATAACAGTAATTTTAAATTTGAATTAACAGTAAAGCTATAAAAATGTATGTTTATTTGTCATATTGTTTAAGTTTGGCCAGTGGCGCGAACCTTTCTTATTATGAAAATATTCCTTCAAAACTAGTAATAACTTTTATTCAATGACAAAAAAAAAATTATGTAGTTAAACAAGAAAACTCATGAGAAATATTTTCAATTTTTTCCATCCTGTCTTTGAAGTTAAGTATGGTGATTGCTACATTTCCATGCATATTAGCATATGCAGAATACATGAGTTTAATTCTATATCGATGGGTGCCCTTTTTCAGAAATATGTATGAATTCTTTATTTATTGAAAAAAAAACATAGAAAGAGTTACATATACGTTTTCGCATTTAATGAAAACACAAGATTTTAATTTGAGTTCTTTAAAATCATTTGCACAATACAAATTCACGGTCTTGTAAACTGTTTTAAAATGTTTTGAAAGAATGAAACGGAAGAAAATTAGGAGTTTTAAAATACACAGAATTTTTTTTAATTCTTTTTAAAGTAAATGTAGTTTATAAGACATTTTCAAAGAAGAATGTTTTATTCAAATTACTAACATCTACTTTAATAATCTGGATTATTTCTAAGCTCAAATAAATTTATTGAGCTCCAGTTTGAAAAAATCAAAGTAGAAAAAAAAAAATTCATTTAAGGAGGTAAGTTATATAAATTTTTGTGAAACGATGTTCTTCATATGGCCTTAAATTTTGCATTATGAACGATGCAATTTAATTGAACTTGACTTGCAAAGTGTGTAAAACTTTTATGCATTTTATTAATTTTTCACAAGTAATGGGGAACAAGTAAGCATTTTTTTAAAAAAATATTTTATAGTGATATACATATATATATATTTTGAAATATTTTATAGTGATATATATATATATATTTATATTGAAATTCATTCATTTTTTCAAAAAGCTTTGAATTGTACAATTTGAAGGGGAAATTCTGATTTTGTTTAGGTTTTTAAATTCTGCTAAAAAGCTAAATACACAATTGGAATAGTATAAAATTTCTGATGAGAAAACTTTAACTAAATAATATAAATTAAATTAATATTATTGAAAGGTTTCAGATAAGCTAAATAAAACTGAGTTAAATGTAAATAAATGCTTCAACTATAATCTGACCACATTGATTTTTCTGAAGGAATATATCAGACAGTTATTTGGTAGATACAAAAATTCCTCCACCAAAAAGTCAGGACCCTAAACACTACACATTTCTAATATATACAGGGTGTCACCAAACGCAGTGCACAAACTTGGAGGGAAGGTAGAGAACATCGTGAGGAGCCATAACTACTTAAGAAAGCATGAGTTGATGGCGATAGGTGACATTGTACACGAGTTTGATAGGCGGGCACACACACACACATGTGATTTCCTCCTTTCAGACACGCACAGAGTGCGCTGAACATGAAACGTTATACGGAAGAAAAGTTGGTGAAGAACATCTACATCCTAGTCAACAGAAATAGTCATGCTGCTATTCAATTGTATGGAGAAAGATATCTAACGAGGCGACAAGCGAATCCTCAAGCGTTCACTCGAGTGCATCAGGACCTGGTGGAACATGGATCTTTCAGAACCGTGGACGGTTACGAAAGTAATGGACGGTTACGAACAGCACGAACATCCATATTTGAAGAGGGCATGTTGCATGCTGTAGACCAAAGTTCCGGTAAGAGTGTATGGATACTTGCCGTTGCAACGGAAAGATCTCAAACAACTGTCCATCGTGTATTGCAGGGCGAAGTCGTACATCCGTTTCGTATACTGAGGCAATTATTACGTCTAGATGACCATTCCCGATGAGTCGGGTTTTCGTAGTGGTTTGTTAACAAAAATGTGGCAGACATTCACTTTGTCAGTTCCTTGTTGTTCTGAAGAAGCAACATTTTCACGTGAAGGGCTATTTAATACGCATAACACGCACATGTGGACCTTAAGCAACCCACACAGCGCCGGACCACGAATTATATAACAACGCTTCACTGTTGATGTTTGGGTATGTATTGAGGGGGAAGGGGTAGCTTACTCGGCCCCTACATTTTACTGCCTCGAACGGAGTTTGACAAATATCTTGTTTTTTTACAGGTGGTAATTCTGGAACTGCTTACTGATGTCCCCGTACCTATTAGGCAAGCACATGTGGTTTGAACAGGACGGGGGTCCATCTCAATTTGGAAGTTATGTAGGTGACCATTTGGGACAGACATTTCCAAACAGGTTTATTAGGTGTGGTGGTTCTATCACTTGGCCTCCCAGATTCCCTGATTTATCTCTTCCGAACTTTTTCTTTATGGGGCCATGAAGAGCTTTTTGAAGGACACACCCGTCAATTTTGAAATGGACCTATTGGCACAAATATCCATCGTTGATGTTACAATCCCCACCAATTCCTGTCGTGGCGGTGTTATGCGATCATCACGTGACTATGGCTGCAATTTCGACCACCTCATGCGATGCTTTTATGTCAATCTTTTTTATTTATTTTTGTGTGTTTAAGATGTCCGTACACCTTTAAACCTTTAAAACGTCATTTTCGTCAAAGTTTTCGATTTTTGAAAATTGAAAATTTTCGATGTTATTTTAAAAAATGAACTTTTTTCTTTAAAATGGTGTTTAAATTTTTTTCTATCTTATTTAGATCTTAAGTTATGGGGGTTTGAATTTTACTCGAAAGCTACTTTTTGAAATCGGAAGTACAAGTATGTATTCTGGAAGTTGAAATACACTGCATTTGTTTATTTGCATTTGTGTAAAAAGTCATTGTTACATAAGTTTATAAAATGGAGAAAGCTAATATTATTTTTTTTTAAAAAAAATCAGTATTTATTTATTTTGAATATACTTAGAAACATTGTTTGATTTAATTTTTGTTCGCCTTATTTTTTTCAAAGAACAAAATATTGTTGAAATAAAAAATGTATTGCAATAACTGTGTTACTCATCAGATAAAAATAAAACATATTTCGATAAATTTCTCAATATTATTTTAACATTACCAGTGAATTCTTCATATTTAATTATATTTATTGAAATAATTCCATTTATTTATTTTTTAATTACACGCACATTAGTTTCTTTCTCATACTTGGAATCACAATCTAACCAATTCTTTCAAAAAGATATGTTTGCATAAAAATAATTTTTTCATCCTATATATATACAATACTCTGAAAAAATTTATTTTTAGTTAATGGTAGAAATAGTTTTATTCAAAAAATACTTTCGTTTTCGTATTTAAAATGATCAGTTTGTTTTTTGAAATATAAAAATAGATTTATCTTTACAAAATAACAGTAGCAAAAATTGCTTTTGAATTCAAAAGCGTAATCTCTTTATCTTCAAAAGTACAGAAATTTGCACATTACACACTGTTACACTTTTCTAGAGGATTTTACTATGTACTAAAATTGTAATTTTTAAAGTTGAACATGTCTTAGATGTCTTTTATGCTCTCACATTTGCAGAAACATTGCTAGTGAAAGTATTGTACGGGACCTTGTAAATTGCCCGTATAGCAATGTATTTGAAACATACCCGGTGATGCGCAAATTGTTTACATACTGTTTCCTGCACAGAAGAGTTGGATGGCGGAAGAACCAAATCGTTTCTGAAAGCCCTGATGATGCTCATTATCCAGAAAATGTCTAAGAGTTTTCAGAAGAATAAAAGATAGTAGTTCCCAAATGTTAAATTCTATTTGAAATAAAAACCATTACCACACCGAAACAAGATAATGCTCTAAATGAGAAAAAAAAACCGCTTCTGGATACTTTTTTCTTCTTTTACTATTCTAAGCCCAGAGAATAGGTCCTCTGAGATCACTTAAAACTTGAGTTGCACTTTTCTACCAGAATCAATAGTTTCATTCCAAATTCTTCGCTTTGCCGAAACGCATTGGAGCATTTATTTGAAGCTCTTGAAAAGTCCACTTTCATTTTGTAATGATGTGATTAATTTGAAGCTCTTTTATTAGTTTTCAGATATTTTCAATTGCTAAAAGTGCTTAACTATGCATATACAATAAAACTTTTGATTTAATTTATATATTTGCTATTATTTTTAATGTAAGAACATTATATTAACTTTTTTTTTATGAAATTACATGTCTTAAAAACTGCCTGATCATAAATATTTTACACCCTTACCTTATATAATTTTCCATAGCAGAGCTCAAGGTAGTGATTGCCCAAATAAATATCCGAAACTCATACAAATAACTTTTATCATGAAGAAAATAATAAATTGTATTTCCAAAACTACAAACAATAAACTTAGAAGTTATATAATAATACATATAACGAGATAATACACATGTATATTTGCATTGAATATTTATATAAAAAACAGCCTGTGATAGCAATTTTCGAACTTGAACTTTTTGAAATATAGTGTTACATTCTTTATAATTTAATAATAAATTCAACACATGAAATTGAAAAATGTGAAATTATTAAGTATATTTCTAATGCTAAACATAAAATAAATGCATAATTTTTAAAGTTTCTTTACCTACATTTTTAAAATGATGGTCTTTTATTACTATACATGTTACCTATAAATATATGGTGTAGTCCTTAAATTATTACCATTTAAAAAACTGGCTAACAGACAGAGACGTTAAATGTAAAGATGTAAAGTGATGTAAAATAACTTTAGCACAAATTATATCTCACTATAAGAAAACTTTTTAATTCACTTTTGAATAAAATATGTCATCACATTTTACTTTAGTTGTTAATAGCCAAACAGTATTTTTTGTTAAATATTTTTGTATTAAACTAATTAATAGAATATATTTATTTTAGAATATTAAAAACATTTTTTAAGAACAGTGTTTTTTTTAATTATTTGTTTTGTACAATATTTAAGCTTCAGTTTTTATGCTTTTGCTGTAATTGCAATCAATGTTTTTATTTATTTCTTTTTTAGAAAACATATTATGTATTTGTTCGTTATTCCTACCATGAATGTACTCTAAGAAAGCAGATAAATGAATTTAAAAGCAAATTAATTCCATCATTTTATGAAACAGTTAATAATTAGAGATTATTTATCTTTTAAGACCACCAGCATTGCAATTTTTGGAGACGCAATCAACGTGACTACGTTGTCATAGATCTTGTAACCAATTTAAACAACGTAATCGGATAGTCAGGACGCGTGAACCTGATCCATGATGACATGAAATGGGCTGCCATTCCGACGTATATACGTTGTTGTGCAAATCTGCTAAAGGGATTAGTTCCTGTAAGGAAAAATTCTCGAGGGAATGAGGAATCTGCAAGGTCAAAGTGCATGCATTAGAGGTAAGATGAGATGATGTGCAAAATACATGAACTGTTCAACGGCATTATTGTCTACTATGCAAACTGCAATTTATTTTGTTTAGCAAAGAAATATACAATTTTCGTACAGATTATCTTTAAGTTTTGAGTGTGTTGGATGGGAAATGTGGTCTCAATTAGTCTTTGTTAGACAAAAACTTAGAACATGTAATCGTGGTGCTGTGATAGGAGTTTATATCTTGCTACTGAAAGTTGATTCAAGTTATGTATAAATGTAAAGGATAACAGCAACTCATTCACTCTTCACAATATATTCAAAGTTATTAGACTTATAGACTTAAAACTTGGCAGGAGTGTTCCTTTCATGAAGTAAATATCCTCTAAGAAAGAGTTTAGAAAAATCGATCTGAAGGGGGTTGCAGAGGACTTAGTATCATTGCAGGTAAATATTTGTTTTCCTAACTGTTAGACTTGGAAATTTGAAACTTGCAGACATTAGTTTCGTCGTATTAGTTAAATCCTGCTGCAGATGTCGTTACTTGTCATAATACGTCAACTTTGAAATGCTTAGCCGTTTTTCCAAACGAATTATGTATGTCCTTATATGATTCACTTATATTTTGACTGCCTATGGAGACAAGATGCTCAATTCCTTAGTAAATCGAACACATGTAAAAAATGGAGAGCCACTAGATTCTAGCATTGTGAAATGTACAGGTTTGTAATAGAAACTTATCAATGACGAGTAGAATATTTTACATTATGAAATAAGGAAACTCAATCGCTTCTTGCGTCTTTAAATAAAATACATGCATCCAATCCAGGAGTGTTTAATCAAATTCTTGCTTTAATACTAAATGTTAGCCATAGAACCTGTTATTTTTTTAAAACATTTTAATCATTTTATCAACTTTGCATAAAATTAATTCATTATTAGTTTCAATAAAAATAGTAAGAAGAAATTGTAGAAGAATTTTGTGAAATTCACTCCCCCATGCCACTGGTTTTCCACACAGGCTCGCATTGTTAGGTGGTGTGTTGTAGTAAAATAAAGGCGGGTTCTTCTACCTAAAATTGTTTACTTTCATTATAAAAAAGAAAAAAAAGAAATGGTTAAAATAGTAAAATGAAAAGAAAAAAATAATAATCTCTAGACTTGCAATGTAATAGAAAATAAACTATAACTCATCTGTAATGTGATATAATCTGAAACATGGTTGAGAACATAAACCAGTATCGCATTCAGTGCATTCGTACAAAAAATTAAAAATATCCTATTACACACATTAAGCCAAAATGACAGCAAATGAAGAAGAGAAAAGACCACACTCAAACGAAAGAAGAAAAAGTCCTTTGCTATGAATTTCATCTCGTTCATGGAACATACGCTTTCAAATTCCTTCCCAACCTCTTTTCCGAAATAAGTAAATTCTGTAGAACTTGCAATGTCATGTTATTGTATTACAAAGCCGTGGGATGTCTTAAACAAAACATACATACCTACGGCACTTAAGAGGTTAAGATAAATTTGAAGGAAGAAACCTCAAGAATCGACTATATCCGTGCCATTGTTTTTGGCAGATGAATAACTACACATTTTCGTTTAGCCTAAGAATATAAGTGTGACAGCAAAGAATGGAAGGTGGTACCAACTTAGGCATTTCCAAAAAACAGACAATTTTAGAAGAAACATAAAACTGAACTTCTTTCGTTGGAATGCAGGCTGTTCTTTAGGTCAAATATTATCTGAGACACCAAACCCCTACATGTATCCACGGTACACCAGTAATGACAAAAATGTTTGAAATAAGGAAATGGAATAGCTTTGAGGGGAGTCGTTGTGGGTAGATAGACGTCGGTACACGAGAATTGACTTGGCGCATCCACCAACAAGTGAGGACGAAATCCTAAGTCACATCTTATGCCATTTTGCAGCTCGCACTAGAACCTGTGTTGTTTCCATGCCATCCATAACCATTTCTAGTAGTCGCTAGTAGACACAGGTTATTATTACTATTAAGAAAACTGCCAGAGACAGCAAAGCTTTCAATACCATGAGTAATCAAGCTATGGTAAGTGCACGACCGAACGGTAAGATGTCGTATCCTCAGATGAGTAACATTTATATTTGTCCATTGATAAAAACCATTTATGGTGTGGTACTGACATGGAGGCACTCTGAAGAGGGCTACATCTGTGAAACGCTTTCATTGTTTGACAACATGGTATCATGGTCTGCTGAGCCATGGTAAGCAATAGATCACCTCCGGTTAACATTTAGGCAATATGGCTACTATATTTCCTTAAATTCTGAGTTCTGTGCAAAATGCATTTTAACAAACAGACAAAATACCGTACATTTGAGCCAGTTTGCTTGGCAACATAAAAATATACATTCCATCAATAATTTGTTCCTTATCTCTAATCAGTAGTGCACTTTAGAACGTGATTGAATGTCACTGTTATGCCCCTACAACTGCCACATTCAGAAGACGAACCATGACAATGATTGAAAGGATTTTTTTTAAAAAAAAATCATTCCTTAAGACACCATTTCTTTGATTCCCATACATGCTGTTTCATGTATTTTCATCTGGGGTGGTCTTACAAACTTCACACTTTGTCGTTTTCATTTTATGTAATAAGTACTATTTTTAAAATTAATATGCATATCGGAGTATTGTGTGTATATATATAGAAAAATATGTAATTAAATACACGATTATAGTTATATTATTAGTTCTAAATTTGCTCAATTTTCTTAAAGAAATAATTATTTTCCTTTTACATATGTCTCGTTTCTAATTACATAAAGGAAATGTTGTTACTCTTTTGTTTAAAGTATAATATTGCTTATTTTTTGAAAAATTTAGTTATAAGACTGATTTGTTGATTTTTGCATGAACAAATGTATAAAAAATGATTTTTATATAGTTTTAAATCTATTTAAATTTTGAATTTATCACTTTTCAAATTTCAAATAACAACTTATTTCTTGTTCAAAATTTTAATTACTTGTATTTAGAGATAATCATATAACCTGGACTGCATAACATCAAAATTCTGCAATTCTTATACTATTCTACATAAAACAGAAAGCTAAAATAAAAGCTGCCGTTAATTGGAAAATGGTGTTCTGGCATTTGTCCATAGCAAACAACAGGCACTCGCTTAGATTGATACTTGTAATTTAACACAGTTTCACTCTTACAGGAAGTGCTTTCAAACTGTTCTATGTTTACACTTCTAACATTTCAATTTTTGTGTAAACACAGTATCCCATTTAAAATTAGGAATGATAGTATGAAATATCCTACAATCGTCTGGTTTTCTGTTGACTCTCCTAATGATAATGACTTTTCATCTATACATTGATACGTTACATTTTCAAATTTTAATAAAAGTGTAAAATCGGTTAAAAATGCCTAAAATATTCAAATTATTTCCAGATGCTTTATTTTAAAAGCAATTTTTCAAAGCATATGTATGATTTAGTACCTGAATAGTTATTCAGTGAACAATAAAAAGTATTTTTACATTTATAAAAATAAGAAGTTTCAATTAATGAAAATGTTTTAGCCTCGTATCTCATTCCTCATTGAAAGATTCTTTGCTTGTCTCTGTTTTACAACATATTAAATGTAACTAAATTATTTAAAGTATCAGTTTTTACAATGTAAATTAAATTTAGACTACTTTATTACAATTAAAAACAATTAATATTTCGAATGTTTACAATCAAGTACATGCTTATACTTTTTCTGAATGAATTGCATACGAAGTAAAAGAAAATTAGTAAAGAAAAAAATTATTGAGTTTCGTGTATAGAGTTATTGTATAATAATTGTCCTCAGTATATATTAAAGACATACAGAGGTATCAAAAATAAGTCGATTAATTGTATAAAAACATTTTTCCAATACTGCTAAAATTACAAAATCAGTTACATTTGGAAATAAAGGAAATAATTCCATCTTTATTTATTATTTGAGAAGAATAATTTTCGGAACATTAAGTGTTTGAGAAACGTGACGTGCCAATGCAATTGATTTAAGAAGTTCACTCAATAAGAATTTTTTTTCCATGCCTTGTATCACAGAAAAAATAGTTTGGGTAATTTTTAACCACCGAAAGAACAGGAATAGGTAATCAGTATCAGGGCAATTTGAAAACATTTATTATTTTTGTATCTACCTAGAACACTGCGAATGTCTTGCTTCAACAAAATGGATTTCAACCCCATGGACGTTTGATATTTATGTTTCATTAAAAGGGGATATTTTATATTACAAACTTGGCGTGTAGGTGACGAATATTGGTAATTATTCGTAATATGGGATTACGTCACTAAATCTAGCTTCCAGAGTTTTATTTCCAGAAACATAAAATAAAATCGAAGAACGCATCATTTTTAAATTAAAAAATATTGACAATTTAAAATTGCTAAAGTGTGGAAAATGAGCTTCTCTTGTTAAATGTTTGTTGTGTTTCTAAAAGTTAAAAACTACATTTAAAACTGAAAACAAATAATAATAATGTTACATTTGAAAAAATGACTCATGATAATATTTTGAAAAAAAATAATGATAATAAAATCTGGACCCTACAGGTCCCTTTATTAACAAATGCACATATTCGTTTCAGCGTCATTTTTTAATGTAATCTACTACGTTCGGAACCCTCATTTTGCAAAAGCTTACAAAAGTGTATTTTTTTTTTTTATATTTAACGCCCTTTAAAATTTAGCTTATAAAAGGTTTTAAGAATTTATTACGTAAAAAAATATTTTGTATTTTTTTGCAAAAATGAACTTAGATTTTTTTTTTATTCAAAACATTCTTTTTTAAAAAATGTTCTATAATAAAATATTTTGATATATAAAAAAAATTTTCTCCCCCGGGACTGAAAAAATTTTTTTAAAAATTCTCATTTTTTTTTAGTTACCCCAATTGAAATAATATGGTTTTTTTCTTTAAAAATTTTTTACTCTATGTATTTTGGAAAAACATTCTAAATTATATTTTCAAAATTTTTTCAGGCTTTGTGCAGAGTTCTGAGCTATATATAGGCAAAATATATTTTTTTAAAAAATTTTCCATAAAAAGAATATTGGAATATTAATATTTCTTTGTTTGTCAAAATATTGCATTTAAATAATTTTTAATTGTAATAATATTCTTAAAACAATTTATACGGTATTCTAATCTAATGATCCTAAATTTTAAAAAAAAATTTTTTAGTTTTAAAAAAATCACTTTTCAACGTATAATTTTTAAAAGAATTATGAAATTTTCTCAATTTTTCAAAGTTTAAATATTTTTTTTTAAAAAGAAGATAATGTATCATTCCAATTTCAAAATATTAAATTTAGGTATTACATATTTATATTTTTCAAAATTAGTTGAGAAAAATCGAGGAAAATAATATGTGAAATTTTTTTTGTAAAAAGGGGCGAAAAAAAAAAATTTTTTTTTAAAAAAAATTTGAATTTTTTTTTCCGGTCTTAAATTTGGAATCAAGCTATTTTTATTTAAGATTAAAATCAGCATGCTTTAAAACATGTATGACTTTATTAAAACATATTTTAAAAAACGTTTTTTGAATTAGAAATATTTTTATATGCCTGGATTACCTTTATGTCAGTATATGTGAGACAAATGAAGACCTGGGAACATGTTTGGCTCTTTTTACTTTAAGATTTCGGCAATATTATCGTTATGATCTTCATCCAACCTAACTTGACCGATGATAACTTGACAAGAAAATAATTCATCATTTCCAGAAAGCTTACTCTTGCCTCCATAATGACACACACATATGATGAATAGAGTCGGTAATCTAAAACCGAGATGAACAAATCAGTCTTCCCGTGCCATACGATGCAAATAATAGAGTAGCAAATTAAGGGCACACAGAAAATTGGGATAAACAGTATTTGCACGTCAAATTAATCAGAAATTCTCTGTTTTAAAGGGATATCATATGTCCTTATTTTTTTTAGTGCAGAACTTTTTAAAAAAATAAAAATGTTTCCGGATGACCATTTTGAGGAAACAATTTGCTGCTAAATTTAACGTAAGGGGGGAGAATTTATAAAATTTAAAAAAGTTTTCTTAATAATATGAAAAAAAGGTGATTTGTTCACATCAATATTCTAAATAAAGGAATTGTATTTAAATTATTTTTATTCATTTTTCTTACTTTTTTTAATCCGCGGGCACCCTGTTTTCTACCCTGTTTTCTCTGGGGTAGGGAAAAAACCCCAAAATTTTTAAGTGTATTTAGTTTTGAAAATAAAACTGTCATTATGATAATATTTATAAAGTCAAGTGGTATTATACCCAAAAAATATTATTTAAATTTTTGATACAAAAAAACTATCCAAAATTAAAACTAAACATCTTTTCATTTTAAAACACATAATTTATATTTTTTCTTAAACGTATATAAAAAGTAATACCAGTAATAAATATACTTTTAAAAAATAAATAATGATATGGGGGAAAAATAATATTTTTAAACATTTTTTTATACGACTGTATACATATGCTCAACTTCTCCCGGAGTTCTCAGCCCCCCCCAGATATATTTTGAAGGTTTTTATTTCAACTTTGAGAAAAAGGGGGTTGGTTTACCGAAGGTTCGGGGCCTAAAATGTGCAACTCAGAAAAAAACTGGGTTTTGGGATTTTTTTGAATTAGGGGGGATTTTTTTGTTTTGGGGGTACAGAACACCCCCGAGTGATCGCGGTTTAACTCCCGAAATTGTAAAGGGGGTTTTTTTAAATGTTTAAATTTTAAAATCTAGTCAAGAAAAAAAAAAAATAAAAAAAAATAATAATCATAAAAAACGAAACAAGAGTTAGAATATTTTGATCAGTTTTCCATATTTTAAATTTCGAATGTTATCTTGGTCTTAAAGCATTTCTTTCCCTTTTATCCTCATGTTGCGGCCCTTGTGAAATTACTAACATACATTTGAGGCCAGCGTGAAATAGCTGACAGCCGAAAAAAAGGTCGAGTTCCCCTGTTCTATACACACACATTTACTGTAAAATTAAATTTATTTTGAATAATTCATTATTAGAACATTTCTCTACCACAATAAACTTAAATGTATAATACATTGCTGAAATCTCTCTATTTTTATGATCTTTGCAAACAGATATAATGTTCTTTATGTAGTTATATAACATACACATTTCATACGATTCTCATATTACACTCGAAATAATGTGGTGGGGCTTGAGAGACGGGTTTTCATGATCCGAACACACTTTGGCATTTAAACACATAAACTAAAACATGACAGCATTACTTAAATCATGATCTTTCCGAACTTTAATCACTTACTATTAAAGAACGACGAGGATTGGCTTAGTTCGAAATGTTCATCTTTTTTGTGGGTTTCTTAACTTTTTGTGCTTAGGAAATTACAGACTAACTATGCAGCATTTTAAGCATTTTGTTTTTATTTTTTTTCTACGGAAGATATATTTTTATAGTAATTTGCCTATTTCAACTTAATAATTGATTTTTACTATGCATTATATTACGGATGATAACTTTGTTGTTTTCCTTCAGATAGTGCAGCAAGCTTTTTACTTTTTAGTGCATACACATTTTACTGTGCCTAGATTACACATTTAAGACACTACATGTTACCATTCTTAAATTAGTAATTTAATACTTTATTATACTAAATATTAAAATGGTTTGTTTATCGCGTGTTTTCACATAATTAACTTCTGTTATGTTTACTCTTACGTGGTTGCTTCATATGAGAGCTTCAGCTTGTGAAGAAACTGTTATATAAACAATGTTAATGATAATAAATGTTACATGGGAATATCACGAAACATCAGTGGAGTTTACACGATTACTAATTATTCTTAAGTGTATTACTAGTTTCTCACTAGGATCAATTTAGATAAATTGATATTTTCTTGAACATACTCGTGAATTTTTCAAGCCTATTTGCCTGGAGGTGTCTTTTAAAGATAAAATTTATGTTTCAATTGAGCTTGATTAGAGAATATAATTTACATAATAGCATTTTTAATGAATGAAATGAGAATGAATAAACATGCATTAAAACCTCCTATCTATGATATTCTGACCCAATTGTGTCTGTAAATCATAATCTCTCTTATCCTAATTCTTTAAATATGTATAGTATTAAAAGAAATGAATTTTATGGTATCAAATATAAACAGACTATGACTCAGATATTTGTGCATGATGTGGGATTTTCGTACATTACAATATTTCCAAAACACTACAAATATAAATATATTTCTCTTCAAACCTTTAGTAACAACAATAATAACTTACAATCGCTGCAATAACAACTTACTACTTAAAAAAGAAAGGAGACGTAACTGGTTGTGTGTGATTTAATTTACTATAAATCACACCAAATGGAAGAGAAAAAAATCTTCTGCCATTTTTTTCGAGATAGCTTGCAAAGTGTCTATTTCGATAAAAGAATGTCAAATTCTAAAAGATAATTATAAGATAATTATGAATATTTTTATGAGACGAGAGAGTATGTAGTTTTCTACTAACTCTAAACTATACGTACAATATAATAATAAAATTATTCATGTGCCATGTTAAAATGCAGCTTCATATGTTTATTTTTACAAATTGAAATGCTAATAAAAGTAGTATTAGAAAAGGTATGTGTATTTTCTTTCTTAAAATAAAAGCTTTTTTACACAAATATACATCCTTCCATCCTCAGTGGCACGGCAACCCAGGGTGGGCTTTGGCCTTCTTAAGAAGCCTTTTCAGGCCAGCTTTCTTCCAGACAGCGTTCTCCAATTCCTAATTCTTGAAATTAGGAGATCTTTTTCTAGGCCATCAATTCATTTGAGATTTGGCCTGCCTTTTCTCCGTGTGCTAATTGATTGAACATTGAAGACTTTTTTAGTGGTGAGGTCTTCGTTCATTCTAATAACGTGGACTGCCCATTTAATTCGTTGTATTTTGATAAAGTTATCAATATCAGATTCCGTATATGATCGATAGAGCTCTAAAATTGATCTTTTTCCAAAAATGGATCCTAAAATCTTCATTTCGTAGATACTCATCATGTTCTCATATGTTCGAGACATGGACCAAGTTTCACATGCATAAGTTAATACTGATCTTAAAATACTTTTATATAATAGAAACTCTGTTTTTATTTTGATAAAATTTGATTTCATATATTTTTGTATTCCATTAAGACATCTGTTAGCCATTGCAATTTTCTTTTGGATTTCAGAAGTACAATCGCACAATGATACATAGAACACAACATATTATAAACATCCTGCATTTTTTAATTAAAAGACAAGTATACTAAATAAAATAAATAACTATAATTCATTACTTCAGTTAGTATAATAGTACAGCATGTTGTCGGGAAACAATTCTTCGAAAACATCTGAACTCCTGATATAAGGGTCTATATCGTATACAAGTTCAATCACTAGTCTATTTGTTATTCCTACATGTCAAATCAGCATCCTCTTTGTAATTCAAATGTTCCTCGGAGATGAAGGATTTCTTTTTCCTCTGATTAGGACATAATTTTATCGACGTGATTCATTCTAGGAATTAGATTCCACCTTAACTATGGAAAAAACTAGACAGTTTTCTAGTACTATATTAAGAATTGCGCATCTTTTCAGAAATAACACAAAATGGTTCTTCTTCCTAATATAGTTGAAGAATGTTGCCACACAGCAGGTTTAAACTTTATTAACAGCGTCTTGTAGTTTCAGTTTCTTATTTCCAGTAGCTTCTCTTTTTCATATGCTTAAACTATAGTACAAAAACTTAATTTTTGTTTTAAAAATTAAAAAAAAAAATCATTTGAAATTTCTTTAAGAATTAATTTTAAAGCCTTTCAATTTCTAATATATATATATATATATATAATGCATACATCAAGTTTAAAAATTCAAATTTTCTTCTTAAAAATGCAGCTATTTTTCCAAATTTAACAGTAAAATGAAACTCTATACATTTTAGTTACAATCCTTGTATACAATAGTTTTCCATTTTGGTGCTTGATACTCAAATTTCTTTAATCTTGCATTTCATTGCACAAAAATATGTTGTATATTTAAAAAAGTAAATATACTACGTATAATGTATTGAAATAGATGTAATATGTTTTACTTGAGTATCAAAATAATGTAAATTAGGATAATATATATAAGTATTATACTAAGCCTCTTTTTGAATTAAAGGAATATTTCAGTACCATGTTTAAAAAATATATTATAAATGAAAGCATTTTTATAAATATTTATGTATATGCATTATTATATTTCTAATAGAAATTTCAACTTTTGCAGTAGTTTTTATATAGTAAAATTATTACCAAAGTAAAAATGATGTAAGTTTCATAATGCGCATACTATTACATTCATTACACTAAAATCACAGAGCTAGTTGATTTCATAAACTATTTTTCTTTCATTTCTTTAATATTATCCAATACATATATTCAAACTAATTTTTCTTTTGTTAATTTTTGTATAACTATTTAAGTATTAAATTGTTAATTCAATAGTTAATGTTCATATAGTACTATTGTTGTTATTTGGGAGAGGGGGTAATTCTGGAAATAAATGCGGTTATTTCTTACATTTGACAGATTCCTGTAACATAACAAAATTTCTGTTTTGGGATCATAACAATTTTACTTTCAAAGGTTATTATGCCCCGTTAACATATTGAAAAAATTTTTTAACTTTTTCGACTAGCTATAATTTCTTTGCTCAATTTTCCCACTGAAGGGAAAAAATTATAGGTCAACAACATGGCTCAACCCAAACCGAACACAAACTGTTTTTGGCAAACATTTTTTTCTTGTATAGAAATCATTGTTTGATATGTCTTTTTCACTGCTTTTGATCAGTCAAGCCCTTGAAATGACCATAGAGCGTGTGAAAAAAAATTTTGTGAGAACCAGATGTTCCCTCAGAAATCCGGAAAAATATTATTTTGTACCATTCTCCAGCACCTGAGATCACTGATGATTTATTTATTTGTATCTAGAAAGAGGAATATGATTTTCATCGTTCCTTTATCTCATCGGTTTTGATTCTTATGTTATTGTTTTCGATTCCATGCTTTGATTTTGATAAAAATTTCGTCGAAATATTCTAAAAATCTGTTTCACTGAAACAACTGACTATTTATTTCTAATGAAAGGCAAGTTTGAAAAAACAACTAAATTTTACATTTGTTTGTTAAGAATTATTTGGAACAATTTATATTACAAAAATTTTTTGAGAAAATAACATTTTGTTTACTTTTCATTTTTCATCTGTAGGCAAGTTTGAAATTAAAAATACAGTATAAAACATGAAATATTTTAATAAAGCAGAATCAAATTGCAATTGTACATTAAAACAATAACTATAATCGAATTTCAATTAAAACTATCATAGAAAATTTGCATTATAGATTATACTTATCACAATGTGATTGATATAAATTATATTTTAATAGATTATACTTACCACAATGTGGTAGATATAAATGATATTTCAATAAATTATACTTACCACAATGTGAAAGATATAAATTATATTTTAATAGATTATATTTACCACTATTATATTTACCATATTTACCAAGTATATTATTCATTTATATTCAAAATATTAGGATATATCATTTGCGTTTATCCATCTGTCTTTAAAATGTATTTTATAACTATTCAGTAACTTATATCAATTCATTGAACTACATATATCTTGAACATTACATTTTTATTAATTGTTTAAATAATAATTACTTTATCCAAAACATTTCCAGTAAATTTGCATTTCACAATAACTTTCTTTTATTTCAACTCAATTTATTTTTAAATTCTTTTAGAAAGGCAATCTTTCGAAGTTATTCAGATGAATTATAAACATGAATAATCACACTCATTACTGAAACTTAACATTACTACAAAAGAAATATTTCAAAGGAAGTTAAATTTGTTTCATAATTTGGACACATGCAAAATGACTTGCAAATATTATTTACCATTCAAAGGCATTCTTTGATGAAATTTAAGAGCATGATATCTAAAAGGGGTGTGCAACCAGCGGCCCATGAAGAGCCTTTTTCCGGCCCGCTAAGACAAACAGGGAAACAACTTTGAACCGAGTTTCCCGTGCGCGATTTCACTATTAGATAAACATAATTTCTTTATTAGGAAAACAAAGACACTCAAAGTGTTTCTACTAAGATATTATTTACAGAGTTTGGAAGACGAGGTCTCAAGAAGGTCAAGAGTCTCTTTTCTAAAGAAAGAGAAATATTTCCAGAAGAGGTCTCAAGAAATTTGAGCCTGAATTTAATTTGTTCTGTTTTCCTATTTCTGCATATATAGTTATACAGCACCTGATCTGCTACAGCTCGACCTTATTCACCTGCGGTCAGATTCCAGAATAAAGGAAATGTTTAATGCTATGACACTAACATTTACAAATCTTCTAAATGAAAAAAATTTTTTGTTTTGAAGAAATTTGGGAAATTTTTTATATTTTAGTCCACATAATTGGACAAAGGGGTGAAAATAAACAGGATAACATGTAAATGGAAGTACAAGAAGATAACATAAACTTGAAGGTTGTCACAAGAACTTAAACAAAAAAGAATTCCAAAAATAAAATAAAAAAATATGTAGAAAAGTATGAGATAAAGTGCATCTGTCTCATTAAAGTGATTTTAAAATTAAATGAGCATGCAGCTATAGGTAGATGAAATGCAATTAGCTCACAATAAAATTGAGTGCAACTCTTATTATGTTTAATTTTTATTTACAGTTTTAATAATGAATCTAATCATTTTAAAAAAGTGCAACATTCTAGTATCCATAGCTGCCCAATGTCGCTGGCGAACTAAAACAAGTTGCCCACCCGTGATCTATATCAGCATTTCTCAAACTGTGGGGCCTTCCCCCCCCCTTGAGGGGCGTGACAACTCTACGAAGGGGGTGAGAGCCTATTGAAAAGCCAAAAACAAAAGATTATTTAAAAGAAATTTATTTTAATGAAAATAAACAAACAAAATACATCCTGTCACAATAAAAAATAAAATACACATCTACACTGATATATTACACTTATAAATTTATCAGAATGTATTTTATAATTAATTTAACAATACTAAGTTAAGAACAAGTTTATTATTTTTATCAGTGACCAGTTTATTATATATCAGTATTATTAGAACAGATATTTTCAACAATTTTGATAAAATGAAGGCAGTGAGTTTATCATATAAAGGTACAAATAATTCTATCAAATGACAGTGAATAGACAGTTTCATATTATAGTTGTTTTTATTTTTTTTCTTTATTTCCTATGCATATTCTCAGTTCATTTTCATACAAAAAACGTAATTTATATATTTCTATCATTTGCTTCTTTTCACACTCTCAGCTGCTTTTACTCTAAACTTCTTTTTTTTACTTTAGATTTATAAACGTGCTAAAAACACGCCTAAGTTTAAAATGTTACCCTTGGATCTGAGTGTATTAACAATGATTTATTTTAGAATAATACTTTCATGAGCTTTACTGTGCTAGACATCAAATCAAATTAGCAGCTATCTCCTTTTAGTGGTAGTCCTCCAATTTGTGATATGATCCATTTATATTTTGAAATACAGTTGCTCCATTTGTGCAAAATCTGGGCAAAATATTTTATTTCTCTTTTTATCTTACTTTATATTAAAAACAAAGCTTATAATGGATGTTAAGCCATGATAAATCTAGAAAGAGAGAATAATGTTACTTTTTCATTTATTTCTTAGTTTAACTTTGCGTGAATCCGTGATAAAGAACAAAACCTTGGCAAATAGAAAATACGCTAAACACGCAATCGTTTGCATTTGGGGCAAACGTAACGCATTGGGAAAGATATATTCTACCTTTGGAGTCTGTATAAAAATCTATCGTCTATTGCGTGCCTTAAGGCATCATTGTGAATCGCATGTTTCTTGAAAAGTGAAGTTCAGATCATTTACTACTTTTTTCTCTTCCGATGTAATTTATTTGTTTGAAGGTGAGTGATGTCTTGGAGAGTTTTAGTAGTTGATTTGTGAGATCGAATATTTGAGGCTTAGTATTTCTTATTTATCTGACAAACATCTTTAATTCTTCCATTTTATACAATTCTTTAAAGCAACAAAGTCTATTATTGATTATTTAAATTAGACACGCATTTGTTGTATTATTTAAGTGTAAGTGTCTCCATAAGTGTCGATAAATTAAAAACTTTAAGTATATTTTGACCCTATATTTAAATATGTACGCAATCAGTATATAAAAAATAAATAAAGTAAAACGTGGACTAATGATAGACAATTTTCTAATGCTGTGAATATTTATAATTTAGGAATTTTATAGAATTTAAGGCATGTTGGAATTTTTATACTTGCATAAGTATTTTTGCAATCATACAATTTCAAACACAAATTTATAGACTATACGCCTTAATAAAGAAATGGTTCTATTTTCGAATAATCTACTTATTATATGCTAACGAATAAAATATTTATAATTCAGAGGAAATTTAACAATCTCTATGAGTTCATTATTACTTTCTGCATAAATTATAAGACAAATATATTTAATAATGTAAAACTACTAATTTTTTATTTATATTTTATTTTAGCGAAATAAACTTAATAAAATATGTATTTAACTTGTCCAAACAGTTTCCACTCATATTTGCTATTCAGTGAAGTGTGCATAAACACATTAATAATTTATTAGCTATCTACTTCATGATTAATTTTAACTGTTTGTGTTCGTTTAAATATACACGTTCTCAGTCGTCTTAATATCCAATAACTTAACTTATTTTGCACGGGTAGATAGTGCATAAAATTATGATGAACAGCCTCATCGTAAGCAATAATCTTTAACTCAGGAACTATAATCATTATTGTGCCAAAAAATATCCATAAATATAATTTATGTCGGAATTTAATTCATCAAATACTGTCAACTACCACATTGCGTGATGCACGACTTAGGATACTAGTTTTATGATATCTGACGGTGTTTAAAATTATAAAATTGTTTATCCTTAATTGCCGATTAAAAGTTACGTTATGCACTCCCCAGTGCCACTGTACTCGCTTATGCGTTGCATTAAGAAAAGGAATTGCACAAATAAGCAAATATTTATGTGGAATAAACGAATTCGTCACGAACATTGTCAAGAACTTTTTATTGCATTCTAAGGCCTTTGGAATAGTTTTACTCACAGCAGCACAAATAATATAATCATATTTCGAAAAGACCTACATATATCTTCCGGGGCACTTAAGTATTGGTTGAGAGAGACGGATCTATACGACGGCGGCAGTTATAAGCTTAACAGCTATTGTTTTTCCCAACAAAACAGTTAATTGAAAATATATCCTATATATTGAAAACTTTCCTAGTTATTTTTTAACACTCTATATTTTTTCTTTTTGCCTTCTACATGGAGTTGATGTTAGCTGAGTGGTCAGGGTAGTGAAGTCGTGGATATAACTGGTTCTGCTAAGCCCTTGTAACAGTAACTGGAATGTAAAGGGGATAATGTAAGTGCAAATGGTCTTGGCAAGAATTTCTCACTTTGACGGGATGTGGAAGTTTGCAGAGTGGTTTCTAGCTCAGGTATAATCCTCATCCCATTTCCATGGTTATGGTTCAAATTTATTGAGTGATCACCAAAAGCTCTAGAGGGCACCTTAATGTGACTTTTATATACAATCAATCAAACGTTTGTAAATGTCATTTGATGTTTAATTTGGATTTATAAAAATATAGCTGAGCCTTACTGATTTGTCATCTCAAGACTCAGATCTAATGTCTCAGATCTACTGATCCGTGAACTACTGTCTTTGGATCCTTTTCATTCTGTCATTCCTCGCCAACTTTGTAAAAATTATTCCTACTCCTTTCCATCCTGCCTTCATTGCCCTTTATATTGTAACTGTTGACTATCAATGTTGTCTCTCTCAAAAATGATACTTATACTATCAACTACTAAGTTATTTAATTATTTTAAGGTTTAAGGTATCCGACAACTTGGCCAAATTTTTCTTTAAAAAAATAGAAATATAAAGATTTTTTTTTGTGGTTTTTAGATTTATTTAGTACATTTTAAGAAAAAAAATGGCTAAATTTAAAAAGAAAAACAAATTATTACTACTAAAATAGGGAGAAAATGGGTATAAATTGCCAAAAAATTACATAAATGAGGCCCTGCTCTGTACAAATAGTAAATAAAAATTCTCAATTTTTCAATCTTGATGCATTACTTTGCCATTCCTTTTTGAAATGACCTTTAGCATAAGGGATATTTTAATTTTTACAAAAGCTAGAGCCCTTTATCTTAGCTATTGTATGAAATTGCTTTAAAAAAAACCGTGATTGAAAAAAAAATAAGGTCAAACCACTTCTACTATTATACATAACCTTCACAAAAATTTCAGTTAATTATTTTCAAAAATTTTGAGCAATCGCTATCCCCTTATGAGCATTTTCAAAAAAAACACATTTCGAGTAAAACAAAAGAATCATGATCTTAGGATAATCGGATATCGTAATGTATATAAATAGGGCTGTTAAGTTTCTAAGACTTGACACTCCATTTAAAAAATATATATATATAAAATTATGTGGTTTTTGAAATGGGATTAAAAAAGGGAATGATGCCTCTTCAGGGCCCGGGACAAATTTTAAACAGTGGCATAATATATATTTATTTCAAATCAAAATTTCAAATATTTATAGCTAATATATATTTATAGAAGATAAACCTTGTTGAAGAATAACCTTTCATAGTCATATTTACTTAATTCAAACCTACTACCTTTTTTCTACCCCAGTAAATAAATTTCGGAATTTAAAAAATTTAAAAAAGTAAGGGTCGTTAAAAAACGTTTCCAGTTTATCGAGATAGTTAATTATTTTTTCCTTTATAGTAAAATGTTTTCAAAAAATTAAATTAACTTAAAATTTTCTGAGTGTTCTTTTTTCCTTTTTAAAAATGTATTTAGCTTTAAATTTCAGGACCATTTTAAAATTCCCCAAAATTTTGGGAAAAAAAATTTTGGGGTTAAACATTTTTTTTAAACGAAAGTATTTATTTAAAAAAATCCAGAGTGGATATTGAAACACCCCGGGCTGTTGTTTTTGGGGGTTGAGGGTTCAACTTCGGATCCCAAATTTCAAATCCTTTGGGGGAAACCCAAATTCCGCAATTAAATCTCTCATTTCCCAGCAGAGTTTTAGAAACTTAGAGGAGAAAATACGTCTTTCCGAGTAACTTTTCATGATTTTAAAACCTTTCTAGAGATTTTATTTTTGAACCCACGAAAACCCCTTCCTAATAAACTTCGTGTTAAGTCTGTGGCATTAATAAACATTCGATGAATTTCCGGAAAATAGAGATTACTTAAGTGTTTTTCTTTTTTTTAATATCATGTTTGTCAATGTAAGTAAATTTGGGAAAAATGAAAAAAAAATGTTTAAAAAAGGCCATATAAGAACTAAATAATTTTTTGCCAGTCCCTTTTGAGGCAGAAAATGGTTTGTTAACCCATGCAACCAAAACAGAAAATACTATTAATTGAATACAAGTTTGAAATTTCATAATTTTCATAATTTCCCCTTTATTTCTGAAAATTCCCCCCTTAAAACTTAAACTTTGGGATGATTTTAATTAAATTGTACTATTAAATACAATATCGCACAATTTTGGAGTTCCTAATACGGGAGAGAAATATGTTGTTACACCTAGGTTGATTCTGAAACATTATAGCATAACTAAAGTTTTTTTAAAAATTAACTTTTTTTATAATTTGATAAAACAATCCTGATCCTAAAAATAAAAATAATAAAGTTATCCAATCAAAGATTTAAGAGGTTCAAACTGTATATCAGTAATCATAAGAAATTTTCACATTTGCTATTATGACTTCCACATCCTTATATCGTTTTCAATAAATTTCGAAAATCCCTGGACGAAATTTTTCCCGATAAAACGTTTAATTGTTAACCTGTTTTTAAAGCTTTATATCAAAATAGTCTTAAAATATATACTCAGAATGTAAAAGTAAAATCAACGGTTTTTATATATAGAAAAAACAATTTAAAAAGAATGTCTGTTTTTTTTAAATTGAAGTTTTATATCACAATTAAAAAAATGCAATTTGCAAAGTTTTTCTGGAGAAAAAAGCAAGAGGGAATAGCAGAGTTTAGATTACGAGAAAAGATTAAAAATATTGTATTTTACTTTAATTTTTAAACTTAATCCCCCAAAAAGCCAGAACTGTTTAAAAACCCAAAAAATGAATAATTTTCGTAAAAGTGTTACTTATATTAGAATACATGTATAAAATTTTTTGGGGAATTTAAAAAAAAATTTTTTTAAATACAATTTTTTGGGAAAAATTAAATTTAGAATAAATTTTTTTCAAAATTTTTTCCTTTTTGGGAAAATTTCTTCTATTATAATAATTTTTTGTTTTGTATATATTTGTGACCCTGTAAAAAGGGGCTAACTATGGTTTTTGAAAATTAATTATTTTCAGAGTTACAAATTTTTTTGAAAAAAGTTATCGGCTTTTTTTTTTTTTAAAATTCCCCCTGTTGTCGTAAAATATGGAAAAAAACCAATTTCAAGTTATAAAATTTAAAAAATTTGGAGCCTCGGGAAAAAGGTATCGGGACCCAAAACAGGCAAAATTTTTATTGAAATTTTGAATCTTTTTTTCACAAAAAGGTGAATATTTTAAAAAGGGGTTATTCTATGTACATTTTTTTTAAAAAATTTTTAAATTTAAAAAATTTTTTTATTGCCATAATATTCTTGAACAATTTTTTGGGTACATTTTCTAATCTAAGTGACCCCAAATATAAATATTATCTATTTAAAACGTTTTTTAAAAATACGGTTCCGAAAAATAGTGGGAAAAACCTAATTTTTTTAAAAGGGTTTTTTGATATTTCAGATGGAAAGAAAAACAAATATTTTCTTTATTTGTAGAATTAAAGTTTTATTTACTTTTTAAGAGAATAAATTGAACCTCTATAATATATAAAACCTCTTATTTGAATTTATATATAATGTTTATTATTTTTATGAAACACAGTGGATTTTAAAGGTTTGTATTTAAATGGGAAAATACACATTTTTTTCATCACAAAACTTTCTTTTTGGACCTCATTTCCGCACTGTGTCACGATTCGATGATATATTGTAGGTAACAAACTAAAACTTCTTTAAACAAAGAAAAACCCCACTCTTCAGTAAGCGTTGACATAAAAAAATAGGAAAAATAAATTTTGTACGAAAATATAATCAAAGGAAAAGATAAACACAAGAAAGTAAAACAAGTAGGAGAGATTTTTTCCCCTGTTTTGACAGCCTGAGATGGATGAAAGTTCTATGGCAACTCCTAAGAACGTCTAATAATTTAGGAAACTCCTGGTGTGTTTCGAATTTTCTCAACATATTGTTTTTTACAGAGTGGATAGTTATGCATGGGAATAAATAATTTAATATCATTTTATATATTTTTTTTTTAAAAAACAGTATTAATTTACTATTTTTTTTTAGAAATGGGAAAAATTCTTACACTTTCCCTTTTTAAAAAGGGTTTTTTTTTTAAAAGTATTTTAAATTTTTGAATGTCAAAAAGGGTATTTTATATTTGATTTATAAAAGCTTTAAACAGCTAGTAAAATTTTTTTGAAAAAAGTGCGCCCATTTTTTCATTGCTGTTCAATCTTTTTTTTATATTTTAAATTTCACTATTTTTTTAAAGTTCTATATAATTTAAGAAATATAAAAAATGCTTTTATAAAAGGTTTTTATCCGTATATTTTATCAGAATTCACTATAAATTAATATTCCTTTTAAAACTATATTTCAATAAAAATATGCAATTATTTCTTGAATCAAACAAATTCATGCTTATTAATTTAAAAAATATTTTTAAAAAATAATTAAGGAAAAAACCAACCCATATATTTTTTTAAATTTTTTATAACCATTTTGAAAAAAAATGCTTAAAACAAAAAAGTCTTTTAAAAAAATTTCCCTTTTTTTGGGAAAATAAAATTATCTAATTTTATTTTAATTTTTTTAAAAAAAGAAATTGGGCCCTAAATTGTTTCATTTTTTCAGGAAAAACAAGTTTAAAAAATAAAAAAAACAAAAAATTTTAAACCAAAAAAACCCCCCAACTTCACCATCATGTTTTTTTTAATATTTTTAAAAAATAAATAATTTATATTGAAGAACACTATTAATTTTTATTTTTTCCGACTTTAATAATAAAAACTATTATATAATTTAAAAATTTTATCACCTTTTTTTTTATATAATTTATATTTGTTTACTTTTAAAAAAAGATTGTTTTTTAAAAACCTTTCATTTTTTTTTAATTTTTGCCTTTTTTTGATAAATTTAAAGAAAACCCTTTCTTTTTTCCCCCTTTTTCATAAAAACCCTAAATTCAAAAGTAAAAAATTGATATAAAAAGAAAATTTTAATTTTAATCTGAAAAAATGTTAATTTCTAAATAAAAATTAAACAATCTCGATAATACAATGGTGGTTTAAATAATAATAGATTGAATTGGTATATCAATATATAAATTCAATCAGTAATATATGGATTTGTAATAAAATTAGAGATTATTACATAACCCATAGAATTATCAACTTTAAACTCTTAACTGCCACTGGTGTATTCATAGATCTCCCCAGTGTAATAATTGTCACGGCCGTATATATATATACGTCTTTCCGAAATAAGATACTTTCGTTGCACTGCTATAACTCTTCCAAAGTCATTAAAATGCAACAAAATGACCTTGACACAGGGTCTGCAAAGGATTTACATATTTCAGATAAGGATTTACTTTTTGTATGTATTTTCCCTACCTAATACACCGCTAACACGCACCTATGTGAAAAACAATGACACTGGGGTACAAATCACGAAACGTGTAATCAGCAGTTTAGGGGTTAATATTAATTTGACAACAAGGAGCTGTTATTAGTTTTGGTTAGTCAGTTATTCATAGAGCAATGTAGTAGTTATTATGAAATGAGAATGAGCAAATATTGGGTAAAAATATTACAGCAACAGTATATATTATATATATTAACAGTAAATATTTTCAAAAGAATATAAACAGGTTATTGTGTGAGAAAAGTTATATTAAAACTATATATTGCTCTATATTCACACTAATAAAGATGTGAAAAGATACTTTACCATTGTTCCCCTTGCCTTAATTTATTTTTCAAATACCATATTCAGTGTATTTGTCAGTATAATGTTTATAAATTAGCTTTAAATATGCTATAGTAAATTTTCTTTAAAATTGAATTGATAAAAATTAAAGCAAAATCCATCCAAAGTATATCAATTAATTTAGCATAGACTGCAAATGATTTTAAATGAGAAAATGAATTATTTTTAAAACAGTATAATAATAGTTGATTGAAAATGACAAATTGTTTAATGTGTGTGTGTGTGAAGCCTTTTTCCCCAATTTTAAAAAACATTCTGTTAGAGCAAATTTTAAAAAGGGCCCTATATCTTTTTAAAAAAAATTTGATTATTTTTACTCTTAATTAAATCTTTAGAAATGATCATTTAGATAATCATTGTTGTTCATGAGCTTTTAGCTTTGCAACATTTTACGACACAATGTTGTAAAATAACATACTACCTCTTAAAACTCTGAAAAAAATGAATCATTGACATGAATTCATTAGTTGAAAATCTCAAACAACTAAAATAATAATAAATATCTCACGACTATTTTTTTCACTTCACTAGCTTTTTACCCAAAGTAAAGCAGACGTTTGAAGTATCCTTCAGTCACTTTTTTTTAACTACATTAATTTTAATTAAATAGTTTCATTTCTCTTCTTTTCAATTATATTTTTTACTTGGCACAAATCCAGCATGAACAATAATATTTATTATATCTGTATACATTTTAATTAACTATCCAGCAAGAAAATTCTTTTAGACTTATTATCTAATATTTTTACTTTGGTTTTACTTTTTGAATCATTTTTTGAGTGTATTTTCGTATCAGAAGAGTGGTGATCACAATATGTTACTGACTAATACATGTTTTCTATAAGAGTGCCTAATTATGCCATGCATAATAAACAGTGTAAAAACTTACGTATCATACTAAGTATGAAAGTTAATTAAAAATAATGAAAAAAATATCTTAATAAAAGTAGCTTTTTTTATATTAGTACAGTAAATGTATATGTAGCAAATCAAGAATTTAAGCGCATTTTTAATAAAAGCGTAAATAATAAGCGTATTTTTATTTGATAGTTAATTTATTCCATTTACATGTTTTCCATTCTCACATTAAGTATTTTTAATAGTAAAATCTTAGTATTTGTTCTAAATATCTGTAATTTACTTCTTTCTAACGTATTTATAAAAATAAGGCAATTGGATAAAAAAGATGTTATTAAATTGTTTCAGTTTGGATTATAAAAAAGAAACATTTCCCCCATTTGATACTGCAATGCATATATAGAGAGATTTATATATTTATAAACATATGCATATTATATATATATATATATATATATATATATATATATATATTATATGTGTGTAATACTTTCAGACTTGGCTTAAGTCACTTTGGTATGAAGATGATAGTATTTCTAGTTGTTTTCGTTTCACAAGGGAAATTTCCCCCTTTTTTGGGTATAATCCACATTTAAATTTTATCCAAAAAAAATTCCAAAAAAAACATAAAAAACACGCGCATATCTAAACAATTTCACAAAACATTCTTTTTAAATTCCCAATATTCCCGGGGGCCGTTTTTAATTTTGATCAAGAAAAACTTTTAAAAAACAAAATAATTTTGGTAAGGACTTCTCTAACTGGTTCGAATACGATAACGTTTCAGTTTTTCTAGGATATAAATTTGTGCTTATTTCCCCCTAGGTGGATAAAATAAATATTAATTATCACGCATTGTCTTGGAGGGCTCAAAAATAAGCTGCAAAAATTTTAAAAGGAAAAAAATTAAAAAAAACACCACACACACACAAAAACAAAAAAACACACACACACACACACACACACACACACACACACACACACACACACACACACACACACACACACATTTATATATATATATATATATATAATATATGAATATTGTACTTTTAGTACAATTTTAATTTTAAAGAAACAAACTCTGTAGACATGTTACTATTATAAACTGAATTACATAAATACCCCGAAATTAAGCGATAGTTGGGACTCAGTGATAACCGTGAAAGCGAAGGTATAATTTCTCATATAAATAATATAAATTATTTTTATTCAGAGCCGTTCACGAAAGAAAATAATAAGTTAGGAAAAAATGTTTAATAAAATCTTGGGTAAGACAAATACAAAATCTTAAACTAAAGTTATTTTGATGTAAAAGATTTCATAAGATCGAACAAGCAGTCTGATGGAAAAAGATATGTTCTTTGTTGAAATATGTATTTTTAAAATTTTAACACTTTTCTAATTGAACGGAGGCCTTCTGACAAATTCCCTACACCGTCATTCGATATCTTGTTTGAACAGTGTCAAAACACGTTTTTCAATCTCTTACTTTGTTCATGCATTTCTATGAGTTCATCCTGATTGTGGGGGAATCCAACAGTTTTTGAACGTTATGACCATCACACCTAAATTTATTTGCCCGTCAAGATCGGCTAATTCTTCAATCAATTACTAATTCCATCCAGTTCTGATGGAATTGGTGATTTTGCCTGAGTTTGGATCATGGAAGAAAAAAAAAGACGAAACGACGATATTTGAAAATTGCGTAACTCGAAATGCAAGTAAGTTGGGTATAGATTGGTTGATGTAATTGGGTTGAGATATTATGGTATTTATATCAATTCGGAAAACCAAAAAAAAAAATGAAAAGAAAAATATTGTTTATAAAAAAAACCCCAAATATTTCGCGTTGAGGTATGGATCGTCAACAAAAATATCTATTTGAAGTTAACTGCATTTGAGTAGGTATATAATAAATAATATTAAATAGTAAAGAAATATATACTTATGGAAAGATGGATCGAGATAATAAGTGAACATTTTAAATGCGTTCCGGCTGGATATAAAATGTTTCATTACGTAAACAATGTCTGTGAAAAGTGTTAAATAACAAAAGTAGTAAATGTGCTGCAGTAAATAACAAATTGTGTTGCAGGATACACTAGTTTTCGAATACGAACAAACTTACAACAAAATTAGTTAATATTATACAGTTGTTAAATAATTGTCATATATAACGGTTTTAATACCCCTAATTATTGCACCCCTTTTTTATGGTCAGCATAGGATTTTCAAATAAATAAGCTTTTGAAAAATAAAATGGAATGATGTTTCATCATCAAAAGTCTTCATAATTAAAAGCTATCTTCTTAGGATACTGATAGCAAATTTGCAGATATTTTAGAAGCGAATGTTAAGATACAAATGCTGTAAAACGTATAGTTCTTTAATATTTAAATTTAAAAAATAGAATTCATACATTTGGAGTCAAATATTACTTACAAATCTTATTCAAAAGAAAAAGAAAATATGAAATTTCCCATTCGTCACATTGTAAGGTGGTTCCATTTCTTGCTTTTGAAAATCTTTTTAAATACAACAAGAAATGCTTATAAATATTTATGAATCTGTATTGGAATGAACGAATGCAGAAGTAGTGTGATCAACTTCAATTCGTTTTATTTGTAAGTTATTTGCTCACCCAAACATTTCGTGCCTTAGTTTTACTGGAAATGTTATATCAGTTTGTGGAAAAGAATAAAAAGTTTTCTTTAATAAATTATTTGAATGTGGGGAAAAATAACTTCCTTGATGCGAAGCAAGTTAAGTATATAAAATTTTACTTCTTTTGAATATAGACGAGTATTTAATCCATACCGTTCAACTTACACTTAGCTTTCCCGTTATTTATTTAACTTGAGAAACTATTCTTGTTTATTCAGCAAAAAGGAAAACATGATACGAAAGTAATAAAATAAACAATAAAGCACAAAATTTTCTTTTTAAAGTGATAAGCTTTTTATGATATTCTACAGCATGATCTAAAAGACAAAATATAATGGGATATTACGAAAAAGATTAATCACTTTTTATTTAGTTAAATATTTTGAATAGTAATGCATGGAAAATAGTTTTTATATAAATAAAAATCAAGGGCTTAGGAAAAGTTTTTTATAAAATGGCACTAGTTTATTCTTTTATTACTAAAAATTGAGAATGAAGAATATTATTTTTGTTATTTTTTCCTGTTGTGTATTAAAACAGATGAAACAATTAACGTTCCATTCTCATTGATTCAAACTTCTAATAAATTGTATATTACAGTAGATATTGATATAAGATATCAGAATAGTTAAAATATGTTTACTCAACCTATTACAGCAAAAAGGATTTATGTGTCTCTCATTTTGTACGATACACCTGTATATAAAGAAGATAAGTTAAAACACAAAGAATTTACTAAAATAAAAAAATAACACTTTGTGAAATATCGAAATTTAAAATCCAAATGGCGAACATAAAAGAAAGGTTAAATTAAGTTTCGATATGGAAATCAATGGTTCAACCTCAGATTCTTTAAACATTTTAGCATGATCAGTAAAGTCATCTGAAGAATTTCAAATCTAAAAATAAATAAATAATTAAGAAATAAAAATGTGATATCCTCCATGAACAATTTTGACAAATATGATAACACTGTATATTAAAGTTTTACAGCAACAAAGCGAATAAGAGAAGCCTAGTGAGATAACTGTTTTTGATTTTATTTAATGCTTGTTTAAATCCTTTTCTAGACGTTTTACGGCAATCTCGTATGAAATGCTCCATTACAGCGTTTCATAAATATACGATAGTAATGGCTTTTTTTGTAGTAATTAGTCTGACGTTGTGAATCTGCATTTTAGACACTTCTTTCTGACTCTCAACACATGATTGAGTGATTTAAAGATTCCAAATTAATCCTAAAACTGCTTCTCCTACTTATAAGCTTTTTAATTTTTTTTCCTTTAAGGAAGCAGTACATATCTAATTAAAATATTACAAAATATACTTATTTAAAACTAAGTGAATGAATATACTTGATCAAAAGACAAGTTATAATATTTTTTTTTCCATTTGAGGTAATTCAATGATCTAGTCTACGATGGCACATCTTTCAATTTTTCCCCAAGGCCTTATTGAGTCTTAAAAGAGAGAAATCTTAACACTAAATGAGAGACCTTCGCGGAACCCCTAAAAAGGCACTGGGAAATTCCCGGTGAAAACCCACTGCCCAATAAAGTTTCATTTTATTTTATTTATTTATTTTTGTTTATTTATCTCAAATTATTTATCTCAGAGGCTGTAGCCTTTATTGTTTTTATGTTATAATTTCTATTCGGATTTTCTCTCCTTCACTGATTTCTATTTATCCTTTTTGACATGTTAAGTTTCTCTTTTGGATTCAAATGTATAATTTCTGTTAAATCATTATTTACTGTGAGGTTAAACTGCAGATCGTTTAATATTGCTTAAAATGTGAACATTCATTTAAGAAAAATGATTTACATTTTTGGATACATTTTCTAGCGTCATGTATGATTTCTTTAAGAAATATTATGATTGATCACCATAAGTTTAGTTTTAAGAATTAAATCGTTCTAATTTTTGTTCAGCAAAATGTAATAATAAAAATTTTGTAAATGAATAATAAGCTATTAAAAAGATAAAATTCATAAAAACATGCTAGAACTATGCCTTACCTTTTGCATAAATAGTTTATACTGAAATGTACTAGTAAACTGATATAATTCTTCTAAGAGATTGTGATATCATTAAACAGTTAACTGATTTGAAAATGCCTTTTTCTTTGTAAAGTTTTAAAACTGTAATTCGTTTATTTCTCCCATTATTTTTTGTACTTTGGAGCACTACTATGAATATAATAAATTATTTACATTTTAAAATACGGTGAAAATATTTTTTTATAAATTAAGAAATATAAATTATAGTGTCACAGTTAAATTAAAAGTAAAAAAAAAGAAAATTAAAATTAAAAAAAATTTTCAAAATAAGATTAACTTAAAGAACAAGGTCACTTTAAACTATGACTGACTTAACAGTATGGATCTTTATAAGCAATACATCAAAATTCAAACATTTTCACCTTTTAAGGATTATTACTTTAAAAACAGAAATACTGACATTTGCAGATTTTAGTCACATTAATTCCTGATTATTTCCGACCATGAACAACTATTTATTTACTTCCTATTTGTCCAGCCGGGAGTTGAATGCAGGAAGGAACCGAATCGTATCAGAATACCCTTGATGATGCTCATTACCCAGGAACTATCCAGGGATTTTCAGTGAAATAAAAGATGTTACTTTGAAAAGTTAAAGCCCCCTTTTGAAGTAAAAGTCATTACCTTACCGAAACAAGATAAAGTTCCGAAAGAAAAATGTTCTCAGATATTTTGTTTTCTTGTTACAATTCTTCGCTCTGAAATGGTCCCTCCGAGATTCCTAGTAGAGGGAGTCGGGCTTTTTACTGTAATCACAAATGTAGCATTCCAAATTCTTTGCATTGAAGGGGTGTATTAAGCCATTCGTTTAGTACTAGATAATCGTGTTAAAGGTACACTTAATTTCTGAAAAACTCAGTAAAAAAAATAATAAGTAAATGTGTTGAAGATTTTTATCTTTTAAACAATGGAAACATTACATTTACGTACTTTCAAATTTATTTGAAGTTACAAAATCACGCGTATTTTTTCGGAACAATAAATTATAACTTAGAATAAATATTGGATTGGGAGTTTACTTTCCAAGAGGAATAGTTGAAATAGAGTTAAAAACACAGTAATAAATTTTTAAAATTGCAACTATAAAAAATGTTGATAAATTTAACTGTGAATTATTTATTCCACCAAAAATGCGCAAACAACAGATTTAAATAAATTTTAATCAAATTGTTTTATGTTTTTAATGACATGCTGATTTGAATTTTTGTTAACGTCGCCATTTTATGAATTGTGTAAGGAAATAGTCGTACTTTTTAATATTTTGAATCTTGGTCACGGGATTTGGAGAACGCATTTGAGTTGGCAACCCATTATCTAGATTTCTATTTTGCGAGTAGATTTCAAACCTCTAGAGATCACTTCATCTACAGGAATGTAGTTAGTGGAACCAGGGCTTAAATGCATTTTCTAAAACACTCTAATAAAATAATATTGGCTACTTGAGACCTATGACTAATCAGCTACCGAGATGACTAAATAATACTGAACATCAACGAAGAAGTGTTTTAATTAAACAGGAAACATGTAATAGCATTTCGATACCTTAACTAATTCTAAAATACAGAAATGGAAAATTCGGCATTGATTTAACTAATGGATTAAACTATATGTAATAAAAATAACGTTACGTTTTTATTTCAACTATTTTGCATTTAACGTAGCCTGCCATCAATTTTAAATATTACTGCCGAAGCTTTATTCCAGTTATAAAAATATGCCTTAGAGTTAGTTTTGTGAACCCCTCCCCTCAAATTGTGTATAGTGATTCCTTTTTATGCATTTTTTGATTAATAACGGTCAACACAAAAATGCAGTTAGTTTCGTGAAATCAGATAATACCACAAGGTGTCATGAAATCCCATTTTATTTCTGCATTTCTTAGGGATTTTTGGTTTTATGGAGATGGTGTAGCTGAGCTACATAATCTGAGATAAGAAATAACAACAACAAGGTGTCATATCAAGTGAAACTGTAGTGTTTTAATCTGTATTTACTCAATATTATTTTGCACAAAAATCATAAATAATAATGTCGAGGTGACCAGGGACCATTATTGCGAGAAAATAACCAGGGTAATCTCGACCCTTTTGTTAACGTTTTCAATGAAATTTCTCCCGCAAGCAATACAAAACACTCAGATGATAATCTGAATTGGCTGCTTTGTTACATGTTGGAATGCTTGTAATGTGCTACAGAGCACAACATCACGAAAATCAAAGAAATCAGTCTATACTCTTTAAAGTTTTGCATTAATCAAATACTGATTTTTTCATCAGCAGTAATCGTTAAGAGCTTTTGTGGCAACATTGAAAATACGTTTAAAGCAGACATTCCATTGAAGAAATTAAATATGATGCAATTTTTTTGTTCCATTACAAATATTTCATTTTTAAAAGTTAATTCTTTGAATAAGTGGCACTCGCTTCGCTTGGAAAAGACACACTATTGCTTGTTTGGAATGAAAGAAATAAAAACTACTAATAATTACACTGATTACCTTAATGGACTATAGGAACAGTTATAAATGAAATCTCACTATTCTCAGAATGCGTCTTTACTGGACAGCAACCAAACAGGTAACTAATCGAAATTGTTGGGCAGTGCACAGTGCGTCAATTTTTTCCATGGTATTGGTCAATTTTTTGAGTTCCTAGTCAAAACAGTACTGCATTTCTAAAATTATCAGCCTGAGGCATTTATCATGGCGAATTAGACATTTTCTTAAACACAATATTTCTTTATTAATCATTGATTTATTCTAACCTAAAAGTATTCTTTAAAAATAACTTCATCTAAATATTTCAGAAAATCAAAACAAATTAATGAGAATCCACATAGAAAAAGAAATCTCTATCTGAAACAAAAGGGAATAATGTCAAAAGGATCATGATATTTAAAAAAGGATAATTACTTAATCATACATTCACGAAGTTCTAAAGACTTTTTAATAGGGGTATAATATTAAGATTTATTAAAAAAAATCATTAAGCATACAAAATGTGATTTAAGCTATCTGAACAGATAACATTTGCATATATTTTCTACTTAGTCAAGTAACTTCTTCAGAAATTCGTATTACTAAAATAATTAATGATTTTATATAGTTTCTTGTGCAATATTCTAATATTAATTACTCTTTCCAAAATTAACACTAATTAGTTAAATTTCTGGAATACGTAATGTTGGTAGAATGTATTTTCATTATTGATATTTTTATACAATGTTCTTTTTTGATTTCCTAATCTTTCAGTTTATATAACGCGTTCAAAAATTATCTCTGATTAAAATGGAATTCTGTTTGACCTGTTAAGCTTTCGGATTGAAATTTTTATTAAATACGTGTAGTTTTAAAACAGATAATTAAAATTTTGTTTAGCTCACTGTAATTAATCTCTACTCTCTTTTCATTCATTTTCATAACTCTTCTCTGTGTATCTATGTAAAATACAAAATTTATGTTAATTGCATGTTTTATAAGTTTTATTAATATTGTTTACAAAATAGATATATTTCATAATTTGTTTAAAATCTATAAAATTTTATTTCCCGGCACCAAAAAACACTAACGATATTATTTCATGAGAGTTTAATAATAATCGCTGGCAATTTATAACTCTAACTGAATTAACGTGCTTTTCGGATCGTTAGAAATGATAAAAGATTATGTTCAATAACTGCTTCTCTTCTATCCTTTATTTAAAAATAATATTAATATAAGCGATATAAAATTACATGCGTTTCATTCTTTTTCTATGTTTAGCTCACTCATATTCTTACTTTTTGGTGTTTTTATTTAATTTTAAATCGATATTTTTCTCATATTCTAAAAACAAAAATCTTTCTTGTAAGAAATATCCCAAATATAGAAAAAACAAAGCCGCTTAGTGGGTCACTTTTAGTATGAGCACTTGCAATTCAGATTTTTTATAATGTTTGTATATTATTATCCTAGGCCCCTTCCCCAAAGATATATGCAGAGAGAGATTTTGTCATTTATAATCCAGGAAAACGTTTCTGTAAATATTTATGACGTGTTTATGGTTTTTTTAAAATGAGTGTGCGTATAAATAAAATGAGGTCCATTTTGTTTTGTAAATGCGTACTGAATAAAACATCGTGGATCAAATGCAACAAATACTTTTTTTCCTCTCCATAATGTGCAAAACTAGCTCCAATCTCTGTAGATTAGGGAAGATTTTAAAATTTTAGTTTTTGCACTTTTTCCATTTTTGAATGAATATTTGTGTCCATAAAGGTAACGTTGATTTTAGTAGAAAATCGTTTCTGGAAGGATCAGCATTATATGCATATTTGCAAAATATACACGTTTAAGGGGTCACAGAATGATATATTTGACACAAATCAGCGAAAAGTTCAAATATGTTTTTTTTTTTAATCCTAAATTATTCTACAAATAACTTTATATAATTTCACAACATTTTAAAAGCTATAGTTAAAAAAAAATCTAACTGCATGATAATTCTGTTTGTTTTTATTCACGTAGTTATGGAAAATAAAAATTTAAAATTTATTTTTCTCAGAAAGTAAAAATAACTATTTTATCTTTATTTAAAATGCCAAGGTTTCTTTCCTGTTGTGACAAAAACTTTGATAATTTTTTCTATCTATGGCTAACAGCACATGCGACAAAAGTTGGTATGTATATTTGAATCAAAGCAATACTTATTTCTTTAAAAATTGTTGAATTTAGAATTTATACACTTTTTACGGAATTTTCAATAAGTATTCTAAAAAAAAGTATTTTATAGACATACATCATTTTATGACAAAATCTATAACAACTCTTGTAATACATACTTTGACGCACATATGAACGAAATATTGTTTGTACGCCAATTATTGTATGGGGAGTAGCATTTTAAAATCACTTTACAACTTTTAATTTTTTCCTTAAGAAATTAAATGGTCAAGTGGTTGTATTATTTTAAGCCCAAAAAAACTTTTTTATTTCATACATATACACAGGTTATAAGCAAAATATTTGTAAAAACCATTAAATCAAAGAGATTTTTATAAGTCATACTATGCCCTCCCCCCATCAAATAAAATGTCGATCCATAAACCCCTAGTGCCATTGAAAACCTGCAGTGTAAATGACTTGTGTATGCGAAACCTGGCAACACTAAAGTCCTCACGTAATCGTACTGTTGATGTTTGGTAAGGGAAGTGCAGACATAGATGTCCTTCTTATTAATCCTGTGGTTCAAAATTGGGCAATCCTCTACCAATAACCATCGAGTTTTCCTCGGACTTGATATTAATAAAGAGTCAATCTGAGATTTGATGTTGCCATATAAATTATTTCTTGTTCAAAGTTTTATGAATTAAACCTTTTTAAAACCCTTTTGCCTTCCTTAAATTTTTGATAAAATGTTTAAATAAAAAAAAAAGGAAGTACGAATAGAATTTGTTGCATAATGTTAGTAAATCCTTTTGTAAACAACAATCATATTTTTTTTTAAAAAAATGAAGCAGTGTATAAGGGGACAATAGAAAAATATTTTTCTCGACTCAAGCAGTATAATTATTGAAATTTGCCGAAACTGTTTTTTTATAAACTTAAAGAAAAACCAAAAATCTTACAGGACATTTTAAAAAATAATTCAAATGGAGATGAAAGTCATTTTATTATTATTATTATTCAGATAATTTTATTTCCTTCAGAACAAATCATATCAAAGAAATCTAATTAAAATGCATTATCTAAACAATATTCTGAATTTATTTCACGAATTTTCTTTATGCATGAGCAAAAGAAAAAAAAATGCATATTTATGAAATGAATAGAAAGTAAAAAGGAAGAATAAATCAATTTTGAACATTTTTTCATAATCAAAAGCATTAATATAGCAATGTAATCATTTAATTATTTTTCGAAATTTTCATAAAAACTATTTTTTACGTATTTGTTTTTCAATTCACTATTTGAAAGTTATAATAACGAGATAACTTGACGTTCTAATTTCTGTATTTTTTTACTTGCATTGAAAATAAAGTCATAATTATTGACTAAAATTTTAAAATATTTAATTAAATATATCAAATTAATTATTTATTAGTTATCAAATTTAAGATTCTTCTTCAAGATATATGTTTTTATTTTAAATTCCATGTTTTCTTATAAACTTATACATACTTATATTTATATATTTTAATAAACAAGCAAGAGATAATCATAAATAAATCATATACTTGAAAATACACAAGTGCCCTTCTTTTCTCGTGGTTATTCAAATAAAACCAAAAATTGTAAACTATTAATAATTTATATATACTATACATATTAATAAATGCCCAGACATTTATCAGAAGATTCCATTATTACCAAAAACGTGTTTATGATATAATCACAAATAACATTACGGCAATAGATGCAATCCAGTTGTGATGGGATCTATTCGCAAACCTCTCACTAATCCTCTTGGGAAAATTGGCTTCTTTAAAATTTTGTTATATTGAAAATTTTCTCCCGAAGATGACAGGGTTTATAAAAATGAAGGCTTACATTTAGGCATTAACTTTTAGGTACGGGAGAGAGTGAAGCCAGGAGTTAGATGATAGAAGTTAGTAATTAGCGTAAGTAGTAGAAAGCTAGTCAAGAGTGGCTTAACGATTAATTGCTGATATTTAAAGATCATTAACTGACGATTTAGTCAATAAGTTATAATTGTATAATAACGTTCAGGGATCGAATAGCTGAGAAAGGAATTACGGTAATTCAGACCGTAAGTAATCAAAGAGTTCTAAGCGTAAGTTAATTGAATCATTATAAATTATCAAGTATCATTTCTAACGCGTGTTGCTCTTATACTTTATAGAAGTGTGTATTTCTTACCTGGGTTGTTGAAATTTAGTGAAGAAATAATAAATTATGATTGTTCTTACTATGGCTGATCTTCATTCTAACTCAGAAACACTAATGAACGAAGCGGCCCATTCATTACACAGTTCATTTAAATGTAATTAAAAAGTAAAACATCCGAATTACTATTTTATCAATATTGCATATAAAAAACAATGTGCTTATGGTATTATTATGTACGATATGGAGTAACATTTACTCTTAATTATATAATGACCTTGCAAAAGGATTATAAATAGCAGCATGTCAACCAAGGAAGAACCAAATGTGTTCTCTCAGATGTAAAATATTCCTGAAAAAACTCCAGCAAAGTGAGTTTGCACATTTATCATCCATCAGAGTGTATTACAACCAAACACAGCGGCATACAGGTGAGTATTTCAATAAACAAACTCATCCTGACATCTCACAGTAAACTGAGCTCTTCTGTGAAACACATTCAGATTTGTGTCTAACGATGGTCTTTCCTAAATTTTTATCCCACTTCAAATGCAACTGCATTTCACAAAAATACTGGATTTTTTGTACTTGATGCATTACTTTCTCCAGATCAGCAAATAGCCTGACTTACATTTCACTGCGAAGAAAACTGTAGCTCATTGTTTTCAATTCAAGGAAAGGTATTCTACCTGACATCCGTGGGCTTATAATTGTCATCGGATCAAGAGGAACACATAACTTTTCATATTTCATAGATACCTACGTTGTAAAGACGCCTTTTTCATCGTAGTAGAGCGTATTCTTCTGCCTGATGCGATGAAATTATCTGCAGCAACTTGAATAATGATTTTTCCCCTCTTTCGAGCCAAATAGGCTAAAAATAAAAAATCACTTGGAAGGGTGATAACTCAAAGTTGACATCAGACGTACATTATAGACACAGAATCTTTAAACTGATCACACAATCGTTGGACCTCACTGTGATTCACATTGAAATTTCTATCATCAAAAGCTTGTGATAAATCTATTTCCATCCATCCGAGCAACCGTCATCTTTATATTTCGATTGATTCTTCTAGACTTTACTAAACTCCCCTTGATATTATCAACGGAATTGACTACATCTATAGAATATGGGCAAAAATGCGTAAAATGCATGGACAAAATTGAAAAAAATTAGATTTTTGCACTTCTTTCATTCCAATGAAAATGTATATTTCTTATAAATATGTAATGGCAATATAACATTTTTAGCATACTTTCTTAAAGTTTGTTATTTTCGTTTACATAAAATATATTTTTGTAATACGAGTCCTTTGATTATGAGCTTTCAAAAATATGTTGTACCTGCACCTTTGGAGGACAGTACACTTCAAACAGTTAATTTTCATTTATCATAAAAGTTGTGCATTAAAACATTTTTATTTAAACATTTACTCATGTTTTCAAATGGGAAAGTGGGCATCCTATGTTGTACAATATGTTGTACCTGAACCTTTGTAGAACAGTACACTTAAAACATTTAATTTTCATTTAGCATAAAAGTTGCGCATTAAAACATTTGTATTTAAACATTTACTCATGTTTTCAAATTGGAAAGTGATCAACCTAGCTCAAAGAAATCGAGTATGTATGATGCATGTGAAACTAATACAGATATTGGAAGAATTTTTTTAATTTTTGCTAATATATGTGCTCCATTACTTAAATGCTATTAACGTTGCATTCTCATCCAAGAATTGGACTAAGAATTAATTATCTTCAGAACATTTAATTTTATCTTCATCTTGCTTAACTTTCGCCATCTGAAGATTGGAATAAGTTAAAATATTGAAGATTAGATCCAATCGGTCTTCGTCTGTTATACGATGCAAATAATATGTCAACACATTGAGGAGTCACAATATGGCTCGGGATAAATATTTATAAACATCGACTGCGTAATAAGTGAATTAATAATTTTCCTAGCTTCTGTCGTAATAATCTCAAGATACTTTAATAAAGGCAGTTTTATTTTACTATCAAACATTAATTAATTCGAATTATTACTAAAACAATAATACTATACATTTAATTAATTCTCAGTTATAATAACCTATATTGTCATGTGAACATATGTTGCATTAATTTGAAAATTCACAGCATATATTTATCATATATATATTATCAAGGTAGTAAATTTTGTTTTTGAGCAATGTAACTTTAAAAAGTGAACTGAAATTCATTCGATGAATGCAATTTTTTTTTCAAATTGAGGTTTAAAAAGTAATGTGGTTATTTTCTTCACTTTAATATAAAATAGTGGAAAGAAAAAAATGTATGAATGTATTCAAAATTGCTAGAGAGTAATTTCAGAAAGCAAAATGTCTGTAATGTTTAAAGAAACCTTGACATATCATATTTTCTTATGAAGCATTTGGTGAAATTTGTACTTAAAGACTAAGGTAGGAATTTGTTTTGTAAGGAAGAAAGGAAGAGATGTAGTTATTCTAAGAAATACATCATACAGTTTATCAATTGAAAATAAATAGGCATCTATAGATGAAAAATTAACTTCTGTGCACATTTATATTAGTTTATAATAAATCAATAATGTAGTCCCTGATGCTAAAACATAAATGAATGTTTAAATTTCAAGTACTTTTTTTTATTAAAATTAGTTAGAAATTTATTGGTACTGCAAATTTTACACTAATGTTATTTTTCTTTTAAAAATTAGTTTGATGGTTCATTATTAAACACATATCATTTGAACAAATATGGATTTTCAAAATATGAAAAAAAATGTTCTTTAACCAAACATTCAAATTGAAAATTGTAGTAATTGTAGCATATGATTATTTTAAAGGAAGACACCTTTTATTGAAAAATTAAGTAAAATATCATATTGAATTGCTTATAAGTAAGATGAATGTGATGATATATAACTAGAAATGAAAGGAACTTTTAATAAAACACTGGCAAATAACTGTATTTTTAATTCCCTCTAACTAAAAATTCTTCAAAATACTGATCCAAGGCTATTATTTCAATAAATGTATCGGTTTTCTAGAAGTTTATATTTAATTAATGTGTATATTTTTTTAACTCTCTTAGAAGATTTAAAACATTTTTGACATTACACTGGACTTATTTTTCAAAAATGAATTAGAAACTGAGATCAGCAAACGCATTATTTAAAATAGTGTGTGATATCAGACTTTCAAAAAGAACATTCCAAATACTGAAATGAATGTCACACGTGTAATTTGACAAGAGAAAAGAAGAAATAAATTGTTCCATTTGAAAATGATAGCTCATCCCTTCGAGAATTAGATTTCTATTCTGAAGGACGACTATAAAAACTTCAATTCGTATTCTTTTGAAATAAAATTTCATTGTGCGAACAAGATACATGACATGGAAACAATAAGTTTAAATGACTCACATTGGCTGTCAAGGGGGAAAAAGATTGATAAAAGTTAACAGGAATCTCCGCATTTCACAAATAACAGGCTTCGTTAGCTTTTATTTAGGGCAGAAAAAGGGTTTCGAATCGTAGGTGCCTTCTTCATCCATATAAAAGAAATGAGCCTCATTTTGTTCCGTTAATGAATCTTCTTCATGGAATGTAAAATATCTTTGCTTACTTTAAAAATCGTAGGGTTTTTACTTAAGTTAGCATTCTTGCAAATTTTGAGACTGCCATAGGTATCATGCCTCTTTAAGTAATTTAGCAATTGGGTTGATTGTGTTTTGACGTAAAATAAGAAAAAGAAGGATTAACACAAAAAGTGATAAATTTGTCTCAACACTGCTTCATTTCAGAGCATAAATTATTTTGAATGTACTTTTTTTGAAATAATTCGATCAAGAATTAATTAATCTATTTAGTTTTAGAAAGCAAATAATTAAAAGTGAAAGTAAACAAATTATTTCTTAACAAATTTATTTTAAAAATCAAATAACTCTAAATCAGTATTTAATACGATGTAGAGTCTTTTTTTTTAAAAAAATTAATTCTCATTACGATTAGAATGAAATGAACTATTTATCACTGGCGTATTAGGCAACAGTCTAATAGTGAATTAGTAAAAATTGTGGTATATTACTTGAAGACAAAGATAATGTAAAAAATAAAATTAACGCGAGCGTTTAAGAGAATGAGGTTATGGAATGGGATAGATATTACAGAAATAAAATTATATGTTAAAATGTACACCATACTATACTTTAAAATGCATACATGCACCAAAATAATTTATTTTTTTAGTTATAAGCAAAAACATTTCTAAACTTAATCCAACTTTGTCATCTTAATTTGGTAACATTGAGAAATAGCAAAGAATTAAAGTGTTAACACAAATTAATGTTTTTATTATTCAAAGGCCATTTACAAAAGATTACATAATTTCATATCTAATATCCAATGCTGATATTTGCTAGTTCACTTTTTATCGTCTAATGCCGGCCCATTCTTTGGAATGGATTAAATTTATCTCCCAATTGAATAATTTAACTTGACCCTCAATCTTTGTTGAAACACGATTCGAATTATAGACTCAAAGTAGAAACGTTATATTCAATGAATTTGATAGAAAAGAATATTAAATAGAACTATAAGAGTATAAAATAGTTTAGCTACCAAAATGTTTAATTAAGCACTTACTATATTTATATACAAAATCCAATTGAAACTTTAGGAAGGAAAACAAGCGATTATTGGTCTAAAATGTAGCTAAAGTAAATATAACATGGAAAAACTAATAAATGCTTAGTGGCATAATTATAGTGAATAGAATGTGAAATGTTAATATTTTCTTTATTGCAATGAGTGCATCTGAAAGTTTATGGATATTCAATAAATTAGGCTAATTTGCTATCGAAATAGTTAGGTAAATTCAAATAAGCTAAATTATATTTGGTAAATAATCATAATTAATTTAATTATGAAAATAAAAACATTATAGTTTTGTCTTTTACATATCTACTTATATATTACCCAATAAAGAAGAAATGATTTCTCATAAATTTGAAAAGTATTCGCATATAAAATTATTGATTCCATTTTTGAATACATAAAAATAATAATAATAATTTGAACATATTTCTTGCAGCTCAAAAATATTGCATCTAATACAAATACGATTGCAATACGCATTTTAAAAATTTCTAAAATTGCGCTATTTTTTTTTATTGCCTATTTTTTAATGTACAGAAGTTACAGCGGGCAGAAAATTCTGTAAAATATTTCAACTTTTTCCTCTTAGCTGTAATTCTTTATGCTCTAAATATTCCATTGCATCTAAAAAACGCCTTAGGCTTAACATGGCCGAAAGCCAAACCGGAATGGAGAAACTATGTTTTCGAGATCTTGGCTTTTATCTTCGAAATCATTGTTTGATAGGTGCCATTTTTACTGCTTTGATCTCTTGAATCCCTAGAGTGACCACATCGCTTGAACATTTATAAGAGCCAGATGTTCCCCAAGAAATCTAGAAAATTCGTTTTGTACCTCTTTCTTGCACCTGAGATCACTGTCGATTTATTTGTTTATTTTTGGAATATTATATTATCTAATAAACGTCTATATTCTAATATTATTATGTTTTAGGGTTATGCTCAATGATGAAGTGATCGAGATTTTAAAAAGAATATTTCACTGAAATATTTGATTTTGAATTGCATTTTAAAAGCAAAATCAAGTAATATTTGACTGAAAAAATATACCTGATTATAAAATATATTGCAGAAATCCAAGTTTGATGCACAGATCTAAAAGGAAAAATTGTCTTAAGAAATTCAGTTTCTCATTCTTGTTTTCTAACGAGATTTGAATTTGAAAATGCATTAAAGTTCATACAATGGTTTAATATCTCAAAATTAAATCCACCATTTTGGTTAAAAAAGAAGAAGTTCTTTAACTCAAAATCTATCAGTCATAATTCTACAAAATTGCATTTGTATATTTCGGAAATAAGTGTTTATATAACGACTACTGTTTTGAATCAGGCCAGAAATGAAGATATGAAACAAACATTTCTGATGTGTGAAAAATTTTGGAAAAAATATTTTGATTGTGTAACGTTACGTTTTAAGATATTAAAATTATATCGCACTATAATAATTAAAAAATTTTGTTTGGTTATTATTTGAGGCGTTTCATACCAGATTATTAATATACTTCAAATCGCGCGCAATTAAGTTTAAATGAAATTTAGAATATCCTTTAGATAAATTTTTAATTTAATATAGTTTTAAAACTTTCTCATTAGGTATTCTCTCATTTAATTTTAGAAACAAAAATATGTAAGTTTTTCCATTATTGTACTTTTTATCAATAAAGAAGAAATAATAATATTATTAAATTGAGCATTGGAAAGTTAGAGCAAATATTAAATATAATCTTTAGGTGTTAAACACACATATCTATAATATCTGCCTTTGTTTGAGCTTATTGATCTTTGAAGAAATTCTAAATAAATATTTAAAGATATTCTCTGGAATAACTGTATTTTAAACTGCTATGTGTCTATTTTGAAAGAATACATAATGTACTGTTGTTTCAATGTTTTAAAATTGCATTTATAACATTCTGTTAAGGAGTTAACATTACATTAGGAGAGATTATATAGTCTTAGAAAACATGCAAATGTTTTAATCTCAGTTCTTTCTTTTTAATATTTGTTTTAATTTATTTATTATGATTATTATTTGTAAAGTACGATTTCATGATTTCCTAGCTCACTTTGTGTTAATTTAGATTTTTGTGTTATAAGAACAATGATGATTTAAACTTATTTATATTGAAATTCTATGTATATATTGAAAATGCTTTTATAAATCATGCATCAAGGTTTTACTTATTTATCCTTTTGTAAAATTTAAGAAAAATACTTCATTTTTCTAACATTATAGATACTCAATATAAAAATTGTGTAATAAATATTTTAACACCCAAAATAATTTTCCCGTACACCGTTCTGGTTACCGAAAGCTAGTCACAACTAGCAATGCTTGACACTGTATTTGCACTGATATTTACTTCTTTTCTATCTATGACCTGAACATATTTTTAATTCTTACAGTAAGATTATTAGTTCTAGTGTTTCTAAGAGATGCACTTTGTCCATTGTACTGAAATACTTCTCTTACGAGATTTTCTATGTGGTGAAGGCGAAATTTCTCATTCAAGGCAGGAATTTAGTTTCTTGAAAATATTCGATAAAACAGGGATTGGCAAGGTAATGTGCAATTCGTTGCTTGAAAAGAAACGAAAATGAAAAGATAATAAAAAAGCCGATATTATCTTTGTCTCTCATTGAAATGTAAGACTGAGTATTACACCATGCTTCAAATTGTGTGTGCATATATATATGCACACAAACACCAAATCATCAACCATATGAAAAAGAGATACATATATGACATTTATGTATGAGTGATAAACCCCTGTAATATAGATGATACATTCTTCATTGCAGAGTAAAATTATAAAAAGCAAATAGTTAGATATTTTGTGTTTCACCAATATAAAATAAAAAAATAGTATGAAAACCTGCAAATTGAAAATAATAAAATTCCTCCGTTTTTGCATTTTGTTAAATATTATACTTAGTTATATGCAATAAAAAAATGTCCCATTTTAAAACATTTTCAGCAAAAAAAGTTGACTGCTTAAGGAGTTAAATCACGAAGAATCAGGTATTTTTAGTCATTCTCTTATTTTGTTTACCTTTAAGCTAAATCTAAATTATTAAGTAAAAACATTCTTAATGCAAACTGCTCAAGCAAGCTACAAACACAATTCTTTGTATTAGTTGAAAATTTAATGCATTATTGCGATATACGTTATGATGAATAACATATAAAAACATGTGATTCTCGACGTATTTTAAAGTATCAGTATAAATAGTATGTCTTTTTCTTTAAAACTAAGGTTCAGAGAATTTTCAACTTTTTTCTTTCGATGCTTACAAATAAATTGAATTTTAGAGATCGAAAGTGAGTTATACTTTTGGAATTCTCATTAATTTTTGTAAATGAGAGTTGCATTTTATAGAATGTTAGAATCACATCGTTAAGATTGAAATAATATATAGTGCACGCTATTACTTATTCTTTGAGCCTCAGTAATGCATGAAATATCCGACGGATTTTATTTTAGATTAACTCTGCATTATATAGCAATACGAGGGCTATTGGAGATGGTAATTTGTATTTTTGAATGACTGTCAAGTGACGAAAACGACACATGTGCTGTCAAGTCACCTTTTAAACTTTCCCAACGCTCCAATGGATGACTTTGAGCCATGACAGATTTAACCAGGGATTCGACCCGTAATATGTATTGTTTTAATTTTCATTCCTGTTCAACTAATATATATATATCGGTTCGTTTCCGGTTTTCATTCCAAAAAAAAAAAGGTTTTGGTTCAGTTCCGAATGAGCCTTATTTTATGTATATTCTTATTTGCATTAAAAATAAAATTCTATCACAAAAAATGTTATTTTATCAAACTTTAGAAGCTTTTAATAATTGGTACACTATATGAATTTATACAATTAACCACCATATACAATATGAGCGGAAAGCAGAGAACGGTGAGCACGCATTGGCATTGTTATCCGTTATCAAAATCGCCTTTTAATGATTCTGATTTGCTAAACAGCCTATACAAACATCCATGGATGATCGCATGCTGATATGCAAACATATAACTCAGAATGATATTTTTTCTTAAAGTTATCTATACGTTTAGTTCATACAGGTGAATTAAACCTGCTTTCTAAAGTAGTTTCATGCGAAACTGAAACGGAAAAGTACTAGTGAACATTGAAACAAGAAATCTAGGATCAATGCTAATGTAATGATGATGATTATGTGGTTGACGTTGAATTAGAAAATATTGATAAATTAATTATAGTAACAAAATGATTGAAAATATATCGAACCGAGACGAACCCATATATATATTATTTTTCTATTCAATACCGGTTTTCGATCCAACCAAAAAACGGTTCAGTTCCATTTCGAAGCTCTGGATTTAACAAGTACGAGCCCCACTAGACGGTAGGTTTTCAAAGATACCAGAGAGAGAGAGGAAACACATTTATGACTTTCCCCTCACGAGTTCATGTCTACGGTCTCAGTTAAAGAGGCCACAATAATAATTATAAAAATTACATACTTCTATCTTCTAAGAATCCTAGGATTAAAATATACTTTCAAATAATAGCAGTAAATATATATGCCACTTTCAATTTTAAGAATTTCCTACGAGATATCGAATTCTATTACAAATTTATAAAGCTTAGAAAAGAAGTATTGCATTAACTGTCTATGAAAGTTAATAAGATTAAGATAGCTTGATGGATGAGGTATATTGTACGTATCTTAAATTATTTTACCATATATTTCTTATTTCTTCTTAGCTTAGAAGATAGAACGTGCTTTAAATTGAAATTTCGAGGATCTTACGGTTACTTGCAATACCTATATTTAATATTTAATATGAAGTATATATAGGTATGTGTGTTTATGTACTCGTATGTATAGTGTTATGTATGCTATGTGTTATGTGTATTATATATATATGTGTGTGTGTGTGCGTGGGTGTTAAAAGTTGTTTTAAATGGCCATACATGTATTTATAGCTATACTAATGGAAATATAAAATACAGTATAACTAGTAATTACTCTATCCTCAAGCATTAATATTTATTGTTCTGTGTCTGTTTATTTATTTCATTTTTAAAGAACGAAATAATTTCATTTGATTGATTCATTTGATTTGACAGCCGGGTATTTTAGTAGCCATAGTTTTTTTCGTAGAAGTAACTGTTCTTTCTATGCAAGTTACAAAATATTTAATTTTATTTGCGTTCTATTTACTATTTTATTGTAAAAAAGTTTAATAAATTAATTAAATCTTAATACGACATAAGTTTTCGTAATTCAGATATAATTAAATTATTTTATTATTCTTGACATGTAAATATTTCGCAATAATTTTGTACAAAATATATCCGTACGATAATTCAAATCATGAGTAATTAGCGAAATGAGTTTTTCAAATCAAAACCAAAAATGAAAAATTTCTCAAACTTTGTTAAATCTCTTAAAGAAAAAACCAAAATATTCGATCATCATTTGACATTACCTTACTTATTTTTCTCAGGGTCCATTTGATCTCAATAGTTAGGATCACGAGTTCAGTGACCGTTCAATATCTAATCAAATTGTTGGTCCATGACCTAATTAACCCTAACATCAAATATATTTGAGGTAAAGAATGGTGAGTGCTGCATATTAAGCTTACCTAAGATTCTTAAGTCTCTAGGGAAGCAAGTATAAAGCTTAGGAGATTGCTGTATCAGCGCAAGTATCAGCTCTGGGAAATTTCTTTTTATGTTCTTAACATATTTAGCATTATAACGATTAAATAATGAAAACTTTTGCATCTGTAAAATTAATTTTTCTTCGAAGGATTCTTAATAAAAGTATAGTTTTATCTCATAAGTTTCTATTTTATATAAGAACAATTTGATGTATTGAAATTTAAAAAGGAAATTAATGCAATCCTCCAACAAAATATAATTATACAAGCTTAAGTACCCATTGACCAAACGGGTTAATTTTTTTAAAAACAAACAAAAAAAATATATTGTTCTTGATATAATAGATGGATCGTAAGGAGAGTGTAATTTATACAATGTATAGAAACAAAACAATATATAGACAATTGTAAAATATTCTTTTAATGAGTGAATTTATTATTTATTTATAATGCCCTTTGGTAAAAAAGGTAAAAAAGGGAACCTTTATGGATGCAGGACAGTGGACTACCACACCATATAACTCCCTTGGTCTTACCAAAACTCACTTCTGAGTTTTATCGGCAAGCACATTGTACGCTTTCTGTCATAGTATATATTGATTTACAAATTATATTCATCTATAGTACATTTTAAAAGTATTATTTTATTGCACAGAGTTTCAAAAAATATGTGCGTTTCTTTTTTTCAATCCCAATCAAAACAGATATATAATGCAAAAGATATAAATTTTAAAAAAGTGAAAATTTATTTTTCTCATTTAGACGACTTTATTTTTGTTGTTGTCATAATTTAAATGTTGCGTATTCATTAAATTCTCTTAAAATAGATCCCAAATTCTCCATTTATCTTCATTCCATTTGTGAATATTTATTCTCTCAATTCATCTTGCATAATTTCTTTATACATCAGCTCAATTTGACTATCAAAATAAGTAAATTCAATAAGCAATAAAAATAATAAATATTTCTTCGTCACAATTTACACAATATAACAAAAAATAATTATTGACAAAAAGGGGGAATTTTAATGGATAAATCTATTTCATCTCTACAAAGAGAATTTGAAATTACTGAGAAATGCCTAAAAATATGCTATATCAAGCATAAAGTAACCATTTGTTCTTGAATTTTATCTTTTTCAGTTTCCAACTGCTTTTAAGGTTGGACAGGTGAGCTTCAGCTTTTGTTATCCATTTTTTCAAATACTTTATTACATACAAACTAAGAAACAACAAGAACCTAGAAACTTTGAACTACGGTCAGGAGATAAACACGCCACTTAAAAAGCCACTCACTCGTTAAACTTCTAATCCAAAGTTTTAAATAACATGGTTGAAGGCAATTGTTTTGAAAAAAAATGATTTATATACGCTGCTAAAACCAAATTCAAATTAATTTTAACTGAACATTATATATCCACTTTTTATTTTTACTAGTAAAATTATTTTATATCAATGTGTCTTTTATGTAGATTCTACTAATAAATAAAAAACACTTTCGGGTAGAGTATTCCGTACTAATTCTAAAAAAAAAATTCATGAAATTTGCTTTTCGATATTATAGCAATATTATTATATTTAAGTGATAAAAAAGAATATTTTTATTAGAACAAAATCTTCAGATTATATATATATATATATATATATATATATATATATATATATGTATATATGTATATATATAATAGATAACATAAATCAATTATATAAAATGTGGAATCACTGCTTTATATATATATATATATTACATTTTCATTATCTTTTATATCTCTATAATCTACAAGAAGGCCTTTTTGGTACAATGTATTCATACAAGTATGTGTGCGTGTGTACCTTTTTAAACAGTGCGTGACGTCTGGGAATTGTTTTTCTTAAATAGAGACCTACATTTTTTTCTTCAATAAAACTTCCTTGTCTTTTTGGCCTCATTTCCGCATTATGTCAGGGTCCGATGATATATTGTTGATAGCACTAACTAAAACTTTTTTATAAACAGAAGAAAACTCTCTTCTTTAGAGACACAAGCCGCGAGACAAATAAATTTTGGGCGAAATATAATCAAAGAGCAAGGGAAACACAAAACACAAAAAAGTAAAACAATTACTAGAGGAAACTTCTTTTTTTCTTTTCTTTGGCAGTTCGAGATTGATGGAAGTGTTTTTCAACTTCATAAAACTTCCAACAACTCCACACAGAAATATTGTATATAATTCATATGTTTTCTTGTAATTTTTTAAAATTTTATTTTATGCAGCAACATGTTTGTTTAGAAATAAATATGATTTGCTGTAATTTATATTTTAATATTACATTTTTTTTCTTAATAGAAGTATGTAGGAAAGTTCATATTTTTCCATTGATTCCGAATAAATTACCTGCGATAAAGAAATGTGGCAGCGGTAGCCAAGTGGTTAAGGTAGAAGATCGTGGTTGACCTTATCACGAGTTCGAGCCCAGTACCACTAAAGACCCGCCGTGTATGGGAGCGATGCACGTTAAATTTGTCGAAAACTCAAACGTCCTTCCGTTGGTGTGGGGAGATAGTTAGGATAGAGGGGGTGCCAGATCAGGTGTCATCCACGTCACTTGACCATGGTTCAGAATTAAGTGGTTCGTCACCAAAAGCCCTCGTGTAGTTGAACAGTGCGACGTTAATATTCACTCACTCACTATTCATTCGCGATAAAGTAATAAAATTTACAGTGATAAATGTGTATTCAACGCTATTCATTTGAAAAATTACCTTATACATGAAATTTATCTTCACATTCAAAAGGGAAAACATATTTACTTCAATATCTTCTATAAAAATATATTTTAGTTTGTCTTGTCACAGTCAGTTGTATTATTTGGATTCAAAAATGAAAAAAAAAAAATACTATATTAACTCGTAGTCTCCAGACAAGTATACGGCCATCAGAATAATGCACGCCGAATACGACTGAAAATATACGCCATTGTGCCACTCCTTTAACAAACTTTCTTCGGCACACCAGAGTTGTCGTCGATTTATATGCGGGATTCAAAGGAAGTCGTAGTATCGCTTCTCGAGCTGACAGTCCACGCTGCTGCAAATGTCGTCACAATGTTTAGCGGATCTGCTTTGCAAACATCCCCTTTCCGACTAATGGTCCGTGATGTATGTATTTTGTTGACTCCTTCACAATATGTTTGCTCTCTCAGACATTAGTCATGCAGGCATGGGGGCGTATGCTATTCAATAAGTCTCAGCAACCCCTTTATTCCAATTTGTAAGGAAGTTGTTAAATTTCATGGGTGACGGGGGGATATCTCGTAATGACAATCCACACTTTCTGTCTGCAGCAATCCAGCATTTGTCGAATTATTGCAGTTGCTGGTAAGCATTTTTTCTTCTTATTCGAGGCATAACGTGGTATTAATAGGAAACTTTGGCTGTTCGAATGAAAAATCCAATACACAACTTTTCTTTTTTTCAGGGCTTCAGATGTCATTTCTCCCTCCCGCGTCATCTTAATAAAATCTAAGTGCTATCCCGGGGAAAAATTTTTGGGGAGGCTTGCACCGGTTTCAACGATGTTAACATAGCGCACTAAATTTAGGGATTATTCAATGAAGATGTCGAGTTTTGATGTATCCAATTGACTTCCAGAGATTAAATAATAGGATTTTATAATCTTTTGAGGTTTTTTTAGATTTACATAAGAGTTCGGGTTTGGGTAAGACAGTGCTTCTCATACTGTGGATGCTTACGACCCAATTTTCAATCATACTTTCCATGGCGCCCTCGCCCCCAAATTATACGATAATAATGCACAGAAATCGATAATAATGTACTTTGACTATAATGTTGCAATACGTCTATATTTCTAAACTGTACAGATTATCTAGATAAGTATTAAATTTTGCATATAATTTTGTATATGACAAGCCCATGGGGTCGTTAATAATTAAAACTCATTCCTAACTTAGTAATAATTATTGATCAAATACATATTGTAGTACTAATACATTTATAAGTATATTACATCATTGTAAATATGTATTTTTTATTATCTTACAATATATTTTGCTTTGATTCAACTTTAGTGAATTGATAATTTTATAAAAAAATCTTTTATTTTTGATATGCTCCCCTTTTTTAGGTTATCCGCCCCCCTTGGGGGCACACCCAATCTGGGAAAAATTAGGGGGAAGAGAAGGATAAGGCTTTTGTCGATCCTAAGCTCTTCTTGGGGAGTTTCATGTAGTATTTTTGATTTGTGTGAATATTGTCTTGCTTTAGTCTAACGTTTCGCCTCTAAAGTAAACAAACTTGGCGTCTATTCAATTCATCTAGTACACTTATCAAGAAGAAATCTCTCAATCAGCGTAGCCTGAGGCCCATGAACACATTATTGAGCACCAACATAAAGTTAAGCTTAACAGCAATAGCAAGCTCATACGTTGAGTAGTTCAGTGATTCTCAACCACTGTGTCGCTGCATTTTTGTGCCCTAAAATTTTTTAATTGCCACTAATTTCTGTTTGAAAATTAAATTTTATACTCCAAAGGGAAAAAAATCCGTCCGAATAATTTGTCTTTTTTATAGAAAAAAATAAAACCAAAGGTATTCAAGATATATTAAACATTCTTCCTTGGATAGATGAAAATGTGTGTTACCGATAAGTAAAATCCTTTTAAGTTAATATTTTATTGTTAGAGTATGCCGACAAATTTCGAACTTTTTAAAAGTGTACCACACACACACACACACACACACACACACACACACACACACACACACACACACACACACACACACATACACACACACACACACACACACACACACACACACACACACACACACACACAAAGATTGAGAATAACTGAGATAGGATTTGATGTCGATATTTTTTGATCATGCATAAACTCTTTTTTGAGCACGTGCATGTATGGGGCCTTTCCCTAAAAAAAAAATTCGATCACACGATGATTTCATTACCTTTGGGACGAGAACCCACTTTCAAAAAAGAAAACCCCTAAGCTCATTTTTGGGGGGAAAGACTGTTATAACCATTTCTACCCCTGAAAAGGGCCCCTATAGTACAGTTTAATCAGAAAAATCTTCATATTCATATTGATGAGCCACATGTAATTGATCACCCCCCATACAAGAAATAAAAGGGAATATTTTTTTCGAGCATACAAACCCAAATTCTCTCAACGGTTTTTTTTAATATTTGTTTGCAATGTAGCAAAAAAAGAAATTCAAACCCGAATAAGTAAATATATTTTTCCCTAACCCGAAAAAAAATAACTTGTGGGCAATTTTGGGCAAACGGTGTAAAAAATAAAAATCGCCATTCGTCATACTTTAAAATCTTTCTTTTTTTATTCGTTCAGTTTTTAAAAAAAACTAGCCAAACAAAAACTCTTGCAAATAAAAGTTCATATATATTGACTTATGAAAAAATAAAAAAAGTAGTAACAATAATTTAAATTCGTTTTTTTAAAAAATTTTTTACACAACCGTTTAAAATTTTTTCTGCGTAATTTTTTAAATGACTTTTTAAGGGATGTAAATTACAATGTCGAAGAAATTTTTAAAGAATTTTTTTTATAATACGTTACTTGAAAATAAAGAAAAAAAGGTTTTCCTTGATGCGAAGCTTAAAACAAAAATTTTGTTCCCTTTTCTGAATATAGCCCAGGGATTTTTAAATTCCCGGACCAAGCTTGCACTTAGCTTTTAGTTGTTTTTCCCCAGTCTGAAGAAAATTTTTTAAACTTATATAAAGAAGGGGAAAGAAATATCTTTCAAAAACTAGTAAAAAAATCCAAGAACGCGAAGGAGGTTTTTTAAAAATTTTTTTTTACCCAAAACGGGGCTTTATTCGTCCCGATTTTTTTACTCATGGTATATTTCAAAAGATAAAAATTTTAAACAATTTGACTTCCCAAAAAATTATTCTCCCCCTACCTTTTTTTCAAAAAAATTTTTTACCAAAAAAGGGCAGAATGAAATAAAATCTTTCAAACATTTATTTAATGATATTTATGTCTAACTTAAAAGACTTTATTTGTAAAAAAACTTATTCCCGAGAAATATTTCTTACGTATTTTTTGTCTTTTAAAAAAAAAAATAACTTTTCTCATTTTTGAATTTGACGATTGAAGGTTTAAAGTATTACCCACATTCCCGTTACTTCTACTTTTAAAAAGGGTTTTGAAATTTATAAGTATATATAAAATCGAATATCTATTAGAATTTCAAATAATGTAATTAAAAAGGGGCCCCAAATAAACTTTAATTTAATGATCTTTTTTTTTTGGGTTTTGGATAATACTTTTTTTTTCTTCATTTTGCTTTTTGAAACAAAATTCATTATTCTTCCCGGTTACCCGACACCAACATTTGCCTTTTTTAAAAAGAAAATCAACATAAAATTACATTTTTCTTTTCTTTAATTCTTGGGGTTAAAAAACAGTAAAACACTGAATTCTGATCTAATCTATCCCTCCCAAAATTACGAACGCATTCATTTTGAATTTTTTGTTTTTAAAAAATAACAAAAAGGGATTTTCACATTAAAAAATATTTATTTTCTTTTCTAATAATGACAGCCCAAACTGAAAGATATAGATTCGGAAAATTTTTATTTCATGAGGGAAATTTGTACCTTAAAAGATGTAAAAAAGTGTCCCGATTCAGGCTTTCGAAAATTAATGGCTAGTGAGTGTGAAGTGATTCCGAAAGTGATTATTCTGATATTTTTTTTTTGATAAAAAATGAGAGAGAGAGAGAGAGAGAGAAGGGGGTGAAAGCTGAAAGGGCATTTTCTACTCCAAAATCTATCCATGAGTTTTTTTTACATCACTTTGTTTTAATGTATAGCATACTCTAGGACAGGAGTGGGCGGACTTTTCAAGGGCCGGGCTCTTCTAATGTTTTTTTAAAGGGGTTGCTGTTCACCAAAAATTTTAAAATAGGTGTGGCCATTTTTTTATTAAAATTTTTTGTTTTCTTTCCTTTACACTTGTTTTTGACATTGTACCCCACTTTTAAAATATTACGGATTACTATTCTTACAACAAAAATACAAACAACTTTATAATTGTCAAGTTGTGCTTGAACAACAAGGGGGAGTTTTGCTAGAACGGGAACGCTCGTTTACATGGAACCATGAATCTAAACTGACGGTGTACTTAAGGCCTCACAGGTCTCTTAAATTATAAATTTTTCAATTTTTTTGAGAAAAAAATGTATGTTAAAACCTCGATACTTTTGATTATTTTGGTACTAAAAAATGTGTTTATAATTAAAAAATTCCCAAAATTAAGGGAAAAAAGTAGTGAAATTTAAATGGAAAGCCCCATCTCTTTTTTTGATCTTGAACTTCATTTTTCGCAAAACAAAAAAATTTTAGCTTCACGAAGGATTTCTCAGAAACTATTTGTGATATCAATTTGAAGTTTTATGCATGTGTTCAAAATAATATTCTTCATAATTTATACAGTAATCTTCAAAAATAAAAAATTAATGGAATTTTTTTTATTTGAATTTTAATTTATTTTTTCTTAAAATTTTCGCTATAATTGTATTTAAAAATATTTCTTTTTCTGTAAATTTCTTAAAAGTTAGTATAACTTTAAAAGTGAAAATTTTGATACCAAATAAAATTAATTTGGTAAATTTTAAATAATTTTGTACTTCAGAATCCAGCGCGGTGTATAATACTGATTTTAATACTTTTGAAAAATTGTCCAATATTTATTTCTTTATAACGTTTTAAATTTTTTCTCAAATTTTCTGAAAATTCGACAAATATTGTAAATATATATGATGATCATGTGGTAAAAATTTCAAATTATTGTTTTGTTTTACTGCTAAGTTATATTGGTTTGAAGAAGGACGTTTATTTTGAGTTTACGTATATTTGTTAAGGGTCCTGTGATGCCTTAACTTGTTCGCTAAGTCACGCTCCATCGCAGGTGATGAAATTAACACGAGAACCCAATCGCGTTGAAGCGCGGGATGTGGGAAGATGTCTCAATAAGCAATCCCGTGCTATCATGGGAAAAGCTGATCATCAACATTTTGCTTTTTATTCTCTCCTTCAGTCGGAGTTTGGGTAAAAAATCCATTTATACGGCAGGTATCGCAGTGATCTCTTTTCCCTCTACAGCGTCAGTGAACATGTTAAGCGTCATCGAACACTTCTAATAAAGGTACATTCACCGAATCATTTGCATAAGTAAACACAGTCACAGCAATTGTGACAGGCCGATTCTCCAGTTTAGCTGGTTTCTTTTTTTTTTTTAGTATGAGCGCTTTAAGTCTTAGTAAGGAGACTTTAAAGTGTAGAGATTATCGATTCTGTATATGATCGACTTAATGCACATACCTGCTCTAAGAAATGCCATAACAAAACAATCTGTTGATGTATTTGTATATATATATATATATAATATAATATAATATATCAAAAAAAATTTTAAATGTTGTTTAGATCACCCTTTTAACTTCTTAAGAACTTATATTCATCACAAACATATTAGTCGTCTTGCTACTTCTGATTCCAAATCCACCGCACAACAATAGGATTTCAAAGTCAGCATGTTAGTGGTCTTACTGTGAAGATTAACTTATCATAACGCCAATATCACAGTTTACATCTTTCCGCACACATCTTAAACATCTTACACATTTTTGACAACCAACCAAATTAGAGGCACAACAGAATTTACATTTTTTGACAATCAACCAATTCAAAGCCTACCAAACTTGATTGTCATCTATCTATGCTAGCTAGTGTAAAAGATAGTTCAAAAGATACGTTCAAAATGCAAGACTCTTACGTTCTCTTGGAAAGAAGGTCTCTTGTAAGTAGGAAGATTTCGTTTAATAAATTTTTTTTAAATATTGTTTTAGGGTTTTCTGCTTTAAGAAATTGGGGAGAATTTGTTTCAGAATATTAATCCAGTGGTTTATCATACTCTCTGTGAGTTTTTTGTATACTTTGAATTTTGGTTTATTTTTTATATACTTTGAAGATTTTTTATATACTTTGAATTTTTGTTTTATTTTTATTTGGTTTTCTACGAGGTTACCAAAGGGAAGGTTGGTGCCTTCAAAAAATGGTTAACCCTCATTCGGTCCTAAGTCCGAAATTGCTTTCTGACTCGCTAGGTTCTTTTTATAGTTCCTTTTTTGTAATTTTTATAGTTTCTTTTTTGTATTTTCGATCGTCATGTTTGCTTTTATATTTTTATTACGTTATTTCTTGTTATTTTCATTATCTATTATTTCTGGTTTTTGAAATATTATACAAATTTCTTTTATATATATATATATATATATATATATATATATAATGCTAGTTATTATTTTTTTTTACTTACAAATTATTTATTATATATTATTTTAATTATTTGATTAGTGCATTTTTTTTTTTTTTGATAATGGAAAACGTTTTTTTTCCAATACTCGTTCTTAAAAATAAATAAATAAACACCTTTAATAGGAAGCGAAAAGAAAAAAGAACCAATGTTTGGGAAGATCAATTGGAGAGCACAGCAGCTTATGAGCTTTAATTATTGTATAGTTTTCAAATACATTTTTTAGTCATAATAATATCAACCTTTCTTTTCTGATCATAATTTAAGAAAAATATTCAGTGTTGACTAAAAATAAAATAATTGAGTTTTACGTATTTCAAACATTTCATTCAAGCTATAATGTCATAAGTAAGTTAACATTATATGGCTTAAATTAGGTAACATTACAATATTACTATAATTTTGTGTATTATCAATCTTTTCAACAGGAATTTTAGCTAATATATAAAATCAGAATAAATATTCATTAATTCTTGAAGTGCAAACACTTACTTTCAAGAATCTACTCAGTATAACTTTTTAGAGAATGGCCATGTGCATTTAATTTAAAAGCAATACAAGAAACAAACGAAAGCATACATTTTATGCCTGGTTCTACCTTTTAAATATCATACTTTACTTGTAAAATTGCAGTGTACCTAGTTGTTCTTGGCGAATTAAGAATGAGGAACTAATTAGTGTTTGGTTATATCATGTAGAAAGTTTCCGAATAAAATAATTATATAATTAACTCTTAATTTATATAAATTATTTGCCGTGTAAGAGTATTTACAAAGAAAAATAATATTAGAAATATAATTGTGGCTGCTTTTTTTAGTTAGATTCGTCTTTGGTAAAAACTTATTATGAAAATGTATAATAGAATAAATAACTATTAAAAAGAGTGATGCATATTAAGCTTAGCTAAGATTCTTAAGTCTCTAGCGAAACAAGTAAAGAGCTTAGGAAATTGCTGTATCAGCTCTGGAAAATTTGTTTTTGTGCTCTTAACCTATTTAATATTATAACCATTAAATAATGAAAATTTCCGTACCTGTAAAATTAATTTTTCTTCCAAGGTTTCTTAACAAAAGTATAGTTTTATCTCATAAATTTCTATTTTAAATAAGAACAATTTGATGTATTGAAATTTAAAAAGGAAAATAATGCAAACATCTTTCAAAAATACAGTTATACTAGCTTAGTACTACATTGACTACACGGGTTAATTTTTTTTAATATATATATATATATATATATATATATATATATATATATATATATATATATATATATATATATTGTTCTTGATATAATATCTGAATTGTAAGGAGAGTGTAACTTATACAATGTATAGAAAAAAAACATTGAAAATTGTAAAATATTCTTTTAATGAGTGAATTTATTATTTATCTATAATGCCCCTTGGTAAAAAAGGTAAAAAAGGGAACCTTCATGGATGGAGGATAGTGGACTACCACACCATATAACTCCCTTGGTCTTACCAAAACTCTCTTCTGAGTTTTATCGGTACACACATTGTACGCTTTCTGTCATAGTATGTATTGATTTTCAAATTATATTCATCTATAGTACATTTTAAAAGTATTATTTTACTCCACAGAGTTTCAAAAATATGTGCGTCTCTTTTTGTTCAATCCCAATCAAAACAGATATATAATGCAGAAGATATAAATTTAAATAAAGTGAAAATTTATTTTTCTCATTAGGACGATTTTATTTTTGTTATTATTATAATTTAAATGTTGCGTATTCACATTAAATACTCTAAAAATAGATCTCAAATTCTCCATTCATCTTCATTCCATTTGTGAATATTTATTCTCTCAATTCATCTTGCCTAATTTCTTTATACATCAACTCAATTTAACTATCAAAATAAGTAAATGCAATTAGTTATAAAAATAATAAATATTTCTTCTGATATAATTTACACAATGTGACAAAAATAATTACTGACAAAACGGGGGAATTTTTACGGATAAATTTATTTCCTTTCCACAAAGAAAATAGGAAATTACTGAAATGCTTAAAAATTTGCTATATCAAGCATAAAGTAACCACTTGTTCTTGAATTATATATTTTTTTAGTTTCCAACTTCTTTCAAGTTTGGACAGGTGAGCTTCAGCTCTTGTTATCCATGTTTTTTTCAAATACTTTATTAGATACAAACTAAGAAACAACAAGAACCTAGAATCTTTGAACTACGGTCAAGAGATAAACACGCCACTTAAAAATCCACTCACTCGTTAAACTTCTAAACCAAAGTTTTAAATAACATGGTTGAAGGCAATTGTTTTGAAAAAAATGATTTATATACGCTGCTAAAACCAAATTTAAATTAATTTTAACTGAAAATTATATATCCACTTTCTTGCATACTTCCGTAAAATTATTTTTTTATCAATGTGTCTTTTTGTAGATTCTACTAATAAATAAAAAAACACTTTCGGGTAGAATATTCCGTACTAATTCTAAAAAAAAAAATATCATGAAATTTGCTTTTCGATATTATAGCAATATTATATTTAAGTCAGTGCTTCTCAAACTGTGGGGGGCGCGATAGTCTTACGAGGGGCTCGAGCATATCGAAAATAAGATTTAAAAATAATTAATTTACTCTCTGGAATGAATTAAAACAAAAATACTTTCAGACAAAATAAAAAAATGCACTTTTACTTACTCTGATACCATAATTTATAGGGATATAAGTCATCTCCTCAAAATAAAAAACTTCTTCAATACCTAGTTAGCTATCTTTGATCCCTATAACCAAATAAAAAATCTTTTATTTGATTTTGCTATCAATCCCATGATGAGAGAGATTTTTTATTAAGTTTTCTTTTAAATCTAACATACTACTCTTTCAGAGAAAAATAAATCCCAGACCCAGAATCAGAAAAAATTTATGAACATAAAAAATTCATCACTGTGATTATTTTTGAAATACTGCACATTATAGCTGTAATCTGTTTTGCTGATAATCTGTTTGACCCAGCCTTCTAAGTTATTGGTACAGTTAATTATGACCCCTTTTTTATTTGTTTGTTTCTCATTCAAAGGAAGTTGTAAGTAATGTATTATTTCTTTGTTGCGCTCTTTTCCATGCAAAAGCGTTTTATGTTATTTGGAGAAAACCACGGAGGAAGCACTTTGAAGGATTACTTGGCCTAGACATATTTTATGAGGAATTCTCAAACATATAAAGCATAAGAAAAACGTTTTTTAGAAGTAACATACATAATGAATACACTTTTACCCAAGTGGTAGCGCGGGGCACACAGATCACGAAAAAAGTTAATTCTGGCAAACTGTTGTTACCAAGAAAAGTGAAATGTCCTTGAAAGTAAGGTAAGTTTACTTTCTCTTAGTTAGAGGTATTCATTGTAATCACGATTTGTATCGTGTACAATAAAATAATAATAATAATAATAAAAAGGATTGAGGTGACTCAATAAGCCCGCTCGACCGTATCGAATGCGCGCCTGCTCAGGTAAAAGTCTTTTCGCCTTAAATATTAAAAAATAATACAATTATTCTTCATCCGGAAATTTATATTATTGTTCATTACTTAACGTCAATTATAAATGCTAATTCTGTGAGGCTTAAAATTACAATTCGCTTAAAACTAATTATAATTTGAGCAATCATTTAAAAATTATTTTACATTTTTGTAAACATTGTCGCGCACTTGGCTTTACTCTCCTTACAATTCAGCTATTATATCAATAATGTTTTATTTTCTTATAAATGAACTCGTGCAAAGAGCGGGCACTTCAGCCGGTATACTTTTAATGTATCAGTGTGTGTGTGCTGCACAGAGTATTTTATAGCTAATTAATTAATACTAAATTAGAATTGGGCATCTTTAAGCTAAGTTTTATAAGAAATGCTTATGATTAGAAATTATTCAGTTTTGCTTTTTCTATATTTGTGGATATTTATATTTGTCTTCTAAGCAGATAACGCATTTTGCAATATGTTCAATTTAAAAATGAGAGAAAGGAAAAATAACATAATAATTATCCTAATACTTATTTTTTTGCTTAAAGTAATGTATACAAAATTTAATACTTATGTTTATTAATTTGTATGGTTTATAATTAAAGATCGCTTATTGTAGCCTTAGCGTCAAAGTGCATTACTATTGCATTCAGTATATTATTAATGTATAAAGAGGGGGCGCGATAAAAACTGTGATTGAAAAGGGGCCAGTATTATTTAAAGTTGAAGCTTACTGATTTAAGTGATAAAAAGAATATTTTATTAGAACAAATCTTCAGATTATATATATATATAATAGATAACATAAAAGTAATTCTACTATAAAATGTGGAATCCACTGCTTTTATATATATATATATATATATTACATTTTTCATTATCTCTTTTATATCTCTATAATCTAAAAGACCTTTTGGTACAATGTATTCATATACAAGTATGTATGCGTGTGTACCTTTTAAACAGTGCGTGACGTCTGGGAATTGTTTTCTTAAATAGAGACCTACATTTTTTCTTCAACTTCCTTGTCTTTGTTGGCCTCATTTCCGCATTATGTCAGGGGTCCAATGATATTGTTGATAGCTCTAACTTAAAACTTTTTTTATAAGTAGAAGAAAACTCTCTTCTTTTTGAGACACAAACCGCGGGCAAATAAATTTTGGGCCAGAAATCATAATCAAGAGCAAGGGAAACACCACACACAAAAAAGTAAAACAATTACTAGAGGAAACTTCTTTTTTCTTTTCTTTGGCAGTTCGAGATTGATGGAAATGTTTTTCAACTTCATAAAACTTCCAACAACTCCAGAAATATTGTACATAATTCATGTTTTCTTGTATTTTTTTTATTTATTTTATTTTATGCAGCAACATGTTTGTTTGAAAATAAATATGATTTGCAATAATCTATATTTTAATATTACATTTTTTTCTTAACAGAAATATGTAGGAAAGTTAATATTTTTCCATTGATTCCGGATAGATTACCTGCGATAAAAAATGTGGCACCGGTAGCCGAGTGGTTAAGGTAGAGGATCGTGTTGGCCTTGTCACGAGTTCGAGCCCAGTACCACTGAAGACCCGCCGTGTATGGAAGAGATGAACGTTAAATTTGTCCAGCTCTAACGTCCTCCCCGTTGGTGTAGTGAGGTAGTTAGGAGAAAAGGGTGCCAGATTAGATTAGCCAGTCCACGTCATGACCATGGTTCAAATTACGTGGTCCGTCGCAAAGCACTCGTGTGGCTGAACAGTGCGACGTTAATAACCAATAACTCACTGATAAAAATGTCACAAATTTACAGTGATAAATGTGTGTATCAGAGCTATTCATTTGAAAAATTACCTTATACATAGGGGTATCTTCACTTTCAAAAAAGGCAATAGCTTTACTTCAATATGTTCCGTAAAAATATATTTTAGTTTGTCTTGTCAGTCAGTTGTATTATTTGGATTCAAAAATGGGGGAAAAATACTATTTTAACTCGTAGTCTCCAGACAAGTATACGGCCATCAGAATAATGCCGCATACGACTGAAAATACGTCACTGTGCCACTCCTTTAATAAACGTTCTTCGGCACACCACAGTGGTCGTCAATTTATATGCGGGATTCAAGGGAAGTCGTAGTATCGCTTCTCGAGCTGACAGTCCACGCTGCTGCAAACGTCGTCTCACCGTACGAGCGGATACTGAACTTGCTACAAACATGCCCGCTTCCTGACTAATGGTCCGAGATGTAGTCGTATGGTTTTGTTGACTCCCTTCACGATATGTTTGCTTTCTCAGACGTTAGTCATGCGAGGGCATGGAGGTCCAGTATGCTATTCAATAAGTCTCTCAGCAACCAATTGATTCCATATTAGTAAGGAAGTTGTTAAATTTCGACTAGTGAGACGGGCGATATCTCGGAACGACAATCCACACTTTCTGTTTGCAACAGTCAAGTATTTGTCGAATTATTGCAGTTGGTAGTAAGCATTTCTTCTTATTCGAGGCATAACGTGGTATTATGAGGAAACTCTGGCTGTTCGAATGAGAAATCCAATACACAACTTTTCTTTTTTTCAGGGCTTCAGATGTCATTTCTCCCTCCCGCATCATCTAAATGCACAAAAATATTAAGTGCTATCACTTGAGGGAAATACTGTTGGCACGAAGGCTTGCACCTGGTCTACAAATGTTAACATAGTGCACTAAATTTAGGTGTTATTGAATGAAGAAGTCGAGTTTTGATGTATCCAATTGACTTGCAGAGATTAAATCATAGGATTTTATAAACTTTTGAGATTTTTTTTAGATTTAAATAAGCGTGCGGGTTTGGGTAAGACTGTGCTTCTCAAACCTTGGTTGCTTGCGACCCAATTTTCAATCATAACTTCCATGGCGTCCCCCCCCTACTATACGATAATAATATATTGAATTCGATTACAATGTACTTTGACTCTAATGTTGCAATACGTCTATATTTCTAAACCGTACAGATTATCAAGATAAGTATTATAAATTTTGCATATAATTTTGTATATGACAAGCCCATGGGGTCGTTAGTAATTATTAAAAGCATTCTTAATTTAGTAATGATGAATTATTGATGAAATACATATTGCAGTACTGATACATTAATAAGTATCGACATCATTGTAAGTATGTATTTTTTATTATCTCACAATATATTTTGCTTTGATTCAATTTTAGTGAATTAATAATTTAAATTTTTTTTATTTTTGATATGCTCGCGCCCCCTTTTAGGATCGCGCCCCACAGTTTGAGAAACACTGGGGTAAGAGAATAACAAGGCTTTTGTCGATCCTAAGCTCTTCTTGGGGAGTTTCATGTAGTAGTTTTGATTTATGAGTGTTGTCTTGTTTTAGTGTAACGTTTCGCCTCTAAAGTAAACAAACTTGGCGTCTATTCAATTCATCTAGTACACTTATCAAGAAGAAATCTGTCAATCAGCGTAGCCTGAGGCTCATGAACACATTATTGAGCACCAACATAAAGTTAAGCTTAATAGCAATAGCAAGCTCATACGTTGAGTAGTTCAGTGATTCTCAACTACTGTGTCGCTGCATTTTTGTGTGCCACTAAATTATTTAAGTGTGCCACTAATTTCTGTTTGAAAATTATTAATTATACTCAGAGGAAATAAATCCGTAACCGAATAATTTGTCTTTTTTATAGAAATAATAAAACCAAAGGTATTCGAGATATATTAAACATTCTTCCGTGTATAGATGAAAGTGTGTTACCGGTAAGTAAAATCATTTTAAGATAATATTTTATTGTTAGTGTGCCGGCAAATTACGAACTTTTTAAAAGTGTACCACATACACACACACAAAAAGATTGAGAATAACTGAGCTAGGATTTTATGTCGATATGTTTGATCATGCATAAACTCTTTTTTGAGCACGTGCATGTATGTGTACCTTCCTAAAGCAAATTCGATGCACACGATGATTTCATTACCATTGTACGCCTACCTATGTACGAGAATCCCTTTCTAAAGCAAACCTAAACTCATTATTAAGGGGGCAGACTGTTATTATAACCATTTCTATTCCTGATATGCTCTATAGTGCAGTTTAATCAGTAAACTCTTCATATTCATATTGATGAGCCACATGTAATTGATCACCTTCATAGAAGAAATCAAGAGGAATATATATTTCGAGCATACTAAGCACAATTCTCTCAACAGTTTCTTCAATATGTGCTGCAATGTAGCACAAAGAAATTCAAATCGAATAAGTAAATATATATTTCTAATCGAATAAAATAATTTGGGCAATTTTAGACAAACAAGTGAAAAATAATAAAATCGCCATATTCGTCATACTTTAAAATCATGTCTCTTTCTTATTCGTTCAGTCATTTAAAAACTAGCCAAACAAAAACTCTTGCAAATAAAAGTTCATATATATTGACTTATGTAAATGAAAAAAGTAGTAACAATAGTTTAAATTCGCTTTATTTGCAAATTATTCACACAACCGAATAAATTTTCTGCGTAACTTTTAAATGACTTTTAAGGAATGTAAATTACAATGTCGAAGAAATGTTTAAGAATTTCTTTATAATACGTTACTTGAAAATAAAGTAAAAATGTTTTCCTTGATGCGAAGCTTAAGCAAAGTAATTTTGTTCCTTCTCTGAATATAGACGAGCATTTAATTCAGACCACTCAGCTTGCACTTAGCTTTTTAGTTGTTTTCGAAATCTGAAGAAAGTTTTAAGCTTATATAAAGAGAACGAAATATCGTACAAAAACTAGTAAAAGAATCAAGAACGCGAACGAGTTTATAAAACTTTCTTACAAAACGACGTGATCCGTCTGATTTTCTACACATGGTATATTTCAAAAGATAAAATTTAATCGAATTTGACTTGCAAATCGTTATTCGTCCTCTACTTTCTTCAAAAAGTTTTTCACCAAAAAGGACAGAATGAAATAAAATCGTACAAACATTTATTTAATGATATTTATGTCTAACTTAAAAAGCTTTATTTGTAAGAAAACTTATTCGAGAGAAATATTTCTTACGTATCTTGTTATGTCTTTTCAAAAAGCAAAACTTACTCATTTAGAATTTGACGATTGAAGGTTTAAAGTATTACCCGCATTCCAGTTACTTCTACTAAAAGATTATTGATTAATATAAGTATATATAAGTCGAATATCTATTAGAGAATTTCAAATAATGTAATTAAAAGGGGCCTAAATAAACTTTAATTTAATGATCTTTTTTTTAAGGAATTTCGGATAATACTTTTTTTCTTCTTCATTTTGCTATGAAACAAAATTCATTATTCTTCAGGTTACAGACACCAACATTTGCCTTTTTTAAAAAGAAAATCAACATAAAATTACATTTACTGTCTTTAATTCTTAGGTTAAAGACAGTAAAACACTGAGGTGCTGATCTCAATCTATCCCTCAAAGTTACGAACGCATTCATCTGAATTTTGCACTGTTTTAAAAGTAACAAAAGCACGTATCACATTAAAAAAGTATTTATTTCTTTTACTAATAGATGACAGCACCAAACTGAACGATATAGATTCGAATACTATATTTCATGAGAATTAGTACCTTATTTTTAGATGTAAAATAGTGTCAGATTCAGGCTTTCGAAAGTTAATGGCTAGTGAGTGTGAAGTGATTCCGAAAGTGATTATTCTGATATTTTTTTATGATAAAAGTGATGATATTGACAATGAGAGAAACATTTTCTACTATAAGTCTATGTCAACTGAGTTTATTTACATCACTTTGTTTTAATGTATAGCATACTCTAGGACAGGAGTGGGCGGACTTTTCAAGGGCCCGGGCTACTTCTAATGTTTTTAAGGTGTTGCTGTTCACCAAGTAAGATAGGTTTGGCCATTTTGTATTAAAATTGTTTCTTTTCTTTCCTTTACACTTGTTTTTGACATTGTACCCCACTTTTAAAATATTACGGATTACTATTCTTACAACAAAAATACAAACAACATATAATTGTCAAGTTGAATGCTTGAACAACAATGAGGGAGCTATTGCTAGAACGTGGAAAGTTGAGTTTACATGGAACCATGAATCTGAAACTGACGTGTGTACTTAAGGCCTCACAGGTCTCTTAAATTATAAATTTTTCAATTTTTTGAACAAAAATATATATATTAAAGCCTTGATATTTCTGATTATTTTGGTACCAAAATTGTGTTGATAATGTAAAAACTTCCGAAGTTATTAAGAAATAAGTAGTGAAATTTAAATGGAAAGACCCTATCTTTTCTGATCTTGAACTTCATTTTTCGCAAAACAAAAAAAATTTTAGCTTCCACGCAGGATTTCTCAGAAACTATATGTGATATCAATTTGAAATTTTATACATGTGTTCAAAATAATATTCTTTATAATTTATACACTAATTTTCAAAAATAAAAAAATAATAGGATTTTTTTTATTTGAATTTTAATTTATTTTTTCTTAAAATTTTCACTATAATTGTATTTAAAAATATTTCTTTTTCTGTATAAATTTCTTAAAAGTTATTATAACTTTAAAAGTGAAAATTTTGATACCAAATAAAATTAATTTGGTAAGTTTTAAATAATTTTGTACTTCAAAATCCAGCGCGGTGTAAAATACTGATTTTCATACTTTTGAAAAATCGTCCAATATTTATTTCTTTATAACTTTTTAAATTTTTTCTCAACTTTTCTGAAAATTCGAGAACTATTGTAAATATATATCATGATCATGTGGTAATAATTTCAAATTATTGTTTTGTTTTACTGCTAAGTTACATTGGTTTGAAGAAGGACGTTTATTTGAGTTTACGTATATTTATTAAGGGTCCTGTGTGATGCCTTAACTTGTTCGCTACTAAGGCACGCTCCATCGCAGGTGATGAAATTAACACGAGAACCCAATCGCGTTGAAGCGCAGGATGTGGAATGATGTCTCAATAAGCAATCCCGTGCTATCACGGGAAAAGCTGATCATCAACATTTTGCTTTTTATTCTCTCCTTCAGTCGGAGTTTGGGTAAAAATTCATTTATACGGCAGGTATCGCAGTGATCTATTTTCCCACTACTCTTTTCCCACTATAACAAACAATCTTTTGATGTATTTGTATATATATATATGTATATATATATATGTGCCGTATGTATGCTCAATGACGGCCAACCAGCAGCATAGCCAGCCAATAACAGCATAATAACAGCCATGTATGTACTTCAACAATATTTCAACAACAACCAACCAGCCAGCCAGCATGTAATATGTATGTGTAAGCCAGCAGCAGCAGCAGCCAGCAGCAACCATGTATGTGCTCAGCAATAGCACTGCTGTAACATCTATATATATGTATGTATATATGTATATATATATATGTATATATATATATGTACATGTAACCAACCAACATATATATATATATATATATGTATATATATACTCAATATATATATATATATATATATATATATATATATATATATATATATATATATATATATATATATATATATATATATATATATATATGTGTGTTGCTAATTATTTTTACTTACAAATTATTTATTATATATTATTTTAATTATTTGATTAGTGCATTTATTTTATTTTATTTTATTTTTTTTAATAATGGGAAAATGTTTTTTCCAATACTCGTTCTTCAAAAAAATAAATAAATAAGCACCTTGTAGGAAGCGAAAGAAAAAGAACCCAATGTTGGGGGAAGGTCCAAACTGGAGAAACACAACAGCTTATGGGCTAATTTTCTATAGTTTTCAAATACATTTTTTGGTCATAATAATATCATCCTTTCTTTGCTGTTCATAATTTAAGAAAAATATTTAGTGTTGACTAAAAATAAAATAATTGAGTTTTACGTATTTCAAACATTTCATTCAAGCTATAATGTCATATATAAGTAAGTTAACATTATATGACTTAAATAATGTAACATTAAAATATTACTTTAATTTTGTGCATTATCATTCTTTAAAACAGGAATTTTAGCTAATATATAAAAGCAGAATAAATATATATTAGTTCTTGAAGTGCAAACACTTAACACACAAAGTCTACTCATTAACTTTTTAGAGAATATTATGTGCAATTTCAATTTAAAAGCAATACAAAACAAACAAAAAAACATGCATTTTATGCCTGGTTTCTACCTTTTAAATATCTTTACTTGGTAAAATTTATGAGTGTACCTAGTTCATTCTTGGCGAATTAAGGAGAATGAGAGACTAATTAGTGTTTGGTTATATCATGCATAAAAGGTTTTCGGAGTAAAAATAGGTACTATAATTAACTCTTCTAATTTTATACTCATTAGTTATGGTATTAAAAGAGTATTTACAAGAAAAATAATATTAAAATATAGTGGCGCATTTTTTTTAGTTGAATTCGTCTTTGATAAAATTTATTATGAAAATGTATAATGAATAATCAGCTATTCAAAAAGTAATTAAAAATACCTAAAATCAAGTAATTTTTTGTGTAGCAACGACCAAAAACACACCCACCCACAAATGCATATATATATATATATATATATATATATGTAAGGATAATTAAATTTGATTTAAAATTAAATTCCCTATATAACACTTTACTTTTATTTCCCAGTGCAGCTTCAAGTATTAAATTAATCTCCCGATTATTTCTTCGAAACAGATGGCCTAACCAAGAAACATTTCTAATCCCAGATCATTATATGTAATAGCGCTACATGGACAGCATTAACTTTCAAGTACATACCATAAGATAAGAGGTATTTCACATATCTGAAGTGGTAAAACCCTTAGATTTCACTTTGACGTTCTTTTTCTTTCAGCGTCAGAACTTGTACAGAATTCATCGAATAAAGATCCTTTTTTTTTAAAACTAAATATATATATAAATCTTCTGTGCATGTGTATGTGAATAAACTCCTCTTAAACGGCAGGACCGATTTCGATGAAAATTTTTCGAGAATGGTTTGGATTCACTATTCGGTCCGATATCGCAATTAGTTAAAATATATTAATAAAAACCAGTTTTAATAACCAGTTTTGGGCGTCAACTTTGATTTGTCTACATTGTTGTAACACTGTTGTTTTCAACCCTGCCAATTTTATTTGAAACAAAATATTGTAAGACTTCAAAAAAATTTGGAATTTTGTAATTAAAAAAAATTCTTTCTTTATACATAAAATAATTTTAAAGATGTATTTTTTCCATCTTGGGGAGCAATACAATTTCAAGGAAAAAATTCAAAAAATCGCCAAATGCCAGTAATAGTTAATTATGGGAAAGCTACCCAGAACACACGAGTTTGAGCGCTTATAGGGCATGTGCAGAAAAACAGTTTACGTAACGTACTCAGAGTACGTAAACAGATAAAAGATTTTTCTGTCAGATAAAGATGTTTTCTTTTTGAATGTTATTTCTTCTATAATGAGTGTAAATAATGGATTTTCAAGTAATTTTCCAAATCCAATTTATTAGTTTGATTTTTAAGAAAGTATTCATTGTAAAATAATTAACAAGATATTAGTTTTTAATAATACATCGCAACTGATAGTTTTCTTTTAGAGAAATAATTTGCTGAAAAATATAGGAAAATGCTGCCCTGTTTATTTATTAAATAGTACTATTTCCTTTTAAATCTTTTCTACAATTAATTTAAACAAATTTTTAGGCTTTACCTTTTTTAAAAAGTTACATATATTTAATATAAAATCAAACAACCAAATAATATCAGTCATTTCATAGCTAACGGTACACATTTTTATTCATTATTTAACGAAAATTGATATAAATTAATATATTTTTATTAAGAATTAAAGTTATATTGTGTTTTATTATTTATTACTTAATTATTTATTTAATAATTAATTTGTACATTGTCTGTTTTCTTGAGAAGTAAACTGCTTTGTAAATTTTTAATCGAAAATAGTAATTTGGAAAAAAAATCTTATCCCTCTGTGAAAAAGGTTTTATACTTGAAAAACCCATTCAACGCTGGGCTGAATGGAGGGAAAAGAAACAATGCGACAAATTTCTGAAAGGGATTTTGAAGCCAGGCAAATGCCAAAATCGCTAAAATACTTCATACTTACACACACAAAAGTACTGGTGTCCAGATAGAAAGGGAAAATTTTTATTGGGATAAAATTGCACCCATGGAAAAAGACCTTGCAACGCCGAGCTAAGTGGCGAAAAAACAGACCCGTCTGAAAGAACAAAGATGTGAAAGAAAGTTCGAAAAAGAGTATTTTAATGACATTAATATAGAAATCAAACACATACCAGGAAGTGCTGACACTAAAAGGGAAGGGGAATATTACAAGGCATAAAGCTGTACACTTGCAGAAGCCCGTGCAACGCCGGGCCATCCAGCTAGTATATATGTATATATATATGCAGGTGGATTTGCTGCCACACCGACAAACTTGATTGGTGTGTAATTGGTAGAGAGACTCGGAATCGCACAAGAGTGCATGGTCTCAAATGCTAAGTGGCTAGCTATGATGCAAAGAAGCTGAGAAAAGAAGAGATAAAAGCAACACCAATGGGACAGAAAACAATTTTTGAAAGGTTCTACTACAAAAGGTGTTTGAAATTACGACTAGAAGTCGTCTAATAGGCCGAACAGTGGCACTGTATGGAATACTTTACGTTCTGGAATTCTTACGTACTCCTTTCTAGGGATTGCTATCGGACCAAAAGTTCAATACCGATATTCGGTATTTTTGAGATCTTAATACCGGATACCGGTAGTAGAAATCTTAGAAAAAGATAAAAACACAGGGGTTTCTTCGTTTTATTTGCCAGTTTTATTAGAGAGTGTAAATACCATAAGGTATAATTTTTAACTAGTAAATTATAAAAGTTTATAAAGAATCACAAAAAAAGTAAACGAACATCTTATTTATTTAACTCATACAAAATTTTAACTATCACTATTCAGTCTGTGATACTGTTATAAATTTTTGACATGTGATCTTAAAAAACATAATGCATCAATTGTACTGCTATTATGCCTAAAACTTAATTTTGTGCAAAAAGTACCAGCTGTCGAAAACGCTCTTTTGCCATCTACGGTAGTTAATGGTACTGTTAACAATGTGTGATGTACTTTTTCCCAAGTATTTACCTCCTAAATCCCTCATCTTTTCAAATAAACCGATTTCTCGTTGAATGGTTTTGGATATAGCTGATTTCTGTAATGTATTTTGGGGGGTTTGTTGAAATTTTTTAAGTATCGCTAATTCTAATTTTAGTTCAAAAGACAATTCATTTTCACTAACAGCATTAGTGTCATCTCCTTCGATACCTGTACCGAATTCTTCTAAATGTAGATAGTTTTGTGGGTAAAAAATTTAAGAAAAGTTACTATAAACTTGATCAAATTTGAATTGGCTAGTCTCATTACTTCTTTTTATTTTTCATTTTTATAATCATTATAAATATGTAAATACCTTAAGAAATTTTCTGTTTCGAAGGCAATTAAAAAAAGTACGAAAAAAAAAACGGTATTTAAACTTGTGAATACCGGCATTACAAAATTGTACAAATGGCTCAAGATACCGGTATTCGGTATCCCGGTATACCAGTATTGCAACCAATACTCCTTACTTTCTGAATGGAATTCCTTTGCGTTTTTACATGTCACGTACCCTCCTGGCATCTGCAGAAATTTGAGCTTTATCCCTCCAAGCGGTCAGCACGTAAAATCCTGCCATTCAGGAGATGCTTTTTTTTTGCCTTCAAGTTGAAACGTATTTTTAAAAATACGGCTTTTGAGAATCTTACTTGAAGCCAAAAAAATACGTGCTGTTCATTTTCCAAGCATATCGAGATTGGCAAGATTTTACGTGCTGACCGCTTAGAGGGTTAAATGAAGAAATGGGTGTCACATACACCAGACTCTTAAGGTGACTTCAGAAGTTGTACATGCATGATAGAATCGGAGATCTGGTTGACCAATTAATCGGGCCACCATGACCTATCCGCCATGGCCCAATGGCTATGTAGAGGTGTCGGTGGACAATCCCCAGTTCCATACACAATCACCATGTTGACTAGTTTCTCATTTGAATACGAGGAACCTCCTTCTACCTCGAAAACAGATTTCAGATCAGGACTTAAAGCAAGATTAGTGTTCAGGAAACCTCCCATTCAGTGATATCTACCACTAGACGGCCGGAACGTAGGAAAATCTATGATGCTCTGCTGTCAGGTCATCCAGACGACTTCTCTAGTCGTAATTTCAAATACCTGTTGCAATACAACATTTCAATATAATGTTTTCTGTCCCATTAATGTGCTGCTGCTTTTCTCTGCTTTTTTTTTTCTCTTGTCTATATTTGCGTGTGTATGTGTGTACTTCCGTACAAAGAAATCGATGGAATTCTCTTAAAAACTAGAAAGAAAAACAAAAGCTTTTTTAAAAAAAATTTTTAAATTTTTCGAAATTAAAAAAAAAAATACTTTCCCGCATAATAAAAAAATACATTTGCACTATATAATAAACTTATAAATGTAACAGTACTGCACCATGTATTTTATAATTAATTCTACATCATTAAGTTAAAAGCATTTTTAATAATGATCAGTGACCCCATGGGCTTGTCATATATAAAATTATACACAAAAATTAACATTTATAATCAATCCCTTAACTTCTGATTAAAAGTTAAGCGATTCACTCCACAGTGCCACCATTTGTCAAGTAAGCGTGCGTGCGTGATGTATTGGGAGAGATGAAAAGAAATAAATAAATAAAATGTTTCTAGAAATAAGTAAATCGTTCGCAAATACTGTCAAGGTCATTTTTGTATTCCGAAGCCTTCGGAATAATTTTACTAATACAGTGCAAGAGAAGACTTCGGAAGGCATTTACGTCTGGGGCAATTATCGTTTTGGCTGGTAAGACGTTTATAAAACGTGGGTGGAACCCCAAGGTTAAGTTGTTTTGGCTTTGCGTCAAAGTACAGCTTTATTGAATTCAATACATTGTTATCATATGGAAGGGAGGCGCGATGAAAATTATGATTGAATATTGGGTGGCAAATATTGAAACTATGAGAATCATTGAACTAAGGTAAAAAAAAGGCGGATGAAACATTAAAAGTTATTTGGACTATTAAAATTTTATTTGTTAGTGATTCTAATTTGTTTTAATATTAACTACTGAAAGAAAATTAAAAATCATAAATTCATAAAAAATCCCATTATTTTATTTTTTTTTGAGCTAATTTTTATGTTATTTTTATAACTAAAAACTTTCATAAAACTTTGTTATCAAACCAGAAAAGATGACGAGAGAAATTTACATCTTCATATTAAAAATATATATATATATTTCTTTCGAAACAGAATTCCTCACACACACTTTCAAATTCCTTCCATATTAATATCTTCAGATTATTCCAGCCATGAACAAATTGTTTACTTACAATACATTTGTGGAGTTGGGAGCTAAAAGTAGGCAGGAACCGAATCGCTTCGGAATACCTTTGATGATGCTCATTACCCAAGAACTGTCCAGGGGTTTTCAGAGAAATAAAAGATGTTATCCTGAAAAAGTTAAAGCCCTCTTTTTGAAATAAAAGTCATTACTACAGCGAAACAAGATAAAGTTCCAAAAGAAAAATTCTCCCAGATATTTTGTTTTGTTGATGCAATTCTTAGATCTGAATTACTCCTCCGAGGCTCTTCGGAGTTTGAAGTTGCGCTTCTTTAACAAAATCAATTGCAACATTCTAAATTCACTGCACTGCAGAAATGCATTAAAGCGTTTTTTTTTTAGTACCTGATGAGCATTTTAATGGAATTTTCGGATTTTTAAAAAGAGGTTCCATCAAATTATGTGTTATTGAATTGTTATTATTTTTATTTTCATTTATTTCTTCGTATTCATGAATATTTCCACGTATTAATAAAATTAGTTTGTTTTAAAAAATAAATATCTCAGCAAAATTCCCATTCGAGATTATTTTAACTATTAAGTTTCCTGATCTTTGTTGAATAGAAACATTTAAGTAGAAACACGAGAAACACATAAAAATAAATACAAAATAATCTCAAAACTCTACTGGGTTACTTTAATCAGAATTAAACTTCCTTCACTTAAGACACTTCAACGGTTTTTATCATCAGCTGTAATCAAATGTATATTTTAAGGTAGTAATTTTCATTTTAAGTTTTGAAGTAGCATGTATCGTATACAGTAATTTTTTTTAAAAAAAATAATCGTCAGTTCAAGAAATGTAACACGTTTTTATGAACTACTGTGAGTAAGCTTTTTTTTTCCCAATTAATTTTGCTGGTCTGTGTATATATTTTGAAGTGAAATGAAGTATTCTGAATACGTGTTGTAATGATTTTACTCAGCTCTTCTTTAACTATTTATTTCAATATGAAAATCATCAAAAAAATAAATAAAATGGTATATTCTATTACAGTTCAATATCAAAAGGGTCCGTAACGATTTCGAGTCTCTTTCGCACTTTCTTCCGTTCCTTTATTCTCCAAGCCGGGGAAACCCCCTTTGTACTTCGGGGGTTTGGGGGTCCTAATCATTTCCCGGGGTCTCTTTCGTACTCTCCCCTTTTTCCCTCTATTTTTTAAAACCGGGGGAGACCGTTTTGTACTTCACGGGCTCTTTTCCCTTTTTCCTACCCCAAGGGACTTTGGAACCTCCTCCCCTTAAAAAAATCCAGTCTTTTTTTTCTTGCCCGGACTCTCTCCCCCTTTTTTATATCATCTCTTTCTCTAGTCACCCCACCTCTCATCTCTTTGTCGGCCCCCAGTCCCCTGGTTCTGCTGCCCCTTTCCGGTCTCGGCTCCCCCGGGTTCCCTTTCCCCTCCCGCGCCAAATCGGTCTCGTTTCCGCTAGTCCCAAAGAGGGCGCCGGGCTGGGTGCCCGTACGTTCTCCCGACCGACGTGTCCCGAGCGGTGGGAAAATGAATACACAATGATAAAGGTGCCTCTTTTTGACAGGCCGGTCGGGTGGGGAAAAAAGGTTAAAAACTTGACCACCGGTTCGAAATTCCTTCCCAGTAATTGGGGAAAAGCCGAAATTTTTTGCAACTTCTGTCGGCAAGGCAAAAGGGGTCTGTTGGAAAATAAGGGGGGAAAAATTTTTCTTCGTCACAATTTTATACAAAAGGGAAAATTTTGGACAATTTATTTTTTTCTAGCAAAACAGATATAAAATTTTGTTCAATAATTTTAGGGAAAAAATTCTTTTATTCTATACCTTACGAAATGTTTTTAAACACTTGTTTTCTAAACACAAGAACTTAAAAGGGGCATAGTACTTTTTTAAAAATTCAATTTATTGATTTTCAAAAAAATTTTTTTAAAAAAAAAATTTGAACTGTTTGGGCCCTTTTTTTAAAAAAAAAACCCCATCAAAAAACCGATAAACATTGGGGTTCTGTACAAAAAAAAATGTAAATGACTAAAAGAGATTTTTTCTTTTTAAAAAAAGGAATGTAAACAAACCAAGGCTCCGGGTTTTGGGTTTTGTCCGGGAAAAAATTACAGCATTTTATTCTTAAATTTTCAATCATATTTTTTTTGTCTTTTTTTAAAAAGGGGGGCAACATTTCGGAAACTATCAGAAGGCAAAAAATATAAATTGGGAAAAAGTTGCCTGACGGGGAAATTAATAGAAAAAAATTCACATTTTACTATGTAAATGCTTTTGAAAAACTGCAGCCCCCATAGATGATATGCGTAAAAACCATTAGGGCAATTTATTGCCATTACCCAACAGATGAAGAACCCAAAGCTTCCCTTTTGCCTGGTTGGTGCATCCTCATGGTGTAGTTATCCAAAAGGGAAAATCCTCCCGAAAAAACATCATACAAAAAATAACAGTATTGTGCCAACCTCTGTTATGGACGCAATTTAAAACCAAATTTTTCAGAATTATCCTCACCTAAGTTATTAAAGAAATGTTTGGGGGAAAGACTCAGAAAATTTAATGAGCCTTACAACGGAGGGGGGTTTGGGAAAAACTGCCCTAAAACATCCGGATCTTTAAGATAATAGTTGATATTTGCAGTGAATGAGGCAGTAGTAATGTATAATGATGGAATTCGTGTGGCTGGCCATTTGGATATTATGAAACATCTGGGTTGTAAATTAGGTCACTTTTTTTTCTGTCACTTATGATTTTCAGCCCATAATGCTCGAATAAAAAGCCGAAAAAGTCTAGGTCTTCAACATTAGATGCTCGTAGGGCTTTGAGAATGCAAAAAAAAAAGCCATGCATGAGCATTTTGTTGAAATAAAAGGGTTGACATATGAGGCGGGTGCTTTTAAAAGTATAAATAATTGTATTTTGTTGTAAAAAAATTACAGTGCATTGTTTAAACGTGTTTTTTTCTCAGTTTCTATTTTTCATATTTTTCCGAAGTTTAAAAAAAAGTTTTGATTGAGAGTTCTAAAAATTTTTTCATAGTATTGTTGTTATTTATTCTGTGAACCTCTCACATTTGTTAATGGAATGAAAAGATTTTATTTTATAGCATGACAGATGGAAAAAAATCACTTATTATAAATTTTATGGCTTCTAAATTTTTAAATTTTTTAAATGCGTAGAAATTTAAAATTTGAGATTTACAGAATAAATCTTTAATTTTATCTTTAATTTGGTATATAAATGAAGATTCTACTGTACAACTTTAAAAAAATTTTTGTGGGCAACAAAAGGTGTTTTTTTTTTTTTTTTTTTTTTTTTGGGGCATATTCTGTGTTTTTAAAAATTTTTTTTTTATCAATTTAAAAGAAAAAAATTGACTAAGTTTTTTTAAACGTTGAACTTTTTGTAAAAATTTGGGAAAAAAACCAATTAGAATATTAAAAAATCATTGAATAGAAAAAGTATTCAAAAATGTACTTTTTTTGGTTTCGAAAGGTACTATGTCACCTTAAAAAGAGTATTACATTGTATGATTTCCTTGATATATTACCCTATAGATTCTTCGAGTACGTTGCTCATCCGAATATTTGTAATTTTCTATTCGATATATCCCCATCATAGAAGAACATCATAAACTTTTATAACAGTAGACAATTCTTTTTTTTTTTTAGGAAAATGTAAAGACACAAAAACATTAAAACAATCTAGAAATTAGCAAACTGCATGAGGACACAACAATGGTTCAAAAATCATTTTATGATCCTTAAAAAAATTTTCAATGCGATAGTAAATATCTTTTAGAATTGTATCATTTACTAAGGATTTCGACATAATTTATTAGGTCGAGTATGAAATTTTAGAAATTGGTTTTTAATGAGAGAATGAATCTAATAATGTTGTCACAATTTTTAAAGTTTGAATTTTCCCTACATTCATTAATATTAAAAACTGCATGCAATCTTTTTAAAGTCTTAAAAATTGATAGCTCACAATCCTTACCAAATGCAATAACTGTTCGTGTTTACTGAATGGATTTATGTACAAAGTGGTTTTTGTCATTATATCTTTTTGATTACATTACTCAACCAGTACATATAAGTTGTGTTTATGTTGAAAATACATTGTAAAATTTATGTAAAATTAAATAAACTACCTTTCATGATATTTATATAACTCAGTGGTTCTCAAACTTTCAATACAGGCGCCCCCTTTTCAATCACAATTTTTATCACGCCCCCCTCCTTATACATCAATAATTTACTGAATGCAATAATAATGCACTTTGACGCTAGAGCTACAATGCGCGATCCTAATTATAAACTGTACAAATTAATAACATTAGTCAGTGCTTCTCAAACTTTCTATATTCGTGACAAAATTTTCAATCAAAATTTCATCGCATCCCCCTTCCCAATACAATAACAATGTATTGAATGCAGTAATAATGTATAATACTTTGTTGCTAAAGCTTCAATACGGCCCTAATTTTAAACCGTACAAAGTATTAAGATAAGTATTAAATTTTGTGTATGATAAGCCCATTGAAAAATCACTAGTAATTATTAAACTTGTTCTTAACTAAGTATTGATACTTAGTATCAAATATATTGGGCCGTACTGATACATTTATAAGTATAGTATATCACAGTAAATGTGTATTTTTTATTGTGACAGAATACATTTTGTTTACTTTTAGTAAATTGATAATTTTTTAAATAATCTTTTATTTTCGACTTTCGACTTCCCTAGTGGGGCGCGCTCCACAGTTTGAGAAACACTGATATAACTCAATCCTACACTTATATAAAGTTTTAAAAGGAATCATTAGCAACTGTTAACAAAGAACAAATAATATTTTACTGAGAAATTTTCAATATTTACTACATATATAATATGTGTGTATGAACCATTTTTTGTGTATTACTTTTTTTAGAAACAAAAATCATTCTTAAGACTATTGATAATATAGTAAATCATTTTTTTTTCATTTCTATGCCTTTTCTTACTTCTTCCTAACTCATTTAAATATTTTTGACAGATATTTTCTTTATTTCTCATGTGTGTGTCAATACTTTCTTTTTAAAGTATGGTTTTGGAAATATCTAAAATATAAAAGTTCGTAGCAGCTTAAAAAGTCACTTTTAGGATATAAACATTTAAAATTCAAATTTTTAAAAACTTTTTCCAGCTTATTAATATTTGAATTTTCACATGGACAAAGGGCAGATTTTGTCGCATCTAATAAACAGAAAACATTTCTTTAAATATTTATGACGTGTTCGTGCTTTTTACGGGCACAGTATGCGTATAAATAAAATGAAGTCCATTTTGTGTTGTAAATGTATACTGAATAAAACATTGAGGATCAAATACAACGAACACTTTTGCATCCCAAATTCGGGAAACTGGTTCCATACTCTTAGTTTCAGGGAAGATCTGCAAATTTAAGCTTCAAGGTTTTTTAACTTTTAAATTAGTAATTCGCCTAAGGAAATATATGCACAAAAACCATTTCGGGAAGTATGGTATAAAAGCATACTATATGAGTTAATTGAAATTTTTATATATTTTCAAACTACGTATGTTTTAAATAGTCACATATTTTTTTTAGAAAGTTATAATTTATATATTTCTGCTTGACAAGTAGGCATACATTTCTTTAGTCTCATTTCTTATCTTCAGTGTTTTCTTTTTTTAATTTCAATTTTTCCTTTTATTCATTCTCTTATTATTATTATAATTATTGTTAGTTTCAGTTTACATTAGTTAAAACTGTGTAATACTGTTTTTCATCACAAACAGTTAATAATTAATTTTGAAAATAATTTGTAATAAATTTTTGTATTTTAAGTCAAAGAAATTCGGACAAATAAGATGTTAATGTCAAACTATGTATATAATTTCCTTTTTATTATTCTGGTGATCATCTGTAATAATTTTCAAAATTTATATTTTATATTTTTTAAAAGAAATTATAATTCTAACATCAAACAAAATAAATAACAATCATATGATTTTTTTGAAAATCCACTCATATATGAAACATATAAGATATATTCTGTTTATAACTAAACAAAACTTTTTATGATTAGAACCACTATAACACAGAAGCATGAAGTGCTAATACTCCAATGTTTGCTTCTTTAACTTTTTCGGCTACCTATTTAGTTCGGACTTGACGTCGAATCCAGAAGTTTATATCTTTACGGGTTACATTAGCTCCTAATAATTTCAATAGCTTTAAGCCACGTATTCATCGGTGCCTGATACTCGAAGGCCACTTATTTGAATTACAGGAACCGACTAGGTCATCCAGCAATCCCATTTCTATGTTTTTAAATTCTGATATGTGATAAAATTTAAAATTAAAATCATAATATTTGAAAAAAACGAAAATATATTTTACATTTTTGATGTGTAACATCTTTCCTCTTTGGTTTCTGGATAGTTGTAGGAGTGATTTCGTGAAAAGGGGCGGAAGTGCGTAATAGGATGGGACGTAAGCGTGTGCTTCTTGATTTGACCAATGAGAGAGTGTAAGGATTTCTTTCCGCTACCATCGCATGGGGTTTTAGCAGCAATCAAGCGCTTGGCTCTAAATTCACTATCGGTCTTTAAAATCTCCCTCTTAATTGCAAGAAACTTTGTATTGAGCAGAGCATATAAATTGCTTATCTACACACTAATCTTCAGACCAGTTTTAACGTATGCTTTGCCAACCTCCGCACATGCAGCTAAAACTCATATTAATCAAATTGAAGCTTCTCAAAGCATCATTCTCCAACAAATATTAAAAGGTCGATGGTTCATGAGTAATAAATACCTCATATCCGCGAGCAAAATAATGTGTATCAGACAATTTATAAAAAAATTAGTAACTAATCTTCTTTCAAAAAATTGATAACTCTAATAATCCTTCGATCTTGGGTATTGAAAAATGTATCCGTGCTACTAATTTTAACAGACCCAGCAACATTATTTCGGATCCTCTCTTCAATTAAAATTCTTAATTAAATTCATTTCAATTTTCACACCCATGTTAAAAGCTTACTTTACCTCATTCCACGAACCCTGGTGGGCTAGTGGTTATAGTAGCTGGCTTGAAATGAATTGCCCCGGGTTCAATTCCTGAGAGCTTGTCATTTTCAAATTTGCTTTAAATCACCTTAATTTTCCTTGGAAAATTGTTTTTCCAGACCAAATTTAAATGTACACGTTCTTTCCTATTTTTTTTATGTGTATTTAATTTTTTATTAGCTTTTAAAAAGGCTGTTTTTCTGATTTCAAATCATTCAATTTTTCTCTCATTTCTACTAGGACTGAGTTCTAAGCTGCATTCCCATTGATCAGGCCTCATCCCGCCCACACACTGATCGAAATTTGCTTTCATTCACGGTGCATGCACCGTTTTTGAAGCTATTTTTCTAGCACTTAAAACATTTTACTAATTTTAATTTTTTACTCTCATATAAGCATATTTTACCTTTTAAGCATTGTTTAATTACAAAAATCAAGAGTCAATTCATCACAGTCACTCAAAATCCTAAAGATAAGAGGTTATAGCTCGGAAGAGTCAGGTACACTGGTCATCCACCCAACGAAACTTTTAATCCATATTGCACGTACCAGCATGTCTTATTAGACTTCACCCAGGATAAACTTGTGATTCTTACGCTCAATTGTCAAAGTCTCAGGGCTCACCAAACAGATTTCGATGACTTTATTTCCCAAAATTGTAAGTTACTCATGTTGTTAGAGACGTGGTTAGATAATGAAAAACGCGTTTAGATACCTAACTTCGATTGCTGTGTACAATTTAATTGACCGGCTCACAGAGCACCTGGTGTTGCGATCTATCGCAGACAGAAAAACTCACGTGTTGTGACTCCTCATATGAACATTACTTATCGTCAAACAAGTGGACTGGGTATTGTTAGTCACGATATTGGGGGACATAAGTGCAGCAGAATGCTTATTTGAAAATGGACAAACATTGAATTCGGTCGTATACATTTCTTCGAATCAAACGGTTATAAAAATTAATGATTTCCTGTATTTTGTACTTTTACCATATACCGAAGGTGGTTTTGCTCTTTAAAAAAAATTATCACTCGCTTCCCATAATTTTGAGTGGTGATTTTACTTTAAATTCAGTATGCCAAAAACTCAGCAGCTCATGGTTTTTTGAATGATGAACTCAAGCTCGAAATAAAAACAAATCAAAAAGTTTCGACAACTAACAGTGGTACTTTTATTGACGCTGTTTTTCAAATGTTTTTAAATGCTTTGAAATCACAAGTATATGTGTCATATTTTAGTTATCATAAGTTTATTGTGTCTCCGCTCTTCCTCAAATTAAACAAGAATAATTATTTTGGTAAAAATTGCATTATTGCATTTGTTAATTAAGTAAAACTTTCATTAAAAATATAATTAATTATTCGATAGAAAATTATTTCCAATCATACCCGATTAATTTTTTACAGGATATAAGTTACTGTTGCGTATTTACTAAGATAACATATCAGATGTTACACATCATATGCGACTACTGAAGGACTCGTTTATTCTTTTTTTTTTGGAAGTAAATTGTAGATGATTTTTATCATTATAAATAATATGCATAACTCTCTAGAAATCTTACCTAATATAATGAATTTGCTGCAAGGTGGTGATGGTTAGGCATCTCAACCAGTACATTAAGATTGGAGTTTAGATGAAAAGCAAACAGTCCTCTGAAAACATCGAAGCACAATGGAACATGCATTAAATCTTTTCTACAACACACCAAAGATAACTACAAACATCTCAAAAGAATTTCTACTTCCACAATTCTTGTAGAATGTAAGGCGTCATTTAATGTCCTTTCAAAATCAATGCATATCCATTAATTGTCAACCCAAAGCAGTCTTTTCTCAGTTTTATTAAATCATCCCTATCTCAATGACTAATCTATTTATTTACTCCAACTACCGATCTTAATTCCAAAACCAAAAACAAGGTTCGGCCTAATTTTTGCACTCATTTTCGTCTTTTTCAATTTAATGATACATGACAGACGATGCTATGATAAAAGTCCCCGGCATCAAAGTACTACTACATGCAGATGATTACTCCTATGCTCAATTAACAGAAGATTAAACATTACGCATCGGGACTTTTGGATGGACAAATTTCGAAAACTCCAACAAAACAGCTTTCTATCATTTTTCAATTTCCTCCATAATATCCGTCAACTCAGGGACAACTGCAGAAACAACTACAAGGGCATTGTTTAAAAATAAAGTGACTTCTCCAAATATCTATGTATAGTGCTGGATTGAAGGATTATATGGAATCCTCACATTCATCAGTGTTGATAAAAGGCATTAAATAGAACACCGTGTTCTATTTAATGCCTTATGATATGTCAACTGGCTACATTTGATGACCGTCGTCCACGTACAGGCCTAAGCCTACCACCATACACCATCATTACCAGTAGCGCACACAGGAATTTTTCAATGGAATTTTTCAGGAATTTTTCGGGGTCGAAAGTTCACCATTCTTGTATCATGCTCCTTTTGATTTTGCCGATTTTCGGAAAAAAAACACAGTAAAAAACTAATTATTGAATAAATAATTAGCATTAATTAGTAAAATTAATCATTAATAACAAATATTTAATTAAATTTTACGTACTATATACTTAGAATTATGATCAATCGGAAAAATATCAAGGGCTTTGGGGGTCCGACCCCAGGACCCACCCCCTTGTGTGCGCCACTGATAACATGAATATTAAAATTCATCACTGTTATTACACAAGTGTTAAATAAGACATTCTATAGTAAATAACTTCAAATCATACATAAGACATATCACTGAACTTAAAAGCGAAATCTCAATCATAAGTAATTCTACAGAATTAAGAAAAGTGTATATACCTCGAAATATAGCATTAAGAAAAATTTGGATACCTCATATTCGGCATCTCTTACAGCTCTGTTACGCAATCAAGAATGCATCCAATAGAAAGCAAAATAAAGAAATCAGCTTGCTACTGGAAATGTATATAGGAATGTATATAAACAAGGAGACATCTCCCGAATTAGCACAAGCAAACTGATGAATCAAGTTCACCTAATCAATAACCAGAAGCAAAACTAAAAGAACACACAATACGTAATAGCAACATTATATATAAATAATCACATTGAATAAATAATATTTCATATTATAATATAAAACATCTTCTTCGTAAGTAATATCTGCTAATTGTAAGTCGTATGAAAAAATTCGAATTTAACCATTTCCTTTTTCTTCAACAATGTTTTAAATTAGTTCCAAAAAAATTAGAAAGCAATGTATTTCTAAGGTTATTTCTCCTTAATGATATTAAAAAGGTTGCGTTTACTACTTACAATATATATTTACCAAAAAAATCAAACACAAGGAAAAAGTTCTACGGAAATTTCGAAGGTGACATGAAAATAAATCAAGATACGCTCAATCGACAGTATCATAATTGCTTTGTACTACTTTGTGTTTGAAAAGCTATTGTGCTTCTGCTTCAGAGAAAAACTCCGAGAAAGTACATTATTAATGGTGTAATTGCGAAAAAAATGACTGATACTTTCATAATCTTTCTAATTAGTACTTCAGCTGAAGTGTTTTGTTTAGCGAAAATGGCCAGCTTTACTAATTGAGTGGTGTTTGAATTGGACCATTTCGTGAAACATTATCCATTGCTAATGATAAATATCTGAAAAAAAAATCATGGGCAAAAAAATAAAGCTTTGAAAAATGGCGAGGCTGGTATTGTTCGTAGGCCATTCTCGTGTTGCTATTGTTATAAGAACAAATAGTTCTTTATCTTCATTCACTAAATAAATTAACGCAATTTATCTTCATTAATCTCTTCGATTACTTCCCTTTAGCTTTGTACAAGAATAGGGTCTTTGTAATAAAGATAAAAAAAGTATGCATTGAAATTTTCGTTCTTTTATTTTAAATTTTACATTATTTTTTTGTTCATATTTTATTTTGTGTGATGTTCATCAATACAGATAGGAATAATATACGATAGAAGGACAATTTCATTTTTTTTTAATCCTTTAAAAATTTTCTTTGATGAAAAATGTTAATACAAAAATCAAAGTAACTCTTGGATAACTGTTCTTTAAGGTATCTGACTACGTTCGGAACCGTGATTTTGCAAAAGCGTATAAATGGATAATATTTATGATATTTAGTGTCACTTAGACTAGAAAATGTACATAAAATTGTTTTAAGAACAGTAGCAAAATAAAAAATTATTTAAGTACAATATTTTGACAAAAAATGAACATAGAATGACCCATTTTCAAAATATTCTCCCTTTTTGAAAATGCTTCTGTTATAATAATATTTCACCTATATATAGCTCAGACCTCTGTACAGAGGCTCAACTAGAATTTTTGAAACATATACCTTTGAAGTGGATTTATCCATGTTTTACGACAACAGAGGGGAAAATTTTAAGAAAAAATCGCCGATAATTATTTTAATTGGTGATAACTCTGAAAAAAATGTGAATTTTTTAAAAGTCTTAGTTGAGCCTCTGTACCGAGGTCTGAGCTATATACAGGCAAAATATTATTATAATGGAAGCATTTTTCACAAAAGGAGAACATTTTGAATAAAGATTATTCTAAGTTAAATTTTTGCCGAATTATTGTATTTAAATCATTTATTTGTCAAAATGTGTCCTTAAAACAATTTTATACAAGTATTCTAATCTATGTGACACTAAATATTATGAAAATTATCCATTTATGAGCTTTTTAAATCACAGTTCCAAACGTAGTCGGATACCTTAAAATAATTTACTTGAAAACATGTGCATTTAGTCTTAACTTATTATTGAATATCAGAACGACATTAAAAGAATGTGGTGTAAATAGTTTATTCTAGAAGTAAAAGTAATTCTTATGTGTTGAAAATATCATCTGGAGTCTATCAATCTGAATTTTTTTCTGTTGGAAAATATATATTTTATTGCTCCAACTACTATATATTTAATTAAATTTATGATTCATTTTTTTCACATAAAAAACAATTCAAAGTGTACAAGATTGGTTTTTATTTTTAATTTATTTGTATACCTTTTTTGAATAAATAATTCCTATAATATAAGTAAATTCATCAATGAAATTTGTTAGAAACAAATCAAATCTCTAATAAGGACGAGTAGTACTTAACAAGTCATTTCGCAATCACCAGCACTTCAAGTAGTACTCTGATTAATTATTTCATCTTTTCATATTTCCTTAAATAATAGTGCCTATTTTCGTACATCAAGTTCACTCACAAGGCAAAGTTCTAAAACTAACTACGTCAAAGAGAGAAGCACACTTAATCGAAAAGGGAATGACGTGACTAATTTTGCTGCTTTTTTATTTGTAATAATTTCGTTTAGATATATGCATCAGAAAAATTAAATTTATTAGAAGACTTATTCATATATAGCAACGACATGTTCTATGTTAAATAAAATTTTAGTATTATTAATTAAATATTCATTTTATTTTCAAAATAATTAGAACTATCTATAATAATGAGAGGTATCTAGAACATCATTACTCCTTATAATAATCATAATAATTTCGATTTATTACTTAATGCTTCCTATAAGTTTTTTTTATAACTTCATGTAATAAATTCATGCAGTCTTTACTTTAAAGTTTCATCTACCACAGTCCTTCTCAAAGTTTCAAGATTTGAGACCCAATATTCAATCATAATTTTCATCGTTCCTTCACTCCTATTAATACAACAAAAATGTATTTAACTCAATGATTCACTTTGATGCTAAAGCTACAATACGACTTTAATCTTTTATGTTCCATCAGCATATATAAATCTCTCGCTCAATTGGAGCGTTAATTGCCTCGGACGTATATATACGTCTTTCCAAAAGGCGATATATTCTGAGCACTGCTATCCATAAAATTATTCCGAAGACTGGAATGCAATAAACCTTAACAGTGTCTGCGAAGGAGCTTATTTCAGAGGATGTGCTTATTTATTCTGTTTCTTCCCCTCCCCAAAAAACCATCGCATACTCACGCCTTATATTAAAAAGAGGGGGGGGGCTCTAGGGAGAGATTTGCATAACTTTAATTCAGAAGTTAAGGGAATAATTATAAACCGTACATATTATCAAGATAAGTGTTAATTTTTGTATATAATCTTACATATGACATGTCCAAGGGGTCACTGGTAATTAATATTGTTGTTCTTAATTCAGTATTGTTAAATTAACTATAAAATACATTGTGCAGTACTGATATATTGAAAAGTGTATTGTATCAATGTAAAAGTGTACTTTGCTTTTTTTACTGTGCCAAAATGTTTTTTTGTTTACTTTTAGTAAATTAGTATTTTTTTAAGTAACCTTTTTTTTTAACTTTTCAATATGCTCGTGTCCCCTGTACAGTTATCACGCCCCTTAGGAGGGTGCTCCCCACAATTTTAGATACGCTGATCCACCATTTTTACTCTGTTACTACACTTACTTCTAAAAGTTCCTTGTATATTGCTTTTTAAAGCACATTTACATTTTTCACGATTATGTCATTCGGTGTAATATGATATGATATACATTTTTTATTTTATTTTCCAAATCACATCCAGACAAAATTAACTGTATTGTACAAAAAATGTAAAAATATTTGAGCCATATTATCTTTTTTACACTTATATTGAATAAAAAATTCATTGTAGTGCGTATTTAATATTTATAAAAACCATATGAATAAGAGGTTTAAATTCCAGATTTTAAATAATAACCCAATAATATATAAAAAACAATGAATTAAACATATATTTTAAATGGGTCACCTTTTTTCCTATTGTCAAAAGTAGGTCTGCCTTTTTTATTTGTCATTTTATTTTATACAAAAAAAAAAGAGTATTCTTTTTAAAATAATCTGGACCAGTGTCAGATAAAATATGTCACATCAACGAATGGCGCATTTTGACGCCACTTGTCTGCCCTAGTTCAAACCTTCAAACAACAATTTTTGCCTCAATTTTTTTTTAATACTGTGTGCTTTTTCTAGGGTAACATTGTATTTTTTTACAAAATTCACTTAATTTTCTTAACTGAAAACTACCCATTAAACGTAACTATAGATTTATATTAATATAATAAGACTAATAGATTCACACACACACAAATTGAAAATAAGTAGAATCCGCAATTCCTAATAGAATTAATGTAGGCCTTTTATTTCTGAATCTTTTAATTTACAAAGCATTTTAATAGTATTATTGTTCAAAAACACATTAAATTTTAAATAATGTGCTAATTTTAATAGTTTAATTTGCTCTTTACGTCGGAATCTCTTGTAGTAGAGATTTATTTTGTTTTATATACTACAGATTAATGGAAATTACTATACATAGTTTACTAAATATTTTATAGCAAAAGACTATCGAGACTTCAAGAACTTAAACGTTAATTTTGTCTTTCGAAAGTCCTTTTGACATGTTTTAAACCAATAAACGAATACAATTCTCAGTCTCTGGAATCTGTTTTGTAAAATTGGGAGTATTAATTACATTTAGTTCATTCTTTATAAAAGTATTCTTATGGTACATATTTAAGTTTATAGCATGACAACTGATTCTTGAGCAATCCAATAAATACTGTAATCTTTAATATGATGAATTCGAACATTTTGATTACTGTTAAACCTCTATACTTATTAAAACTACAGAATTTTAATCTTAAATACAAGATTAATCATACTACTGGCACTTTAACTAAAAGTTAAAATCCACCAACTTTCAAAACTCAATTCCATTTTCTGGAGCAACGAAATGCACTTTGAATAATTTCTTATAATTAAAACTGTCTTGTAACAAATCATTGAATTAGACCGATGATAGAATGCTAAAATATATGATAGTTACCTTTCATATCGATTAATCTCAAAAGGAAAGACGTTAAATAGTATAAGTTCCTTCAGACAATGGAATACAAAACAATATACATTTGAAGTATTTATGTAGTTGCAAGATTTACAAGTTTATTACTTATTTACAAGAAAAGCTATGCATTTTATATTAGAAAAGCTTATTAATTCCTTCTTTTTCGTTTGTTAATAATTGAAGTGGCCACTGCATCTAGTATTCTGCGAAACAAAAACAAATCTGGAATCGAATCATTCGGCCATTTTATAGGAATATACTATTCATAAAATTGTTACTGACTATTTCACACTAGAGGAGAGAGTTATTCATTACTCTTCCCAAATTTAGGTATAAAAAATAATTTATTGGATTTGTAATATGAATTAACTTTGAATGAAGGGAAGATCTAATTTCGCTCTGTAATATTCGTATTTTAATTTCAAAATATTTGGAAGAGTCAATTAATTCATATTAGATTAAAATTATAAACGATTATCCCATTGTAGCAAAAAAAAAAAAACTTTAAAAATATTGCTACAACTTTCTTCATCTTATTTGTGCGAATGCCTATTTCAGTATCAACAAATATAAAAATTAAAAAAAGATGTCTAATTTTAATTTCAGATGGCAAAATGAAAGTATAGCATTATCATCTGTACTAAAAAATAATAATACAATTACAAAAATTTACAATAATACAATTACAAAAATTTACAATAATACAATCACTAAAATTTCACATTAAATGCATTCTTATAATTAATTTGTATTTAAATACTCAATAAACATTTTGTTTCTTTATCGTACATATAATTTTATTAAACACTGATATTTTAACTCTTCTCAAATTGGACTTTTCGCTGATGATGTCGTTTTGTGGTGCAGTGATGCAAATATTAGCAAAATGGAATCCCAGCTGATTAGGTCGTTAGTAAATATTCAGGAGTTTGTAGACAACCACAAAATTACTTTTAATACTTCAAAATCTGTTGTCATTCTCTTCACGACTAATAGGCATCTTTACAACTACTCTCCTGAGCTTTTCCTAATGAGTGAGCGCTTGAATTACTGTAAATAACCTACCTAACTTGGTTTCACTTTAGGCTCGGAAGTGAACTGTGGTAAACCTATTGAGAAAATTGCCGATAAAGCAAGAAAGAGACTTAAGAACTTAAAACATCTTTCTGGCAGAGACTGGGGCTGAGACGCCTCCACACTTAGAATAACTTATACAACCTTTGTTCCCCCAGTCCCTGAATATGGGTACCAAATCTTTCAAGTAGCATCTCCTAATAACTTAAAAAAAAACTGGAGAGAGTGCAACTCAGTGCTGCGAGGATTATCACGGGCCTCAGATATTGTTGCCCTCCTGACACAGTTCTGTACGAGGCAGACATCCAGCTTCTTACTATGAGATTCAAAGTCAACTCATATAGGTATTTTATCAAAATTGAGTCTTTCATTTTAAATTGGACAAGTAGCCAACGTTTTTAAAGCGAGACAGCCTACTTAATTACATGCGTAATCATGGTTTTATTGATTTCAATGTGGACATATCTACACCTTTTAGCTGCATCACACCTATTGATTCTTTAAATCCTGTTGAATTCCGGGAGGAATTATTGACCAGTACTCCCAAGTATAGTAGACTTTCGGAATTACTCAGACAAAGGGCACTTGAAGTAATAAATGACATACCCGATCAAGCCTTGATTATTTACACAGCTGGTAGTTGTTCAGTTACGGGTAGAGCAGGGAGTGGTATTTTTAGTAACACTCCTGGGAAGGATGTTAAAATCAGCATCAGGAATCCTGACCACTGTTCCGTCTTTAGATCGGAACTCATTGCTATTAGTGGTGCTCTCGACCATGCTTTCAACTCTTATAAGGACAGTATCTGCATCCTGACAGACAGCAGAAGCTCCATCCAATATTTGAGGAATTTGCCAAAAATTATGGACAGTACTGGTCTAGATATTTTATCCAAAGTAGCTAGGCTTGGTCATAGGAAACATGTATGTCTCCAGTAGATACCATCACATGTGGGTGTACCTGGGAACGAAGCTGCTAATAAGCTGACTGGTAGGGGTTGTGATCTCTCTATAAGCCCAGTTCCACTGTTTTAATCCATTCCGAAATTCATTACTTACAAATAAATAAAATGAATTTGATTTGGCGAAACCCTCCTGCTCACCACTGGTATGCAGCTAAGAGTCCTGACCTATCTATACAGTACAGGAGTTCCAGAGCTCATCAGACGGCCTTGGCGCACTTTAGAAGCGGACACCTAAGTAGTGTGACTTTTGTGCAGGGGGTAAAGTCTTTCTTTACCTCCCTCTGCTCTCTCCCTGCTTCTCCTTCTCATCTTCTGGACTTCTGTGGCATTTCCCTGCGACATTTGTATAAAGAGCAAGACCTGGTGTGTGACACTATTACGATGATAGGTCAAATGGACTTGGTGTAGGCCTTTCTGCTCCAAGGGGATTGGGAAATACAACAACAAAAATGGAAAATTATTATCATAAACTATATTACGTAATGTATTACGGATAAGTACAATTCTTTTAAACATATTTTATTGTTAGTGTACCACCAAATTTTGAAGTTTAAAAATGTACCGCAACAAAAAATTGGTGGAGAATCACTGATTTATTGTAACGAACCTTTCGACGGTTTGCCATGTCATCAAACCCTAGTGTCGCAGAAAACCTTTCGTTTAGAGGAACTCAAGCAAGTTAAAACTGTCGAGGCTTAAAATTATCCCGTTGGAGGGATGTTGTAGTTCGGTGAATGAGTTCCAGTAAGGGTATTGTCCTCTTTGACTGACCTATGTTTTAAAATCGTGAAGCACTTCAAATAGTACTTCACGTTGCTTTGTCGTGCCATGTTAATAAACAATCACTCATTCATTTAATTATTGAAATATTATTATATTTATTTACAAATGATGCTTTTAGAATATTCGCTATCCGAAACAATGATTATCATAGTTGGAAATTAAATTTAATGTTAAAATCCACTGAAGTAATATCATGATATTTATAGAACGTAAGTTTTTCTTTCACTTCTACCAAATATCAGAAAAATATGTATTTTAGTTATGTTTATTTTTTCCTTGTTTCTCGGGTTTTCATTAAGGAATTTCTCTTTTCACTTCTCCACCTCATTCTTCCTTTCGCTGGCAAGAGTCCAAACTTAACATGTCATCAGGAAAAACAAAAGATATCCTTAGTATCTGGGGTCACCGGAATTAGTTTCCCAGTAAGAAAATTCTACCGAGATTACGACCATGGCATAGTTTCTTTATCTATTTATTTTTTTATTTCTTTCTTTTTTGTGTTGTACCTTTTCAGATATATAGGAGGCTCTATAAATCATTGAGTACGATATAGTTTCGTTAAGAGAACGAGATTCATTTTTATGAGATAAACAGTGAAGGGAGATATTTATCACAATGAGAAATGAAATTATTTATAAATATAGATGAAATATTGTTATTAGTAATTTTTTTTGATTTTGAAAAAAAATTATTAATTAAAGGAAAAAGATGACTTTTAAAGAAGTTTTGGTTTAGTAATCTATTTTCTTCTCCTTATAAATTTCCCTTAAATTTTTTAAACAAAATCAGCCAATGTGATAAAATATTTGCATGTGATATAATTTTAAAATTTTATTTTTAATTATGTTAATCCTTTAATAATTAATATTTTATAATTTTTCACGCAATTAATTTTACTACATATAATCTCAACTAAAAAATTATTTATTTGGGCCTTTTTGATTGATTGAATAAACGTCGGCCCTTTCGGGGCCAAAGGGCGTTTGACGAGGGACCACAATTTTGAACCTGGTAAGTGGGGGGAACACCTCTGGCACCCTCTCCAATACCCACTAACGGGATGATTTTATTTTCTGGGTTTTAACGTGCATCCTCCCCCAACGGGGTGTTTAGTGGTTTTGGGGCCTCAACTCTACGGCAAGCCCCGATTCGATCCCTAACCATTTCGGGCTCCGGGGCCCACTATTTAAACCAGAAGAGTTAAGGGGCCAGAATTCCCCCAGGCTGGAAATCTTCATTAAGAAAACTGTTTATTTGTATTGCTGAATGCGAATACTTACTGGAAACCAAATGATGCAACAGTGACTGTGATACGAATTCATTTATTTGTGATGAAGAAGATGAAGAAATGGAACGAAATGACAATACACTTACGTTATGCATCTGGAAAAGCTTTTTGTTCCAAGGATCATTTTGATCAATTGCACAATGTTTTTTAATTTTCCTATTTTTTTCAAATTTTTTGAAAACAGAATTTTGAAAAGTGTTTGTTTTTATGCAATCCAAAAATTTTTTTTATGCCTTTTGCTTATGGTTTTACAACAAATGTCCTATCCACATGGTTTTTTAAAGGGGTTTTTCCCCCAACAAAGATATATCCATTCTTGTAGGTCCCAAGGGCAAATAAGTTATGAAGGTAATCGTCATCGCATCATACGTAGAAAATAGAGAAAGTATACAACATAAAAGTAAACAATGGTAAAATTCAGAATTCAAGATATAAGATACTGATAAAAAGCATTTAAATAACTCTCAAACATAAGGGAAATGTTACTGACATATATCATTATATGGAAGAAAAATGTTTTTTTTTTAAGTTTACAAAACTATTACAAAAATTATTACAAGTTAATTGAGTAGTCATATTCTCATCAGAATCTTATAAATGTGTTTTATATTATTGATTTTACCACAATCTTCATTAAATTAATGACAGCTACACTAGAATTTCTAATATTTTTTCTGTTTTGGCAAGGGCCATAAAACGCCAAATGTTTTTCCTTCGGAACTTTAAAATTTTCAAAACAAGTATGGTATATCCTTATTAATAACATTTTTACCAAAATACATCAAAAAAAAGAGAAAATTGAATGAAATAAAATTTTTTAATATTTTTTAAAATTTTTGCCAACTTGGGGGATTTTTCCCCCGGGGAAAGTAAAAGTACAGATTTTCTATATTTTATACTATTATCTTTTTTTTTTTAAAGGACATAAAATACAAAAGTTATGTACTGGATTATTGATTTTGAAAGGATGGCACTATGTATTATTAGTTCGCAACTTAAATTATATAAAAAAATTATAAATATGATTTATTATTTCAACTTCAGAACAGTTTCTTTTCTTTTTGCATTTATACAAAAGAAGTATACTATTTCAGAATCAAATAAGCAGAGAGAAATTCAATACAGAGGGAAGAAATTATGAATATTTTGATCATTAAAACTTAAGTTATGGATTTTAAAGTTTCCTTTTCCATATCTCCTTTAGCGAAACTACTACTAATTTGTGCGCGAGTTTTAGACATATATATATATATATATATATATATATTCACTTTTAAGGAAAATAATTTGCCGTTTTCATCACAGAAGAAACAAATACAATAGTGATGAGGATATAGCTAGTCATCAATCTGTTTTCGTGTAGCAAAGGTAAAAGAAATAAAAAAGCTCAACAGCTGCTATCAGAAGGCACGCTCTGAGTTCATTAGGAATTACTTTTCCTGTCTCTGACAACATCATGAAGGCCAAGCATCCTGTAATTTGGAACAAGGAGAAATGCTTTATCGCTAGAACGATCCAGATGGTCTATGTGTCCTTAATGAAGCTGGAATGGATGGACAGAATATACTGTATGAATATTACCTACTGGTTAGTTTGGTACACTATGACAAAGGATAATTTCCAAGGGAACATTAAAATACTACTTATCCCTTCTGAAATTTTTCAAATACCTTGTTTATAATATCCAGGAGTATGTATATTTGATTCAAGAAATAAATATTACTGAGTTTGTTATAGTTATGGATAGAAAAACTAATGCTCACGCAAATTTTAAATATTTACGTAGAATTTAAAATACATTATTTAAAGTGATACAGAGTGCATTACTTATACATGCTTGAATTTACACTTCTTTTCTTCACAATTTCTAAGACTCAGAATCCGGAAATATTTCTAATTTAAACAACTTTTTTTTTATATTTCACGAAGGGAAGTACATGACTATACGAAAAATAATAATATATTGATCGAATTACTATGTGTTTAATTTAATTAAAAAGTTAAAATGGCATTATTTCACTAAATAGCTCAATTACAATACAATTGAATATCGCAATAAAATAATATGGTATGTCATACATATATTAAGTACAGTCAATAACTATACTATCATTCTTGTCAAATACTGCAACAGTACATGACTCATATTTCCTAGTTTTCTTTTAAATTAGTAGTCAGAAGTAGATTATATAATTCTCAATTATAATTTCATTACAAATTCCATCAAAGAATTAGATCAATTGAGTGAACCACAGAATGTTGTAGTGTTTATTATTTGGATAGTAAATATACTTTCAATAAATTACAATGCATTGTGTTTCATTAAAAGAAAGACCCATATTTGAAGATATTGAAGTTGTATTTCTTAGCAGCCTTGTATTTTTCGTTATGTATACAAGAAGGTGACAGAGTATTAGTGTAAATATTCCTTAAATCATAATTTTTTAAAATTTCCATACTTCAAATTATTCATTGAATGCATTTGTAAGGGAAAATTGTTCAGTTTACTGGTCTTTTATATGATTTATTTATAAATTTAACTCGTAAGATATGATTTTAGATTCATGATACTTTAGTATTTTACAAAATCTTTGAGATTTATCAAATTTTAAATTAGTGAAAATGGTTAGATATATATTCATAATTCAAAACGTTATCTTATATATTTTATGTTTTATTTTATTTTACTTATTTGTTTAGTTGCTTTTTTGCAAACGGAAAAAATAAAACTGCTATTTTCACCTAAACTACTTGTAAATTTAAATTTGAGAAGGGTATTTTACTTTTGTAAAAATCTTATAAAAATACAGAATTAAATAATCAAAGTAAAATATTTACTTTGCAAATATTTTTTATTTTGTTTATTTGCACATGTAATTTTCAAATACTTGTTAAAATTACATTTCATGAAAATTCTCCATAATAATAAACTACGAAAATATTAAAAAAGCAGAGAGTTTACAAGTCCCAGAGTGTTTTATTGGATTGTAAGTTTCATTTTTATCCACTGAAACAAATAGAAATATATCATGGTATATTACGATATTTTTTTGCCTTTCCTTTCATAAAAACAAAATTTTGCATAATATACAGTAGGAATGAATGCTTGGTGCAATATTAAAAAAAAACTTCTTCAATTTTTTTTTTGAGAAAAGAAAACTGGTTTACGTGTAACAATGAATTAAATACACTTTTTAAAAAAAAATCTGCTTAAGTAACAGTTCTTAATGTATAGTAGACTGTATTACTTATTATTAACCCTTTCATTGCAACCCTTTATATATTCGTCTTACTCAACCGGTGTGTTCACACAGATGGTACTATCCGTCCTTCCGAAATACAATTCTTTTCTTTGCTCTGCTATCAGTAAAACTATTCCAAAGGCTTTGGAACGAAATAAAATGACTTTGGCAGTGCTTACGAAGGATTTACTTATTTCAAAGAAAAAATTTTCTTAATGCTATATGCCCGTGTTTGTACACCCCAGCAACAAGAAAATCTCCAGGATTCTAAAAGAATGCGCAGAACCAAGAAGCTGCACATTTTAGGTCATTGAACCCAGACGGATGCAGTCCCTCTTTCTGAAACGATGGAATGTAATGACCTTCAAAATTTATCTGGGGCTGAGAACACCGTAAGTTGAGCATTTGTATACAGTCTGCTCTGAATGTTTGAAATGATTAAAAATTATTTTCTACTATCATTATCTCATTAATTTAAAAGTATTTTATACTGGGATATACGTTTTATATACTGGTTTATGAAAAATATAATTATGTGTTTTAAAATAAAATTTTGTATGTTCAGTTTAAATTAATGTTAGTCTCATTTGTTCAAATTAAATTTTATTTGTAACAAACAAAAACGTCTTCAATTTATTAAATATGTATCATAATGACTTAATTTTATTTTTCATAATTAAATAATCGAGTAAAAGTTTGGGGTGTTCTCTACACCCCGCGAGTAACGACGGTAGCAAAAGCAGGCGCGAGTGACCGCGGGTTAATTTTGCGTTTTGTTTACCCTTCAATAAACCATATACGCCAACCTATGAGGAAAGAAAAACACTGACACTGGGGAACAAAACGCATTACTGTTTTTCGGCAGAACAGGGGCTAAAGAACTCTTATTGACAACATATTAAATACGACAGCTAGTTTTATAAAATTTCTCCAAAAATCATCCCAAATTAAAAAGGATTCTAATGAAAAGAATTCTGTGGGGAAATTTATTGCTACTTTTCTAAGTACTTTACATATTTATTCAAGTCAAATAGGTTTCCTTTTCAATTTTATTAAAAACAAATTAACTCTCAATTATTCAAGAACAAAGAAATTAAGTCTTCCAGAAAACTAATTAGTTTTTTAAGCTCAGGGCACATATGAGATCGTTAAAATGAAAATAAAAATTATCTCGGTAACTGCATAGTAATTAGAATAAGCTTCTTTTTGATTCGTTATAATTGAAGTTAATTTAAATAAAGATTGGAAACTCTTTCAACCTAAGCGCAACTGATAAGATACGATGAGATATTTTACATTTCAATAGCATAAGACAAAGTTTATAATTTATTTTTCTCATTTTATGACCAAATATAAGTTCCTTAAAGTTATGGAAATTCAACTAGATTTGTTAAATATATAAAAGTTGAACGATTTCAAATCAAAAGTTCAAGAATACGTAATTTTTATTTTATCCTTTCCAAACCATCTTGTATAAGCCTAGAAATTGATGTGAACTTTTCACCAGTAAATTCTCATAAATAGAGGGAAATAAATAATCTAAAGCTTCAATGCCGTACCAAGACTCAGTTGCATGAACGAGACGTCTGTCTACGTTAACAAATACCCGAATATGGCCAATTTTTTTCTTCATAAAATTGCACTCTTAGGAACAATTTATGCTTCAAAAAGATCTCCGTAATATATGGAATAAGCAGTTCTGCAAAAATCTATTTAGGCACAAAAAAATCATACTTTTTCTTTAAAAGATATTTGTCTCTCATTAAGCCTTTCACAAAAATAATATTGGACATTTAACAGACCAGATAGATTAATTCAGTGATTCTCAAACTGGGGGGCGCTATCACCTTACAAGGGGGGCGAGAGTATATCGAAAATAAAAGATTTAAAAAATAATTAATTTACTGGAATAAATTAAAGCAAAATACTTTCAGACATAATAAAAAATGCACGGTTACTTTGATATAATTTATAGGCGATATTAAGTCATCAAAAATAAAAATTTCTTCAATACCTAATTAGCTATCTTTGATGCTATAACCAAATAAAAAAACTTTTATTTGATTTGCTGTAATCCCAGGATGAGAGAGATTTTTATTATGTTTTTCTTTTTAAACCTAACATACTACTCTTTCAGAGAAAAACAAATCAGACCAGAATCAAAGAAAAATTTGGGAACATAAAAATTCAACACTTTGATTATTTTGAAATACTGCACATTATAGCTGTAATCTGTTTGACCTTCTAAGTTATTGTCACAGTTAGTCATGACCCTCTCTTATGTGTTTTTCTCATTTAGGGGAAGTGTAAGTATAGTGGGTGATCGGCTTACAGAGAAATCAGTTAACGAACACTTTTCACGAAAGATTTTTGTGTTCGGATAACCAGGAACTTGCTTTCAGAAAAAGATTTTTTTTGTATTTAGACAACGAACATATATTCCGGATAGTGAACAAAACGAATTCTAACGAACGCATCTCGGCGGTTTGAAAAAATTAATCATAAACATTTGTTATCATTTTGCACATACAAAAATAAGATCACTGAAAGGAGAAATGTTTAAATCATGCCAGGCTATTGATAATTACTAAATGAAACGGATTAACAATGAATTTAAAGATATTCAATAATTATTATTACAACTAAATCAATACACACTTGAATACTAGAATTTCAATATGAATATCAATATTTTCTGACAGCTGATAAGTTATGGGCGAGTGGATTTGCTTTGATATGGCAAATAAATTAAAGCGATTCTTAAATTTTTGTAGTGCAGACAATAAAATATAAAGGTACCAATGATACTACTGCGTAAGAAAATACGTGAAATATGAAAAGGACTAAAAATAATTTTTCATCTCTCCTGAATTATGTTGCTTACTTATTAAACTTCAAAGTTCTATAGAAAAAAAATTCTAATAGAATATTCATACAAATTAGACCATCAGTTTCGGTTCTGATTTCATTTTTTTAGGGTCTCCAGAACGATTTAATTGATTTCACATAGAAGTCTATGGTGAATCGATGATCGGTTAACAAACAATTCGGATAGCGAACATAGTCTTGGAACGGATTATCTTCGTTAAACGATCACCCACTGTAATGTATATTTCTCTGTTGCGCTTTTTTCCATGCAAAAGATTTTTATGATATTCAGAAAACCACGGAGAGCCCTTTGCAGGATTACTTGGCCAAGACTTATTTTTTTGAGTATTCTCAAACAAATAAAGCATAATAGAAAACGTTTTACACAATTTTTTTTAGCAGTAACATACATATTATCATAATGAATACACTTTTTACCCGGAAGTGGTCGCGTGGGACACACAGATCATGAATTCGTTAATTCTGGTAAAACTGTTTATTTGTTACCAAAGAAAAATTGAAAAGTCCTTGAAAGTAGGTAAGTTTACTTTATCTTAGTTAAATTATATATATATATATATATATTCCCTGGATTAAAATCTTCTGTGCATTCTTTTTAGAATCCTGGGAGGATTTTCTTGTAGCTAGGGTGTGCAGAACTCCCGCGCGAGCGATCATGAGGTTAAGAGTAGGATTCAAAAATAATCACTGGAGACCCTCCACGCTGAGCTTGTCTTATACAAAATTTCCTGCCCATCCTCATAATTTGTACAGTTCATAATTAAAATCACATTACTCCAAGTACATTGTGTATTGAATTCAATCCATTATTATATATGATTGAAGGGACGCCATGAAAATTATAGATTGAAAATTGGGTCATAAACACTGAAAGCTTGAGAAGTACTGCTTTAAAATGAATAAAATATCCCTGATGGCCAAAAGAAGCTGTAATACTTGCTATTACTGTCAGTATTCATCTCTCTCCTAACCATATTTTTAATTGTCCTTCTATATTGGCTAAACTCCACAACATAGACCTGTACCCAACGGTTATAGCTTTTTCAATCGGCGAAGGTCGTTGAGCTAAGTAAGAGTGCATTTGGACTCAGCGCCATTTGATACCACTGTGCATGGATAATCACTTAGCACTGTATGACCATTCTAACAACAACTACATTTTAGAGTATTATAAGTACCGCAACAGAAGCCTTAACTCGCTAAACAGTCTCGATTTTAAACTGAGAAAAAATTAGATATTATTTACAAACTTGGCGATTTTTAGTTCATGTTTGTATGGGTATTATTTTGACTATAAATGTCGAGAGTTTAAAACTTTTGTAAATATATTAGAGTAAGATAAAGCTCAATAGGAAAAGGATACTGGGTAGCTGGGCTAGAATTTAATTTTCTAAACCTTCGATTTCCTGAGATATTTAATCAGGTTAAGTAAATCATTTATTTCTTCAGTACTCCATGGACATCTGAATTTTATAGGGCCGGAGTAAGTAATTCAGATTTTTTCAAATGTTCAAGAATGGCTGTTGAGTATTAATGGCCTTTCATTTTTAATAGCTTCATCCATTTGTAGTCTAACAAATTAAAATGACAAAAGTAATGTAGCATATATTTTTGTTCAGAAGTTAATTCACCTGGTGTTTAAAAAATTTAATTTAAATTCTGGTACCAAACAACTGGAGGGAAGAAAAATTCTTCTTTGAAGTCCTAATTCCAAACAAAGCAGAAGTAGTTAATTCAATTACAAAGAACAATTTTATTTTACTATTTTATGTTAAACAAGTATCAACGGTTTGTGAGAGAAAAACAATTACTGGTAAGTGAAAAACAGCAAATATACAGAATATACTTTTCGGCTTACTTTTAAAACAAAATACAGAAATATAGTCAGGAATGAATAAATATTTAAAAAATATTTTTTCAAAGTAAGCATATAATTTAAATGTGAATGTTGGATTTTTGGTCACTAAGAGTAAAATGTAATTTTTCCGAATATACTGAAAAAGTAGACATAAATAAAAAACTCTAATGCTTGGGTTATAAAGGATTAAATAGTTTTATTCTAGGAATTTGCATACATTAAATTTTGCCATTTTTTTTTTTTTTTTTTTGGTAAAATGTATTTATTCAAAAGAAGTCTACTGTAGAAGCATGTATATAAAAATATGCTTTTAGCCTAGCTCACGTGTACGTATAGTGCATGTTCAAAGCAAAATAGATAACATAGTACCATAAATTTACAAGTCATTCTCCTCCCTCGGACCAGAAAGAAAGGAACCTATTCTATGAAATAAATGGAAGTTAGAATCGATGGAAGAAATTTTTCTTAGAATTTGATCTACTAATGTTTTATTCAGTATGTATTTTCAATACGAAATGGGTTTCATTTTCTTTGTATGCATGATGTATAAATATGTATAAAGCATGCTATAAGTTACTTCCACAATATTTTTGGCTTGGGCTAAGAAAACAACTAAATTTCTATATATATTCATCCTAAACACATCAAGATACTATGCAATGGAAAGTATAACCATAAATTTGACCTTTAGCTTTTTATTAGTATATATGGGACGTATTTGCGTTCAAGAAATATATGTACCTCAAAATATCGTGTGGGATAAAATAGATTTTTTAATTCAAGAAGTTAATTGTACCTTAATAATTAGGATTTCAGCGCTGATAAAAGAATTATTGCTTATAATCATTTTAAAAGAAACTTTTTTAGCAGAAGATAGAAATCCTTACACACTTGTCTGTAAATCAAGGGCAGCTATACTGAAAAATATAAAAGTTTGAATTTGATATAAGTATTTGTTGCCGTGTCCTTCCCGAAAGGAAGGAAATAATGCTACCAGATCCTGAGACAAGTTGGACTATGCTTTACGATAGATACCGACACTGCACATGCCCCTCCACAATTTAGGCATGGAACTGGAAGGGAGGGAAATATTCTACAGCCCCTGCACTCATGAGATTCAGCCCACAAGACTTTCGGAACACATATTTATTTGAGCACGTACTCTGTGTATACTCAGGTAATTGGTGGCACGAGGCATGGAAACCAAGGCCTTCCAGGTCTGATGCCTAACCACTAAGGCTACCCACGGTCCCATATGGTATTTAAAATATCAATACACAAATGTAAATAATGTGTGATTGTTTCAAATATACGCCTTGCTTTACACTCGAATGATGGTTACGCGATTTGCTCCCCATTGCCACCGCCGTTTTTCACAAGGTGTGAGGGGAATTAACAGATAAGCGTCTTTTCTAAAATTTGTTAATTCTTTAAACTGTGTCAAAGGTCATTTTATTGAAATTTCTATTAGTTTTGCTGATAACAGCGCAAGGGGAAAAGAATTTTGGAAATACTACGTATTATATATACGTGGAATACTCAACACACATCAATACTCACATCAATTCACGCAAAAAACATGATGGATAAATTTCCATCTGTGAAGCCTTGTGGACGGAAATCGACCCATTTCTTAATCGGATTGTGTCTGGGATGAGAAATGGGTCACATACGACAATATTGTGCAGAAACTTCGATCCATTGTCTAAATGCGGTCAAAAGAAACGCTCAAACGGTGGCCTAACCAGGACTATGCGTTGCTAATGTACGGTTAAAGAAGCAAATTCAGATCTCTACTATCCAGAACTGGACTGTTTGAAGCTGGCGATTGACCAGAAAACAGCCAGAATTGTCCAATAGAAGAGAGGTGTTGCGTTTCATCAGGACAAAGCCAGGTCACACAAGTTTGCAATGTCTCGCCAGAAACTCTGGGTGCTTGGTTTGGAAGTCTTAATGCATCCACCATATACTCCGGACCTGACACCAAGTGTTTACCACCTTTTTCTCGCATTGCAAAACTTTCTGAGTGATAAGAAATTGGGATCAGGAGAAGATTGTGAAAATCGATTACTAGAGATTTTCGCCAATAAGGACCAATACTTGAGAGAGGTATTATGACGCTACCTTTAAAATGGCAACAAATTATGCAACATAACGGAGCATATTTGACCCAAATCGGACAATCCGAAACATGTTAAATAAAGTCTTGAGCTTCATGCAAAAATAATGAATTTGTTTTTCCCCAACTAATATTTACAAATTACCATAATTAATGAAACAAGTTAATATCATGGTAAAGAAGAATTTAATTTTAAATATCTTCAGAATTAAAAAAAAAATTAGATTTTATTTTGCAATGGCAATATAACTATTAAAAATTTAAAAATGCATTGTATAAATTTTCCTGCTAGACCTAGCAGTAAATTATGTGAAAATAGGGTAGAACCATTTTACAATTATTTTATTTCAAATCAGTATGTTACCAGTGTTTACTATAGAAAATCTCATGTATTAAAAAAAATGCTGAAAATTTGACAAGTTTCAAGTAGTTTGTTTTTCTTTTTCTTTTTATGAAATGAAATTCATTAAGTTGAGTGCACAGCTATTTTTAATATAGTAATAACTAAGTAATGAATCAACATATTGATGAAAATGAAATGTAATCTAAGAAAAAACATCATTTTTTTTTCCAGTCAAGTTTAGAAAAATTGGAAATATTTTATGATAGGATTTGAAAATACAGTATAAAATTTCATACAGTACACTGTTGATGGGAAGTTAATTGTTTCACTTAAGTTTTGGGATTATATTTATATACACTTTTGATCCATCCCACTTAAAATTTTATCATTTCAAATATACAAAACAGACTTTTACTTTGTTAGTAAAAAAATGAATTGCATGCTGGTCTCTCTCTCCCTCTCATTTCTCTAATACATAATTTTTACTGTACGGTATGCAAAAAACTAAACTAAGGTAGCCTCAAATGTATTAAATAACATTTTTTCAGAGTTACACTTATATAACTAGAGTATTATAACAACGAATCAATGGATTTATATTTCTTCTTACATAAAGCTAAAACAAAATGAAATGTGATTTTAATAATATTTTTCTGAAATGCAAAGAAGGGATGAAGAACAGCCTGTAAAAAGTCTTTGCCTTTTTTTCCGTCACTTACTGTAGGGTAAATGGAATTTTAAGGTTGGTAGATGGTGAATAACGTTTTGCACTCTTGGCAAGTCAAATTCAGTTAATGTTCATCTTCAGTGTCATTTCAACGTAGAATGTCAGAATCAGCTTATCGTACATAGAAAGAATATGATGAAAAGTTGTTAGTCTTTTTCCTATTTATATATATATATATATATATATATATACATTACTTTTAAACATTTTTTCATTCTTTTAACTAATTTTTCCAAGATTTTTAAGTTTTTTTTTTAAAGTTATGAGAGAACAAATAATGATTAACTTAAAATAGTGGACAATTTTAAATTGGAATGCTATATCTCTAAGAATTTACAAAGAATATGACATTTTGTTTTATACAGAAAAATCTAGGTTTCGCTTAAGTGCTAATTGAAAATATAATGCAGTTTAAATGTTTTTGTCAATAGTAATATTCATTAAGATTTTTTTAAAAGATGTATAGTAGTAATTTGTTTTAATATATTAAGGTATCCGACTACATTCCAGGTCCCCTGATTTCTAAAAACAGATATTTTTTAAATATTTAGTTTCATAGATTAGAATACATGTATGAAATTGTTTAAGAAATATTATTACAATAAAAAAAGTTACTTAAATTAAATATTTTGGCAAAAATGAACTTATAATTATTTTTTTTCAAAATGTTGCTCCTTTATGGAAAATTCTTCTATAATAATAATATTTTGCTTATATATAGCTAACACCTCTGTACAGGTCTGGACTAGGATGTTTTGAAATTTTTAACTTAGAAGTGGATTTATTCATATTTTTAATACATTACAGTAGAAGTTTTAACAAAAAATGTCAGTATATATATAATTATTTCAATTGGTCGTAACTCCAGAAATAACGTGAATTTTATAAAATCTTAATTCAGACTCTCTGAAGAAGTCTTAGCTTGGTATAAGTAAAATATTATTATTATAGATGCATTTTTCATAAAAAGAGAACTTTTTGAAAATAAATAATTCCAAGTTCATTTTTTATTAAAATACTGCATTTAAATGTTTTCTTACTATTATAGCCATTCTTAAGGCACAATTTTATACATGTATTTCTGATCTAAAAGCAACAATTGTATTTAAAAAGTATTCGTTTTAATAACTTTACAAATTACGATTCGAACGTTTTCGGATACCTTGAGCTACACAGATATCATTGATTTCCCAAATGCATCAAACTAGTTAAATGGATTCATTTGAAAGCATGTCAGAACAATATCGAGTTACAGTAGTATCTCAATGCAAATATTGTGTAGCAATAATCTTAAAAAAAACAATCCTTCAGAGTCCTCACATTGAGGTTACTAAGGCATCTTAACTGAATATTAACCACGGTAATTGTGTTAAAAGAAACCAATATGAATAAATTATATTTAAACTTTCCCTCAAGTCATTTCGGTTACATTTCTGGTAGAATTAATTTCCTTTTTTTTACATTTAAATATTATTTCATAAAAGTAAATGATACTCACAAGTACAACATAATAACATAATATGTTATAATAACTCAGTTTACGTACTGATCTGAAAGGTTTTCAATTGTCTTAAGAGAATACTATAAATTTTTATACTTGATTATACTCAAATTATTAAAATAGAACTTCATGAAGTTTTTGCAAGGTTCATTTACCAAAGCCTATTTTTTACCAAGTTATTTTATTTCTACGTGATGACGCGGAATGTAGCATCATCTGATGCAATTTCTAGTTCCATTTCTCAATCCCTTTAAATGAACCTCCACTAAAAGAGTGCTTCAAAATCGACAAAAGCTTCCCTAATGAGAAATTAATGATACTATAAAAGTCATTCAAATATGAAAAATCAAATTAGTTATGGGATAGTGAAGTGGATAAGACTGTGAATGACCCTTGAAACTTCCTATTTTTAGAGGCCTAATTTCTTTTCTTTATAGACAGTTTGAATACAAGATGTTCAACGTGTGGACGAAAATTCATTATCTTCGATTTTACAGGAGTTTCTCAAGTTTGTTATATTATTTTAAAAAATGCTTGCACACACACACACACGCACACACACTCACACACACACACACACACACACACGCACACACACATATATATATATATATATATATATATATATATATATATATATATATGATTCGACAATTGGTATGATTTTAATTAACATATTATTAAAATGCCTAACTTTTGAGGTTACAGACCATAAAAATTAAAACACCTCAGGAGAAAATTAATGAGAATAGTTACATACACACAATATGTTTACTCGGTGTCCCAGGGGGCAGACATTATGAGAAGTTTGGTTACATTTTAATGTTGGAATACCTTCATTCGGCACTAGGTGTCATTGTTCACAAGAGCAAAGAGGAAGGGGACCTGAATTATCGTTGTCATTTTAGCGGTCGTAGCCCGCAGTAGAGTATGGAACGATTTACAAACACTAAACTGGCAGATATGCGCCTGATTTATGGATTGCCAGAAGGAAAAACACGAGCAGCACAAAGATAGATTCTCTCGCGAAAGGTACCCACATAGAGATGCACTATAGCACCAGATGTTTACTAATTTGTATCACAATTAGTATGAATATGTATCGTTAAGGGGTAATAGGCGTAGTGAGTGTGGACACGAGGTACTCGAACTCACAGCATGACCAATAAATATTTCAGATTATCTTAGTAGTGTCCTTTCGTTTCTTGTATCTCCCACACTACATTCCCATGAGGTGAAATAACTTAAATATTTATGCTTTTAATAAACGTTTAGTAATCTATTTTAAGCAGGTTGTTTTTAGTACTTGATATATATATATATATCAAGTACTAAAAACAACCTGCTTAAAATAGATTACTAAACGTTTATTAAAAGCATAATATATAAAAAGCATTAATATATAATAATAAATATTTAATAATATTTTGGCTTTAATGGAGGTATTTCGCATGCGTCTTTATAATATGTATATATATATATATATATATATTTATATATATATATATATATATATATATATATATTATAAAGACGCATGCCAATACCTAAATACTCAAACTCACTGTAATATCTATTCCAAGACATTCTAGTAAACTTTAATTGGTATAACTAGACTAATTTTGTCATTTAGTATTATTTTATGAAATATATATTTTTTTATGTTCACTCAATCAACTTCTTTGTCAAATCTGTTGTTGTGACTAATGTCACTTATCTGACGAAGTCAGATGGAAGCCAGCGAATTCATCGCGGCTAAGGGGTGGAATTTTTAGGCTTGTCGTTAGCCTTAGCTTTGGGCACCATGCAAATGACAGTACAATTTTGCTCGGTCCCCACCCCAATTTAGAGGGAAAAAACCCTGGGAGTGGTCAGGGGCCTCCCACATCTCTTCTCTTTCCACCAACCACACGAGGGGACTTGCAGCTCGACGGCTATTTAGAGTACCCCCATGCCGCATAGGCACTATACATTTATAATCGTACATGTCTTTTCCGGGATTCAAACCCAGTCCTCCCTCTTGTCAAATCTACTAAGTTTAAATAATTAATTATTAAATTTTCAATATTCGGAGAACAAAGTTTTAGTTTGAAATTTTAAGATTACAAAACTAAAAACAGTATAAATATCAAATGAAAAGTTTAAAGCAAGGACGAGAACTGAGGAAAGTTGAGACAATTTCTGTCAAAATCTACCTGTAACAAGCGTCGTAACACTTTCATTTTTATTTCACTTTTCTCTATACTTGTATATACATTTCCTACTTCATGCAATATATTTTTTCAAAAAACTCTAAGATTTAAATCTTATAGTAAAGAAATAAGATCCTGAATGTCAGGCCAAGGCTCAGAGAAAATGTTTATCTTTCAAATGCCATGTCATTGTTTTATGCTTATCTTGCTTAATAGCTTTACCACCCACATCGAGTGTTTTCTCTCTCCAACTGTGGGGCGCGCCCCCTGGGGTGAAATAGGCGCTACTACCGAGGGGCGCGAGCATATATCGAAAATAAAGATTAAAAAAAATTATTTACTGGAATGAAGTAAAAAAACTTTCTGTCATAATAAAAAACACACATTTACACTGATATAATTTATATATATCATCTGCGATATTACGTCATAAAAATAAAGATTCTTCTTCAAAACCTCATTATCTATCTTTTGAGATACTATAACCAAATAAAAAACCATTTTATTTGATTTTGGTAATCCATGATGAGAGATTTTTTTGTGCGATGTTCTTTTCAAATTTAAATTACTACTCTTTCAGAAAAACCAGACTTATACTCAAAAATTTTTAAGGAGATAAAAATTCATCACTGTTATATTATTGAAATATTGTACATTAGCTGTAGGCAGAGCAGAATGTATTTGCTGCGGTTTTGACCTTCGAACTTACTTGTGCGGTTAGTTACGTCCTGCTCTTATGTATTTGTTTTCATTTGGAAGTTGTAAATAAGCCTTACTGCGTTTTTTCCTTGTAAAACCTGTTTATGATTTCTGAAAAGCACAGAGAGCACTTTTGAAGGATTACTTGGCCAAGATTTATTTTTGAGTATTCCCAAACGTATAAAACTACATAATGAAAACGTTTTACCTGTAATTTTTTAAAGAATATCCCATGGCCAGTATTAAACACTTTTTAATCAGGAATTTGTAGTCACGCCGAGCACTGGAGTGCACGAAATCAGTAATTCTGACCAAAACTGTTTAATTGTACCAATGGCTGACACTATCCTCCTGTTTTGACAGTTTTAACATGAACTTAAATATATTTGTCACATATCTCCCTCTTTAGGGTGACAAACGTTTTCTAATCTTAAGGTACTTGTTTTGGAGACTGAGTTCCCGGTGCGATAACTTTTTCCAAAATATTTTGTGTTCATGCTACATCCTCCCACCCTATGAATAACTTAGTGACTTCGACACCTTGTTGTACGACCTATTGTGGTTTTGGTAAATGAGCATGATTGATGAGCAGGTAAATGATTAGAATATATATTTAAAAAGAAATGGGCATCTTTGATCTCTATTGAAAGATGTTAAAACTGATAAAAAAAAAGGAACCTGCTGAAATAATGCATATTAAAGTAAATTTGAGAAAAGCGATGAACATGGAAACAGAAAAATTTTCAAATGCTACCGAAAAGAACCCCATCAACTAAAGTATGAAGCTATAAGTATCAGAAGGCCACACTTTGGCATCAAAAACACACAAGCAAACAAAAGTTCAACTTGTACTTTCGTCCGAACATCAAAAGGACTGTAGTACAATAACTAGAACAAAATACTTGACAGTTTGCCTGCAAATAACATTTCTGTAATGAAAAGTGTCTGTGATTTGTATCTTTTGCAGGTCACGCACAGTTTAAACATTTTTAGTTCAGTTTTCTTGGATTTTTTTCCTAAATTATGAAAAAATTGGAGATCTTTGAAAGAAGGTAAGCATATTTTCTCTTAAGTAAATTATTCACTAGAATTACGATTTTTTATTGTGTACTATAAAAGGTAATTATGAAAAAAGGATTAGGGGTGACTCTCAATAACCCCTTGACCATTAATTGGCCAGTGATCCTTACTGCTCAGGGTTTAAAACATGTTGAAGACTTTAAAGCTTTGAATAGTAAAAAAATATTACAATTGTTCTTCATCAGATTGCATGTTATTGTTAATTATTCAACATCAATTCTAAATGCTAATTCTGTGAGGCTTAAAGTTACAGTTCCTTAAAACTAATTATAATTTGTGCAATCATTTAAAAAATCATTTTACATTTTTTGTAAACATTGTCTCGCACTTGGCTTTACTTTCCTTACAATTCAGCGATTATATCAATAATGTTTTATTTTTCTTACTCGTGAACTCGTGCAAGAGCAGGTACTAGCCAGTACATACTTTTAATGTATCTGTGTGCTGTACAGAGTATTTTATAACTAATTAGTGTAATACTAAATTAAGAACAAGGTTTAATAAGTATTAGCGACTTCTATGGGCTTGTCTTGCAGAGCAGAATGCTTATGATTAGAAACTGACCCTCTAGTTTCTTTTTCTATATTTTAGTTGAGTATCTATATTTTGTCTTCCTAAGCAGCCCTCGCATTTTGCAATATGTTTCCAGCAAAATTAGAAAGGAAAAATAACCCATAATGATTATCCTATTACTTATTTTATTTTTTTGCTAAAAAAGTAACATATACAAAATTTAATACTTATGGTAAGTAATTTGTACGGTTTATAATAAAACATATATTGTAGCTTTAGCGTCAAAGTGCATTATTATTGCATTCAGTACATTATTAATGTATAAGGGGGGCGCTATAAAAATTGTGATTAAAAAGGGGGGCGCCAGTACTGAAAGTTTGAGAAGCACTGCCTTACATAGAAATCATGTTTCAAATCCGAAGTAACATACTAAGTTAAAATGTCAACTGAAATTTACAAGTAAATTGAATTTGAAATATTTTTTACTCATTTTACTTAAAAACATTCAATTTAATCTTTAAGCAATTCGGCAGAAATCGTTAAAAAGTTTTCACAATGAAGTTTTACATTTGGTACAACAATATTTGTCTACGTTTATGCATCTGAATATTATTAATAAAAATATGCATACATTTATTTAATAAATATTTTTTCTCACATTGAATTTTCAGTCATATGTAATCTAATTTATTAGAATACAATATATTCAGACATTTCTATCAGAAATAAATTATATTTGAGTTCGAATAAACATGCATAACTTACTTAAAAAGAGTTCATCCACCAATATGTATTTTTTTTTCAAATTTTCTGGTGTCTGCGAGAATAAATTAAGTTAGAAAACATTTTGTGGGACAGTAAAACTGATACATTTTAATATATTTGCAATATTATATCTCTTAGAAATTCAGAATTCAATTATGTTTTCATTTCTCTCCCGGTTGTTTTATCTAAACTGTTCAAAAGATGATATCTGTAGTTTTAGACGAAAATATATATTTACTTTTAAATTTTAAAAAACTAAGTACTAAAATATTAATTTCGAGTCATATGCATAGTAAACACAGTACTAAAACTAAATTTTCAAAGTGCTACAGTAATTTAGACGTTTGAAATTCCGATGTTTTAAAATCAAATACAAATAATTTCTAAAACAGGTATCTTGCTATTTTTATTTATTAAATTAAATTTCTAAAAAAATACATTGTACTATAAAAAGTAAAACGTGTTTTCAAATTTAATTCTACATAATTTAAAGTGTATCAACATTGGCAATGTTTCATATTTCTAAAATCATTTTTACTTGTAATGCCGTTCAGCTCAAAAACTTACTCCTAGCCGTCTCTTTATTAATGAATATAATTTACCAATCCAGGTTTAAAAAAATATTTTGGAATAAAGTTATAAAATAATTTTTACTTTTTCATTAAATGAATGGATGTACGTATGACACTTTTAAATAAAAATCTAATGAATGTATTAAGATAGAATATAGATAGTATAATATTTTACAGATGTTATATATTTCGCATCCAAAATATTGAAAGAAAAATTAAATTAACATTAAATTTGCTGTCATACCCATGTCAATGAAAGGTCTTTTTTAAAGTATCATGGGAATTATTACAGTATGATATAATTATTAAAGGAAAACTAAATTTATATCAACTCAGATCATAAGATTTCTCTATTATAATTTCATTACATTAATTGATAAATTTTCTGTATTTGAAATGACGTAAATAACATATAATTTGATCACTAAGTATTTAAGTTATGCACATACACTCAAACACAAATATATATAGCAACAAAGAGTAATTTTTTAAGTAAAAACTCTTTTATTAATTTACTACGAATTATTATTTTCAAGCTTATTGTGGTTATTTCTTTTCAGTAAAATGATGGAAATTTATGTATTAATTATGTATGTTTTTCTCTGGGAATAATAGTATGCAAAATTAGTTTTAAAATATTCGTAATATATCAAAACAAATAATAAATTTAAATTAACAACATAAGATAATTTACATTGTACCTCAATGAATGTCATTTTTGAATGCTTTAAAATTGTTCGAAATTTTAAAAATAGAATATTTAAAAGAAATATACTTTACATAAATACACGAACAAAAAGTGTTTTTTTTTAATGAATTATATATTTTTCTCACACATTTAATTTAATTAACATTTAATTTGTTTTCTGTTTAACTATTCTCGGAGATATGTTTACTGAATGCATTTTGTCAGTAATTATCCTGCTTCAATTATGTATTTTTTATGTTTCTATTTTATTCCTTTTGATATATTATTTTAATTTTTGAAAAAAAAAATTGTATACAATATATTTTGTTTCATTTATGTCAGTGTTTCTCAAACTGTGGGGCGCGCCCCTGGGGGGATACCCTTACGAGGGGGGCGCGAGCATATCGAAAATAAAAGATTTAAAAAATAATTAATTTACTGGAATGAATTAAAACAAAATACTTGCAGACATAGTAAAAAATGCACTTTTACTCTGATATAATTTATAGGCGATATAAGTCATCTCTCAAAAATAAAAACTTCTTCAATACCTAATTAGCTATCTTTGATCCAAAAAACTAAATAAAAAAACTTTTATTTTATTTGCTGTAATCTCATGATAAGTGATTTTTACTACTCTTTCACACACACACAGAGAAAAAACTAATCCCAAACCCAAAATCGAAAAAATTTAGGAACATAAAAAATTCATCACTGTGGTTATTTTTGAAATACTGCACATTATAGCTGTAATCTTTTTTTGCTGATAATCTGTTTGATCTTCTAAGTTTTTGGTACAGTTAGTTATGACCCCACTCTTATATATATGTGTTTGTTTCTCATTTAGGGAAGTTGTAAGTAATGTATTTATTTCTGTGTTGCGCTTTTTTCCATGCAAAAGAGTTTTATGATATTTGGAAAATCACGGAGAGCACTTTGAAGGTTTACTTGGCCAAGACTTTTAACCCGGAAATGGTCACGCGGGGCACACAGATCACAAAATCATTAATTCTGGCAAAACTGTTTATTTGTTACCAAAGAAAAAAATTGAAAAGTTCTGGAAAGTAGGTAAGTTTTTACTTTCTCTTAATTAAATTATTCACTGGAATCACGATTTGTATCGTGTACAATAAAACAATTAAAAAAAATACTGGGGTGACTCAATCACCCCGCCTGACCATCAACGCTAGTATCGAGTGTATGTCTGCACCCGGGATAAAACATTTTGAAGTCTTCTCGCTTTAAATATTAAAAATAGCACTATTATTTTTCATTGGAATTTTATATTATTTTTCATTCTTTAACATTAATTATAAATGCTAATTCTGTGAGTCTTAAAATTACAGTTCACTTAAAACTAATTATAATATGAGCATTCATTTTAAAATATCATTTTACATTTTCATAAACATTGTCGCGCATTTGGGTTTACTCTCCTGACAACTCAGGAAGTTATCAAGAATGTTTTAGTTTTTTAAAAAAATGAACTCGTTCGAACTGCGAGTACTTCAGACAGTATAATTTTAATGTATCAGTGCTGCACAAGGTTTTTTTTAACTAATTTATTAATACTAAATTAAGAACAAGTTTAATAAAGTAAACTTCCGGGCTTGTCTTGCAGACGAAAGTTTTTCGAAGGAAGGTTCACGCTTAGAAATTGACACACTGGTTTCATTTTCTATATTTGGCTGAGATCTAAATTTTGTCTTGAAAGCAGCTACCGCATTTTACAATCTGTTCTAATTTAAAAATTCGAAAAAGAAAAAAAATTTATTACTTAATTTTCATTTTAAAAAATTTAATATACTTATCTTATTAATTTGGGTTTTAATTAAATCGTTTGAACAGCGTAAAAGTGTTTTATTCTTTCAATACTTATTATTTTTAAAAAGGGGTCTAAAATTATGATTGAAAAGTGTTTCGCCAGTATTGAAAGTTTGAGAAGCAGTGGATTAATTTATGAAAATGAATCGTTCTCATTTTTGTAGGAAAATAATCAAAATTTTAAAACACTCTTAAGCTTCTTTATGATTTAAAATATATACATCATAAATATCTTCACACATCGGTAACTATAAATATGACAAATTAACAATTTTAGTAAAACAAACTGCAAAAATTGATAAATATGAATATCAATAGTAGTCTAAACTCATTTGTCGAATAAAAAAAATGTATATTTTTATGCTGACTGCATACCTTCGGACCCAATTTTTTTATAAAAGCAAATTTTTGAAACAAATTGAGTGTTTTAGGAAGAAAAATTTAAAAAAAAATATATAAATACATAAAAAATTTTAAATAAATATTTTACTTCTGAAAAATTGGTTGTTTTCTAGGAAAATTTTAAATTTTACTAAAAGATTAAAACACTATAAAAATTTCTAATGCAATTATCATAACTTTATTATCATAATTTTCTTTATACACAACATACATACTACGAAATCTTCAAAATGAACTAAAATCTACGAGAAATATTAAAATGCACAAAAATTATTGACAGTTATACATAATAATATGGAACTTTTGATATTTTTAAAGATTTTCTTTATAAAAACTATACTAAATGAAAAAATATTTAACCTACAGCAAAACTTGAGATCCACTTTATGAAAAATAGTAAAATAAACTTTTTCAAAAAATTTTAAAACGTTATCGTTTGGTTCTTAAGATAGCATGCATCTGGTTAAGAGTATCTTTCGAAAACATAATTTTGAGAAAAACTCATTTAAAGTTTTATCTTACTACCCTTTTACATGGAGTGATGTTTCTTAAAACCATTATAACTTTATTTCTATTTCATGTAAAGGAAAAAGAAAATCTGTTTTGGAATGAAAAATGTTAAATCTATAAGATTATGCAAGTAAAGAAAATGTCTTATGTAGACGAAAAATGATATTTTCGAGGTACGCAGTCACCTTAAGGTATCCGACTACGTTCGGAACCGTGATTTTAAAAAGGCTCATAAATGGATAATTTTCATGATATTTAGTGTCACTTTGATTAGAATACATGTATAAAATTGTTTTAAGGACATTTTGAGAAAAAAGAGAGTTATTTAAATACAATATTTCGGCTAAAAACTCACTTAGAATAAACTTTTTTCAAAATGTTTTCCTGTCGAGAAAAATGCTTCTATTATAATAATATTATGTCTGTATATAGCTCAGACTTCTGTACAGAGGCTCAACTATGATTTTTGAAACGTTTGCATTATTTTCAGAGTTACAATCATTTGAAATAATTATCGGCGCTTTTTTTTGTTAAAATTTCTCCCCTCTGTTGTCGGTCGTAAAACACGGATAAACCCGCTTCTAAGTTATATGTTTCAAAAATTCTAGTTGAGCCTCTCTTCAAAAGTCTGAGCTATATGCAGGCAAAATATTTTTGTAATAGAAGAATTTTTCACAAAATGCGAACATTTTGAAAAAGAGTTTATTCTAAGATAATTTTTAGCCGAAATATTGTATTTAAATAATTTTTTATTGTAATACTATTCTTAAAAACGTTTTATATACAATTTCCTAAAGTCAGTGACACTAAATATCAAAAATATTATCCATTTATACGTTTTTGCAAAATCATGGTTTCGAACGTAGTCGCGGATACCTTAAAATCATTATAAAAATAAAATGTATTTACATTGACCTATGGTTAAATATATGTTTTTCCTTTAATTTAACTTTAAACACAATTCAAATATTTTGAACAAGAATTATCGCTATTAAGTTCTCCAATGCGTGCAAAATGGCCAACTTAACCCCAGTCTTTAACTTTATTATCAAGGAAAGGAAGAATATTTATAATTATTCTTGGAGAAAAATTGTTTCATTAAGGTGATAAAGCGGAACTGTTCAAACTTCCGTAACTAATAGAAACTAAAACAAGTGAAGTTCCTTGTTGGAAGCAAAGTAGTATAATATTTAAAAAAATTCTAATAAAATAATAATATTCATACCTTCATTTTTTCATATAGTCCCCAAATGTGACTAATGACTCCTTGTATCCTGGCTATAATTAATGGTTCTTAGCAAAGTTACTAATGAAGATTAATTGTTGCAGGACATTGAATGCATTGAGAATTGAGATAAAATATTTTTACATTATTCGTGATGATATCATTCGTAAATCTTTGTAACTGCCGAATTCTAATACTGTATATTATGGAATACAGCCTATTTATTTTAGAACTAAAAAGAGGAAATTCATGTATTTCCTGCATGAGTTTGATAAAGTATTAAACGTATCCAACTAGGTTCGGAACAGTGATTTTGCAAAAGCCTATAAATAGATTATATTTATGACATTTAGTGTCACTTAGATTAGAAAACGTATATCAAATATTTTTAAAAATATTATTACAATAAAAAATTATTTAAGTACAATATTTTGACAAAAAATGAACATAGAATGACCCAATTTCAAAACGTTCTTCATTTATGAAAAATGCGTCTATTATTATAATATTTTGCCTATATATACAGCTCAAACCTCTGTACAGAGGCTGAACTAGATGTTTTTAAATATACAAATTAAAAGTAAATTTATCCATATTTTAATACAGTAGAGGGGAGAAATTTTTAAGAAAAAAAAACGATAATTATCTATAATTATTTCACTTGTTAGTAACTATGAAAATAATGTGAATTTTTCAAAAATCCTTGTTCAGACTATCTAAGGAAGTCTTTACTTTATATAAACAAAATATTATTATAGTAGAAGCATTTTTCACAAAAGAGACATTTTGAAAAAAAGTAATTCAGTTAATTTTTTGCCCGAAGTATTATATTTAAATATTTTTTGTCGCCAAATGTCTTTCAAAACAACTTTTATACATATGTATTCTAAAATCTAAGAAGTGACACTAAATTTCATGAAAATTATCCATTTATGAGCCTTTTTAAAATCCAGGTTCCGAACGTTGACGGATACCTTAATTTAAATTCAGAAAGATGCGAAAAAGCAAAACTAGGGCAAAATAAAAGGTTGGGGCTTTTGCATTATTACATAACCCGTAGCTAAATATTATCTAATATATATAAATTATTTTTGAATCGTATGAACTACGTATTTTTCCAGAGTAAATTTCCTATACTTCTTTTTTATTTTAATAATATTAAATCATAATATTTCTAAAAACATATTAAAATTACTTTTATCAAACAAGTTGTTATGATTATACAATTAATTGAAAAAGATCACTTTTTAGAATTTAGAAGAAGAGAGGGCAAGAAACTTTAGAATAAGTGTGGTATTTTTATTCTCTTTTCTTTTGAGTTTCATTTTGTATAAACATGAAGAACATAATTTGTATATATATTTAAAATATGTTCAAAGTTAAAAAAGCACAATGTTAAAAAACATCTTTATATATATTTTTTTTTAATATTTCAAAGGTTTGCTCTCAATTAGTCTATATTTCAACCTTCATTTTTAAATCATTAAATTTAAGATTTAATTATGTTCTATTCATATTTGTTGTTGCTTTTGAAAAATATTTCATATTTTTTTATTAGGAAGGATGAAGAAACATAAATACGAGGAAGCCCTTCCTTACAATAACTTAAAGTCATACCAAATATTAGTAATTCTACTTAAATCATCTTAAGTGTAACAGAGACATGTAAAATATTTTAATTTTAATCAATTTTAAGTTGACTTAAATAAAATTGTATACCCCAATAAGGCTCTCACGAATTTTTTAAATAAATTTTAAATCATCCTTTTGTTTTAATCTGAAATATAAAGAAAAGAATCATGCTATTTTCTATAACTTGATTTCTGTTTTTAATAAGAAACTCTGGCTTAAGGTATATCCGACTACGTTCGGAACTGTGATTATGCAAAAGCGTATAAATTGATAATATTTATGATATTTAGTGTCACTTAGATTAGAAAATGTATATAAAATTGTTTTAAGAATATTATTACATAAAAAATTATTTAAAAGAATTACAATATTTTTGACAAAAGCAGACATAGAAGACCCATTTTCAAAATATTCTCCTTTTTTAAATATGCTTCTATTATAATTTTATTTTGCCTGTACATATCTCAGACCTCTCTGTGTACAGAGAGGTCAGCCTTTAAATTTTTGAAATATATGACTTTAGAGGTAGGTTTATCATGTTTTATGATAACAGAGGGAAGAAATTTTAAGAAAAAAACCGATAGTTATTTCAAAGTGACGTACAACTCTGAAAATATCATTGAATTTTTCAAGATCATAGCTGAGCCTCTGTACAGAAGCGTCTTTATACTCTTCTGGGCAAAATATTAACCATAATAGAAGCATTTTCTCAAAAGGAACATTTTGAAAAAAAGATTATTCAAGTTAATTTTTTCACGATATGGATTTAAATTATTTTTGTCCAAAATATTCTTAAAACAATTTTTACCTCTGCTATTCTAATCTAAGTGACATAAAAATTATCTATTTACGCGCTTTTTTAAAATCACATTTTCGAATATAGTCGGATACCTTAAGATTGAATAAATTAACTAACAAATTTCATTTATCCTGAAGAAGCCTGGACAATTTTTTTTCAAACTATTAAAAACTACTGTTCTCGGACACTTCACAAGAGCAGCCGTTTTGATGATGCCGATATTAACTTTTCGAGCATCTGCAGTCATGAAGCATTCGTTCCCTGATTTCTTAATAAGCAAAAACATTACTTCACTACCAATTGTTTCACTATCCCTTAATTCTCTACTAATAGTCCTATACCTCTTTTATCACGCCCTCTAGCGACAACAACATGACATTATAGTTGGTCTCTATATAATTGTCAAGTGGTCATAATAGTGTTTCCACTCAGTGTACATACTTCTGTAGCTTGGATATTAATAAAAACATACAAACATATCCCGTAATAAAGCAGCACTTTTATAGTTCCAATTAAACTACCTATTAAATTTCATTAATGAATAATAAAAGGTACCCACTTATATAGTAAATGTGAATTTTCTTTAAATCATTTATTTCTATTGAACAATCTTTCAGAAATTAATACTTCATTTCTGTTAATATTTCTGATTTTTCTCTGTATTTTTAAAATATTTGTTAGGAATTTTATTTTGATAAGATTTATAAATCTATGGAAATATTTTGTTAAGTTGCTTTCTTTTTCTAGAAACATTTTTGGCCACGCATTGCAATAGTATGTGACATACCTTTCGGATAAGCATTCTAAAAGGTCGAATTAAAAAAAATCTTTTTCTTTAGAATTTGAGCTTTCGGGTAAACAAAATAGGATTCTGAATCTTCCAATCCAATGAAAAGTTTCTTTAAATATTTATGACGTGTTAATGCTTTTTGGATGCATTGTATCTATAAAAAAGGAAGTCTATTTCGTATTGTAAATGCACATTGAATAAAACATCGCAGATCAAATGTTCCGAATTCTTTTACCATCATGATTTGTGAAAAAGTCTGGATTATTTCGGTTTTAGAGAAAAATTGCAAATTTATGTGACAGTGTTTTCTAGTCGAATTTGTAGATGCTTTATACGTGGGGTAATTCTGAAGATATGTTTGGAATGCTTTGTGTTTGATATAAAATTAAATTACTACCCATGTTTTAAGCTATGCATCTGTAGAATAAAAAAAAATTCAAGTTCTCAAGTAGTACTAATATTTAATTTTTAACATGGAGCAATAGGAATATTCTACTTATACTATTCGAATTCTTCAGATTTTCATTTTATTTAGCTTTTGAAAATGCTTTCCAATTGATTGACGTAAAAAAATGCAAAAGTAATGCATAGTAAAATTTGCTTTCACTTTAATGTTTGAATTAAAAGAGGATGATTTAAAGACAAAAAAAGTAATAAAAATCACAAAATTAAAATGAATTAATAAATATACATTTAGGATTCCTTCGCTTTTTAAAGTCCTTGAAGCGTGAAGGATACAGTTTATTATTAATTTTCACATTTAAATTGTTTAATTCTAATAATTTAATCCGATGATACTTTAAATTAATTTGTTTCTATGAAATAAAATTAAAACTTCTACGTAAGTAATAATTACCTATTTAATAACCCATATATTCTTTAAACATATTAATCAAAATAAATTGTAAAATCAAATTTTTAATGTACACATTTAATATCTCATAACTGATACTAAAGTACGCCTAATTCAAAGTCACTTGAGAAATGATTTTTAAAAGTTTAAATTTATGCTTATTTTTTATGAAGAAAAGTCTTGTGTGTCTGAGAAAGAAAACAACTGTAATGAAAAAGTTTGTTTTAAGAAATGCCATTTATAAACTTAATTTAGTTAATTAACTTATTATTATTACATATTTTAATTATTTACGACTTGATATGTCTAAATTAAATATTGTGTAAGTTTTTTAAGTATTAATGACAGCAAAATGTTTCTGTTGTCCTTTATAGTTACACTCGGTCTTGAATTATGTTTAAAAACAATTCATCATTTCATCTACTAATTTAAAAAAAAAAAAGTAACATTCAGGAAGTTAAAAGATCGTTGTTAATATAAAATTCAGATTTAGCTCGAAATATGTTTCATGTTTTTAAACTAAATAGCTTTAAAATTTTGATTGAGAAATTTGATGTTGAATATATTGGGAATGAAACTAAAAGTAATTCTATATATTTGCTGGTATATATGCGCTGGAAGCAAAATGTTTCACTACGGGATCAATTCAAAGCGAATGTTAATTAAAATGCAAAACTCTCCCCCCTTTTGAACTATTAGGCCTATAAACATGACATTGGTTAGTTACCTTTCCTTTGTTGAGTAAGGATTCGCTGATGTATAATCTTATGGAAATTTAGACTCCTATATCCCTTTAAGACCCGAATTATTTGTGTCTTTAAGTGTTAAATTCCTCTGGCTATGAAAACCATATTGACCCCGATGAACCAGGGAAAAATAATAAAAAAATTCCCCCTCTCCCGCTGAAACATAGACTGTATCCGTACGATCGTGTGGGGTTGGGCGTTTTCTGTGAAATGAGCACATGTGAAATTTTACATTTTTTGGCTCTAAGTTGATGGAAGAAACACACTTAGTTCGACTAAAATTGACACAAATAAGGAAATTATTGATGTAAAATTAATTATTTTATTGAATCATTATTCACTTCCTGTGGAAATCTTTAAAACATGTTTTTGTTTTTGATAAGCATAAATATGCATTGCATTTTTACAGCATGTTTTCACGCTGTTTTTGTTGTTTTTAAATCTGCACTTGCCAAGGCCTTGAACTGTCATCAACACATCAAAAATGGTTATACGTGTCAAGCCTTTTTGTCCTGGTCATTCCAGAATAAAATACAGGACGTGTGTAGCAGGTGGATCTAGACATTTCGATCTCTTTGCGAATGTAATCACAACACTATTATCTTCATAATCACTTAAAATGCTTTTGTTAATATGCGGGGTGGTGGATAACGCTTCAACTATCTCTAACTTAAATTTTAAGCAATCCATTTTGATTTTTGGAGGAATTTTATCTGATATTGCATCTTGCTTGTACTAAAACAAAGAATTTGCAAGAGGTAAAACAATGAAATGAATGGGTTCAAGATACACTGATGGTAAGGAATGATCAAAAATTGTCTTTCCACTTCAAAGTTTTCCATGATTTTCTTCGTTGCTATCATCTGAACAGGGTTCTCCTTTCAGTATACGAGATTCATATGTTTTGTTCATAGCATTGTCATCATCAGAGAGATCTCTCTACTAAGTTCAATCTGATTTATTCATGGATTGTAAAATTTCTGCTTGTGTAAATTCTCTCTCCCCCTTATAGAAACCTGAAAAAAGATTTTGGTTAAAAGTTAGCCCAATATTCTATGAAAATGATAAACTGTATCAGAAAATGTTTAAAAAAATAAATAAAATATATAAACCACATCTACCAACTCCCACCGGTGTAAAATAAGCAAATTCAATTTTTGAACTATTAGGAGTACACAATTGAAGCTTGGCTAGCGTGTTTCTTAAGAAAACAATGGTTTTTTCGTAAAGAAGAACTAAGAAGAGATTCTTAAGTAAAGGACATCCTTAGACGTAGAAGTGGGATGTTTCTATGCAGGAAAAAAATCGCATTTTTGAACTATTTGACAGACATGTATTCCTTTTGTTGAGTAGAGATCCTTAAAAATTGGTTGAATATAACCGAGCAATCACACAACAGGTGAAGTATATAAGCACAAGAACACTTTGCCATCAGAAGTGTTGGATTGTATCAAAGATTGTACGGGGAATTATCAACTCCTAATCTCCTTGCCAAATTCTTACACAAAAGTAAGTAAAGTTAACACATAATCTTGTAAGACACAAAACTGTAACGAGAGAGTGCAAACAGCATAATATATATATGTTCACGGATACAATAAAAATTTTTTGTGCAATTGGGCACATTAAAAACTGGTATACTGGAAGGTATTGCCTCCTATAATCAAAGTAACATAACTAAATATTATGTTCTTGCAACATTAGGTATATTTCCAGGTTTTTACACAGCTCGAGCAATCGAAGCAGATGATCGGGAGAGATTACAAATATCAAATTACGACCATTTTACAAAATTCTAAGGACGCAAGGGTGAATAAAAGGCATAAGAAATGTATATTAAAAAAGGATACTTAGCTGGGAAGGGAAAAAACCCAAGCTTGGCTGGGCATAATTCAAGTAAGTTTTTACTAAATTCCATTTTTCTCAAAACTAAAATTTTACGTATAAGGAACTTTTTTCTTAAATACTATTTAACAGCTTATAACTTTGCATAGTTAAAAATTAATCTAATACATACTTCAATCGCGATTTTTAAAAATAATTCTGAATTAATTTACAGCAAAACATAATAAAATTTCATTTTTTATGAAAAAACATTTCTGCAAAAAAATTTTTTAAAAATAATGAATTCTATCCAAAAGCTCTATTAAAGTATCTATTATGGTCTAAAGAATATTCAATAAAAAAATTGGAGATTTGTATTCAATAGAATGCTTATAAATGTTCCTTAAAAATACCTATTTTAACATTACTGAGATACAGATTCCGCGTTTCGTGAACCTACCCTCTTAACGAAGTTCAACTTCGAAGAACAATAATGAGTTATTTCTTATACAAAACTGAAATTTTTGTAAACATTACGGAGAACCACAGAGAGACATTAAATGGAAAAAAAAATCAAATCAATGTGGAAAAAAAACAACATTTACTTAAAACGAGAGTACAGTTGTTTTATTTTTTATATTTTTATATAAATTAATTACATACTGTATTTGCCCCAATTTAAGAGCAAGACTAAACATAAATCCCAGGTTAAAAGAATAAATTACTTGATTAGTTGCATTATAATATATTATTATGACTAAACTCTTATTATTGGAAACTCATTATGCTTCTTGTGTAAGACATTGTATTCATTTGTTGTATCAAACATGAATGTAAAAATACAATTCTGAGATATTTTGTTTGATATTATTTTCAAGTACAGTCGAACCTGTTTTTGTGTGATGCTTTTTTATGCGATTTTATTTTGTACAAACGCATAAAAAATATCTGCAATATTTCGATGAATTGGCTTGTTATATGTAAGAATTCATGAAATTTTCGAACATTTTTTTGTGCGATTATATTTATGCGGTTTTTATCAACCGCATAAAAAAAACAGGTTCAATTGTATAGTTCTTTGGATTTAGTAATATATTATTCCTTGACTGTCAAAGAAAGTGAAATAAATTAACGGTGTTTTCTTAAAAAAATATTTATGAATGAAATAATTTTTTCAATGCAAAAAATCCAGTGTACAAGTATAAATTATGCTTAATGTGTAATTTTTATTGAATGTAAAATATCTCAATTCCTTGTACATTCCAACATTTCTTTTAAATTATTTTCATATCATTCTCAATTAAAGCGGATATCAAATTTTGGACTGTTTGGGAATAATATATAGCATTAACTTTTAATATCTTTTTTTTAAATGCATTTTAAAATAAACATTAAATAAAAATTAATGTTGTCATATAACAATAAATTTTTTGATTGTCATTGTTTGAAAGATGGGTCATTATTTAAATACAATTAACTTAAAATACTTGTGCGACGAGGTCTTTTGTACCTATGTAAGCTTTCCTACACCAGGGGTATAAGCAACAATACAATTAATATTGCCTTTTTGAAGGAAAATAATAATATCAGGAATGAACAAATTTAAAAAGAAAATATTCTGCTCTAAATAAGTATTTACATCAAGTTTTGCTTTACATTTTTGATCATTGCATATATATATTCTCATTTTCTACTTGAATTTCGAAGGTTATGGCAAAACCCCCTTTTTTCAGAATCATTGCCCTGTATTTTTTCGGGAAAATGGAAAGTTTATTGATGCGTGTGAGCAATCTTTCCAATTAGTGTATGAAGTCAAGTGCTTTGTTTAGACAAATGGGTAGCTTTACTAATTGAGTAGCTCTTGAGCCTTTTTTAAGGGGACACGCTACGATTCAATTGACGAAAATGGGTAAAATATAAAAAAATTTTTTTTTTGCCTAAATTTTTCCCTTCATTTCTCTATTACCTAAAAATTTGGTTTAAATTAAAAATCCAAAGTTATGATAATAATATGCTCGTCAAATTTCACATTCTGACATCATTCTTTTCAGCGGCATTTTCTTTTTCAGCCAATTTAAATTAATTCAACACATTTAAGAGTTTGAAGAAAAAGGAAGAGATTGTAATCCATTTTTAATGTTTGTTTACATTTAGAGCTATACTGCTTTTTTTATTCTGCAAATTTTTTTATTTCATTTTTTTTGAAATATTTATTTGGGTTTCCCAAAAAGTTTTTTTTCAAGACTAATTTTTTTTGTTATCAGTTTAACTTTTTTTATATATATAAACGTATTTTCACCCAGCATTTTAATAGTTAAACATCCCTCGTAAAAAGAGGAAAAAACAACGTAAATTAAGTATTAAAAACGATGGTGCACTGAAAAAAAAAACTGAAAACAATATGGAAATTTCAGGACAATTAAATGTTGTTCAAATTCAATTAATAGCATTTTAAAAATGAAAGGTTTCTATGCAAAAAAAAAATTTAGAACAAAAAAATTTTTGCGATACCTAGAGGACCGTTATATAATTGTTGAAAAATCGTGTGATTTTTTAAGTTTTACTTTTGTGGTAGCTCAACCAGTCAACTTTAAAACTTGAATTTGGACATAAAAGGGTTTTTCTATAATTAAAACGGGATTAAAACATTTTCTGGCAAAAAGGGAAAGGCCATCTTCAAGACTTAAAAAAAATCAAATACATCTACACCTTTCATGGATTTTGGGTTTGTTCAAGATTTCTTGAATCAGTGGGGGCCATGCATCGGTTAAAAAATTTTGCATGTTTCTCAATATCCTTTGATGCGAAAAAACCTTTAATGAAATTAAATGCTACATTAACTCAGTGCTCTCTTGTTTTAAACTGTGTTGAACTATGAAATAAAGGTTCAAAATGCATACACAAATTGGATCAAAATGGGTCAAATACTGTTACTGATATTGCTGTTTTCATTTAGGGGAATATTCGGGCACACATCCCAAATCGGTGTTGGCTGTGTAGTCGACACTTTAACAGGATACGTTATTGACTATGAAATTATGAGAAAGAAAACTGTCCTATATGTATAAGTGCAAAAAATGTTGGGGAAACTACAGCTGAATACGAGGGTATTCTGGCCAAAAAAATTCCTGCCAGATTAACCACATTGGGACATCGGAAAGGGAAAGGCCAGCTAAAATTTGGTCTCGATCAAAGCATGTTTTCGTTCAACTTTTTGTTATCTATGGTGATGCTAAACTCATAAATTTTTTGCCAAAATATATGGACCAGATGTTGAAATTTTTTTAAAAAAGAGGTATTAATCACGTAAGCAAAAGGTTAGGCACCAGCTTTCGTAATTTAGAAAAATTTTGGGGAGCTAAAGGTATCCCTTTGGGGGGAAAATCTTATGGCAGCCTAAAAGAAACAACAATAAAAAAATAACGCAGTACTATGAAAGCTATTTGGAAAATAAAGGGAATATTCAGGGGTGAAAAAAAATTTTATATAATTTATCACAGTATCTCGACAGACAAAAACCAATGCACATGAAATCCCTCTGGCAAAGATTCGTGGTGTTTTTTTCGAAGAGCCTTAGCTAAAGGTAAAAAACCCGCAACACATAAATTTAATATTGGAACACCAATAAATCCAGATTCGACAAAAATTGTTCCAATATATCAAAAGGGTTTGCCTGATAGTCTTTTGGGAAGGATGTGCCAGATGTCTGACCCCCAACAGCAACGAGAGTCTGCATAGCGTGATTTGGAGTAAGTGCTCTAAAAAAAACTTCCCCGCAAAATCACGCCTGAAAAATATAGCTTTTCTGGGGGGAATATCAGAGTATAACTTTGGTACTTTGAAAGCCTTAAAAAAAAACAAAAGGCTGCTAATTTGGATCTTGGGGGAAAAGGGAAAATTGCTGCCACCGTGATTACAGACGTAAAAAAAAAAAGAAATCGCCAAAATAAACTTGCTTTTCGCATAGCACGTCGAAAAGTAAAACTGAATCTGGAAAAAAAAAAATATTCAAAGAAAAAAAAAGGGGTTACATATATTCCTGGGTTTTGAACATAAACAAAAAAATATATGAAGATGTAAAATAGAATTATTTTAAAATCATCGTAAAATGGGTTTGTATGTTATTTATCGCAATTTTTAAAAAAGTAGGTACTGAAAATTTTAAATTTTAAATATATAAAATTATAATTTTCATATAATACCTTTATAAACTTTTTTTTTGCATGTAGTACATCAGTAATTTTAAATTTTATTGCACTTATATATATCTTTTTACAGTAAATAAAACTTTAAATTGATTTTTTCTCAGAACAAAAAATCGCTTGTTTTCTTTCATTTAAAAAGCTAAGGCTTTTTTCTATTGCATGAAATGTTTTAAATTTTTTTTTAGATTGCTATTTATGTATAAAAAGTTTATGCATTTTGAATCAAAGCAATACTTATTTTTTTTAAAAAATTTGAACTTAGAATTTTTTACGTTTTTAGGGGTTTTTTCATAATGATTCATAAAAATTTTTTTTTGGAATTTGAATCATTTTCCCCCCAAACCCCTACCCCTTTTTTTGACATGGTTTTAAAATATGTAAATCAAATTTCTTGGATGTACGTCAATTGGGAAAAGAGAGGGGAGGTTTTAAAATTACCTCATAAATTTTTAAATTTTTTTAAAAAAAAATTTAAAAGGGTTGCTTTTTTTGATATTTTGAGCAAAATTCTGTCTTACGTATTGATAACAAGGTTAAAGGAAAAAATTAAAACCATAAAATCAAAAATTTTTTTTTTTAAATCGTACCGCGTCCCCCTTAAGGAAAAATTTCCATCGTTAACGATTAATGTGCGAAAAAATTTCTTGTTGAAAAAATATTCAGGTTTTTAAGAGTGTCGGGACTGCTGTACTTTTGAAGCTATTCATGTGTTACCTTTGTTAAAAGAACAAATGGTCCTTTATCGTTATTTATGGAAGGAAATTAACGTGATTTATCTTCATTACTGCCTATGTCTGTCCCTTTTAAACGTTGCATGAGAATATAAGCCTTGTAAATACACAAAAGGGAAAAGCTAATCGTTGTTCCCTTTTAGCATTGAACCCATTTTTTATAATACTAGTTGATATACCCCTTTTTGCACGGGTGAATTGAAAGTTCTCAGATTGAAGTTGAAGTTTTTTTAAAGGTTAATCTTACGTAAATTGCAAATTAAACAAAAAAAAAAAGAAGATTTTTGAATATCTCAGCTGAATAAATAAATAAATATATATATATATATATATATATATATATATATATATATATATATATATTAAATTTTTAAGTCTGTGGATCTAATAGCTGATAAAAAAGATTTTTTTTATTTATAACTCCCGGTAACTCTTTTGTAAATCGATTTTTGAAAACACCTTCCTAAACATATCTCTGCTCAGCAAAAGTAACACGTTGTTACAGATTTTGTGTAATGAATGCTTAAAATAGAGTCAATAATTTAGATCTCGAAGTGTAATACGTTAATATTACTTTCTGTTGTATTTATTTTATATAAGAACTTGTTAGGTAGGTTGCCCGTGAGGGTTGCCCTACTTCTACATTATTCTCGCGCCCTAGAGATGTGGGAGTGAATGAAGGACCAGACGTTGCCATAATCTTAATATCTCTTTATTAAGATCTTAACTTAAACAATATACAATGATATATTTAATATTCAAACCAAGTGAATCTGGGGTGAGGAGACACACACGTATTACCAAATAATCGAATTTCCATATGTCTAACCCACCGACTAATCTAATCTCAATAAATACACAGTTCCTAGTAGTTTAAAAAGTTTTACCACTCTATCAGCAGAATTGCTTGAATCTAACGGGCTTTAACTCTTGGGAAACATCCACCAACAGAACCCCTGGGGGATACATTTAAATTTGGATGCGGGTTTCATCACTTAAGTTTTAACACTTTTTAAACATAAATTTATTTCCCCAAAAAACCCCCGTATGCAAAACCACTATTTAAGATTATTAATTTTTTATTTCGTTTCACTTTTTGAATTGGTTTGGAAAAAAATTTATTTTGGCCTCAAAAAAACCCCAAAAAGGGGTTTTAGTAGAAGGGATGAGCCCGCCAAATTGTAATATTCAGAAGGAAGGCCGTTCCTTTAAAATTTTTGGGGTTGATGGAAACATAGCGAAATGTTTGGGGTAAGTGAACAGCAACGTCTGCTCCCCTTTCCCTCTCGGCTTTATTAGAGCTTTGGGAAATTAGATTTAACGTTTTCGGCGTTTAGTAGGTTCTTTTTTTTACACTTCCCAAAAAATTTCAGTACAGTAGTTATTATTATTTTTACTTAAAAATACCTGCCTATTAAATTAAAAAAAATCGTTATATTTAACTACTAACCACAAGCAAAATATGCAAATTTTTCCAAACGATGTAGTGTGGAAGACAAAGTTTATCTATTTTAAATACAAGAAGCGATAAATTATTTACATTGAAATAAGGATCAATTTGCTACTACGAAGTGTGCATTTTATTAAATCATAAAAAAAGGCGTGCTTAGAAATAAATTATCAATTTTTATTGTATTTATGGTTAACAATTTTGGCGATAATGGCTTGCACATGAAAATAAATCTATAGTAGCTTTTCAA
>BMAV01004191.1:0-14326 GCA_019973955.1 Trichonephila inaurata madagascariensis
CTAAGAGTTCGGTCATAATGCTTTCATTTTGAGAGCAAACGCGAGCATTCAATTGAAGTTTAATTTTGTTATGATTGTGTGTCACTATCTTGTGTATTATTTTCTAGAATATATAATAAAAAAATACAGAGAAAGCACAAAACTCGGTTTCCTTTTTTCGCCTTTCCTACTTAGGCACATATCTTATTCTTCGTATGCTACAAGCCTTACTTGCTTTTTTTGTTAATACTAATTTGTCACACTGCAACCTACATCAAGCATATTTTTTATTATTATTTTTTTATTTTTTGTAGATGTCTTGCTTTAGAATAGATTTCGGTATTAAAGGCATGCAAAAATTTACTTTAATAAACGAACAAAAATTGGAGAGAATTAGGTAGATTTAAAGATTCTGCTAAAAACCGTCGAATACTTCCAAAACGAAACATTCATCGACACAGAATTAATAATACCTATTGTCCCCGTCTCACGTGTGGGGAAAAAACTTTAAACTGTTATCTTAGATGAACACATTAAGATTTTGCTTAGAGGATGGGGAGGAATTAGTTCAAGTTTGTAAAAAAATGAAAATATTAATTATTCACGCCTTTATCATTCTAATTCAGTTTTTAAAAAAGTATTCCATTTTCAACACTTTTACTGCCACCATATAGGAAGCTGAACACGAAACTTCAAAACTTTTATTTATATTATGTAAAACGATACACTTGTGTCCCACATGTGAGGCTCCCAACAAAAAAGGAAGAATTTTTGAGTCCATTTGCAGTGAAAGAATTAATCCCCCGCTCTTTATTATGAACTGTGGGCTCAAGTGTAGTATAGAGGGGAAGGCATTTGGATTTGGCGATTTTTATCTAAATGCCATGGTGAGATATAGAACTCATTCTAAAATAAAAAAATAATTCCGTAAAAAGTACCTTGGCGACCACTTTTAGTCTGCAAAAATAAAGACTGCGCCAAGTGACCCCCCTATACTACACTTTAACCTGAGCGATGCACTTTAACTACAGTTATTGCGCAATACCTCATGCAAGCTAACAGTTTAATTTCCCAGGTAGTTTTGTAACCTAATTTTTTCTTTATTCATATAAATTAGAATGCATGAAAGTAAAGGAGACAAAGAATCACAAGCACACAAAATATCAAATTTAGATTTTTATTTGGCCGAAAGAATTATAATTTTTTTTAACATGAGAAAATAAAGAAAAACTTATGCTACACACTAATACTTAAACTAAAGACAAACACGATTTTATACTTTTTATGCTCTAAAGAGTTTTTCCATTTTAATAATTTTTATACCCGAAAAGGGTTTTTCGTTTTATATTTTTTAATTCTCAATTTTTTTCTCCAACAATTTTTTTCCCAAAGCAGTTAACGTTTTTTAAAGCAGCACAACAAATGCAACTTTTTAAACATGTTTCGGAATTTTATTTTCCAACGCCGCGAACATTTTTCTTTAGATGGTTCTTCGAACTCTTCCTCTTCAGGTATCGCATCTAGGGAGGGCTTAAAATACAGCTCCATTCTGTAGGCTCTGTGGTTATCATCCTCCTCTTGTGTAAAGCCCGTACTCAGGAGAGAATCGGAAAGGTGCAAAATCATCCTCATCGTCTTCAAATACATCAAAACCTCCGATTGTTTCACTGGTGGGGTCTCAAATTCGATGCGAATACTTTTCTTAAAAGTTTCGAGTATGTTGAGTGGCGAATCCGACAAATCGTCGAATGTTGAAAAGATGACAAAGATTTGAGATTGTTCTGTTCTTTAGGAAAAATCTTTTTGTCATCTGAGATTAAAAAAGTTGATTGTGGTGATTGAACCCGAAAGCAGAAATCATGTTTCATTTGTGTGCTGATGTCAGCTTGATTTGTCAGAAATGAAACGGGCTCCATACTTCGTATCTAGGATTTCTCTTTGCTATATATATATCTTTCTTCACTACTTCAATTTCTTTCTTATTAAGGTCAAATTTCTCGCCTCACACTCAATAAGCGATTAGGAATATAAATAAAGCACTCACTGCTTAGTTCATATTCAATTAGTATTTTCTTTCAAAAAGTCAAACACATCTGTTTAAATTCAGCAACAGACTGAAGAACTAACATCTTTTTTAGCCATTGTTGCAACAGTGTTAGACTGACATTGTTATCATGTTCTATTGAAAGTTTTGTATCTTAAAACTTGCATATTGTTGCCTTATGTGTATGATTTTAATCTTTGTTGCTTGAAAAAATATTTGTTGAAGCGATTAATGCGTTAAAAATTTCATAGTCAAATTATATCACGTGTACAAATAAATATCAGAACACAAAATTGCGAAAAATAATAACAATTATTGGCTTTCATTATATTTTTAGATTTCAGAGCTTTTTGAACCCATAAATAAATTAAAACAATGTTTCATTACAATTATTTTAATACCCACACATACACGTCCCTTTTTTAAAACTTAAAAAAAAAAAAAACTTTATTCTGAATTCATTTATCAAAAATATAGAAAATTCTTAATTAATAACCCATCGAGTTTAGTTATAATTGCATTTTAAGGACACATAGTGAGGGTTGGCCAAGTAATTCCAATGATGCACGATATCCAGTGCATTTTATTTCATGCATGGGGAAAAATATGTTAGATACCGTACGAAGGAATTCAAGTACCATATTGGGAGCTTGAGTCTCACGTGACCCACCCCCTCACTGTACCTATTACCTAGTAAACGATCTATATTCACGCAAACTGTGATAAAAATTAGCAAACATCCTGCGATCCGTGCATCCCTCTGAAGGTAATTCTCGCGACACCATCTTTCTGCTGATCATGCATTTCCTTCTGCCATTCCGTAAATCAGGTGCATATCTGCCAGCTCGGTGTTTGTAAAATGTTTCATACTCCTTTAGGTCGATGACAGTTCTCAAATACTGCGGTTATGCAGGAAAATTTTCAAAAATGTGAACAATGCCACTTAGCTTCAAACGAAGACGTTTCCGCTCATGGGTGCATGCAAATCTTAATCTTTGATGACCCATACCTTGCTTTAAAATTTAAAGGACACTGTATAGATTATTTATGAACATTACACTTCAAAGAAACACGAGATTTTTTGACAATAGACCTCGAAACTCCATTTTCCAAACTTCAACACAACGTTAACACGGGAACTTAACACTAAACATATCATACCGGTCATATGACCCATTTTGAACTTTTGCATTGAAAATGCACGTATCATCTTATTGCTTTTGCACATTTGACTTCTTTATAAGTAATTAATCTACAGTTATTATACTATTTTTTTTTGTTTTGTTTATTTTGAGTAATACTTGTCGTATACCGTTATCTACCACAACAGGTCATTTGACCCGGAGAGCATTTTTTGTTTTATAAGCTTATCGAGTCATATTGCTTATCGTATTGTAGTTGGTAAATTGCACGTTTCTGCAAAGACTGTTGAGTAAAGTAGTTCATTCAAAATAGCTGAGAATAATTTCAAGAAAAGTCTAAGTTCTAAGTCTTGCAGATGACCTCTCCAAGTTTTTTTCAATATCTTTGATTTGGCTGGCATAAATACCTGGATTTTGTACAAGCAAACGACAGGAGAAAACATCTCAATACAAGATTTTTTATTCAAGCTAGCAGTAGAAGGCGCCGATTTTAGAGAAGCCCGTGAACAACCAAAACAAAGAAAAAATACGAAAAGATCGTTGCCTAAGTCTACTACAGGTGCTTATCAACACATAAGAGATGTCAAATAGGATACTGTAAAGAAAAAAAACCCAACAAAATTTGCTCTAAATGTAAAAAAAATATGTTTGCGGAAAATGTACAATGGACACACTTATATGTAAAAAATGCGATGAGCAATGAATTAAAAATTCTAATTTTTTGCTTTTGTAATAGAAATGTGGTCAATTTACTATTTGTTTTATTATAATAAATTAAATTTTTTATTTTCTTTCTAACATCCATATTTCATACATCCAAGCATAAAACATAAAGTCGGGTCATTTGACCCGCTATGGTAGAAATAGGTATCTATTAAGTGTTTGTATGCTTAGTGTTAAGCAACGTCACCAGGACTCGAGCCCACGACTTGACAGGATCAGCACCGTCCACGAGTTGGTGATCATGACTACTTGGAAACTGAGACCATATTTCATATGCGAAAAACGTATTGATGAAATTACTGACATGTAACTCTTTGAAATTGCTAATATGTTTTCACACGCAAATACAACTAATATTAAGATAATTTACTGGGAAATATTTCACTTATGCATGAAATATATAACGGTAACGGTTATACATTTACATGGAACCTTAGAGATAGCTCTATTATCCACTCATCATAATAAATTGAACAGAGAACAATTTGTTGAAGTTACATATAAAATAAAAAGCAGTCCACATCAAATGCAGCGCAATAACGCTGGTGGAGGGGTGGGTGGAAACCACTCTCCCAGTTGATTTAGTTTCTATTTCGCTTTCATAGGAAAACGAGAGAAAATGACGTCACATCTCCATGACAGCAAAGCCCGTCTTTCAACGGTCTGCCGCATCTTGACGGAATGAGGAGAGAAGGGATATATTTTTTAATAACAAGGATTAAGAGAATAATATTTTTAAGTCCGTTACACGTTACCTCTAAGATAACTGCGTGCGGTTATTGAAAGGAAGTTTTAAATAACCACTTGGAAGAAAAAGTAAGAAAAGGTAGAGGAGTTTGAAATAAGATCATGAGGGGTGAAGTTGCCACACTAAACGCGATCAAAAACTTGCATGGCGCGGGGAGGGAATAATTAGAGTGAGTGAAGTCTTGCAAAAGAAGACAACTAGTGTAACAATAAAGCTCATATCTTTTTAATTCGTATCAAGACATTCTCATCCTTTTCAGAGCTGGGAAGTGTTGATACGCGAATGATTAAGAACTGCTCTCGGTCTCTTAGAAGAGCTAGGAATAGAATTGTCGTAAGCCGGGATTTCCCTGATAGATTCATTTGAAATCTGTGGTAACCGGTTGAAGAAATTTTCTTATTGTTTTTTGATGAAATCAAGAAGCGGCGGAACATTAAGATCTTTATTGAAATATATAATGTGTATAAAGTATACAGAATTAAGTTTTTCTTGTGAAAATTTGCAATCACTATTATCTTCTACTTGGAGTAGAAAATGCTCTAGGACATCTGGCTCGAAGGGAAATATTTCTTAAAGAGTGATAGAGAATCATAATATAAGATCTTTGCAGGTGTCTCCGTAAAAGTAAATCGCATGTTGAAAGGTGAGAAGTTTATTTTGTTATTTTCAAGAGAGATTGAAAGTTATATTTGTCGCACCCCAAACCAACACGAGGGTGACTGGCGGCGGAAAATACAATTTTGATTCTCGATCAAGTGAAGAAGACGACACCTGACCTAGCACTCCACGTCAACGGGAGAACGAGTTTTGACATAACGGGTATCAGGCCCCTCTATGCGGCGTATTTTTAGTGGTTTCAAGATTCAAGATTTCCGGCCATCAATTCGCGACCATAGCCTAAGGGTCAAGGTTATGGACTCGTGGCCAGCGTGTATTCGAATTCTGGAACCGCTGAAGACCTGCCGTGCAGAGGAGGCCGATGCACGTAAAAAATGCCGAGGCTTAAACGTCCTCCCGTTAGTGTTATTTGGAAGTTAGGAGAGTGGGTGTCTGCTCATGTGTCGTCCACGTCACTTGACTGTGGTTCAAAATTCGAAGTCCATCGCCAAAATCCCTTGAGTAGCTGAATAGGGTGACGTTAATGATCACTCACTCTTCACGAATCTGCCGAAATTCAAATGGGAATGAGACTTCGAAAGACTCATGATGAATGTGGTGTGGAAGATACGAGAGTGAGATACAAATTTATGGGATCGTCTTCAAACCATTGTGGTTTTAAAATTATGGAACCCGTCCCCAATAAATAGTCTTGACAGGCAACATATCCAAACCAAGTATTTACGAGAAAAATGTCCTGTAAATAGGTTTTTTGACTTGAATCTGTGACGTCAGAAGAAAAATAATAATGTGTGCATTTAAACACGTGAATATTAGACAGGTTCCATGCACACGTGGACTTCGAATGTTCACAGCTTGAAAAGAAAAATAAAAGCGATTTCTCTGTCGAAATTGAAACGGTCGTCATACTTCAAAAGTAGAATCAGATTCTTTTTTCTTTTTTCACCGGGGTGTCATGAAAACGTATCACACGGAGCATTGACGTCACATTATTTCATTCCGAAATCGCACATTCACCTTTCTCTCTGTGTGATGTCATCGGGAGCACCCCAGGGCGAATCGTTTGGCTGCGGAAGGGTGGCCCGCGGAATATCGCTTGCCCGCTGAGAAAAGACCTTCTGACACCCATACCTAGAAGCATCCATTACAACACCCCCTCCGAAAGTGTCAATTTACTTCCAAGGAAATTGAAAATACTCTTTCTGTTCATCCGATTTTTTTTTTTCTTATTTCTTTGGCTCGGGATGTTAAGAGAATTGTTGGTGAAATAAATCTATAAACGCGAGCTGAAAACATTAACAACGCAAGGTAAATATGAAATGAATTTAAATATCAAGATTCCAATATATATTGTACTAGATCCCATTCTACCACATAAAAGGAGAAAAAAAGATGTTTTTATGCATTTTATAGATTAAAATATAAGGAGATTATTTTGGAAGGAAGGGAAGGGTGCATTTTCAAATGTAAATGCCGCAAAAATAAAATTAATTTTAACTCAAAAGCTGGTTGGCAAGAAAATATTTTAGTCTCAAACTAATTACAAAGTATAATTATAAGACAATGCTTCCGATCACATAGTCTACAGTGTTAAGTAAGTAAACATTAGGTCTAATAAAAATATCATGTCGGTTTTTAGAATAGAACAATTTTTTCTCACCTTGAATAAACTTGATAGAATAATATAATTGCCATCTTTATTAAGAACGTGTGATGTTAATGAACAATCCCACTTAACAACTTGCGCAGAACAGTCAACTAACAGATTGTTTTGTGTAAGACGAAAATCTCAGTCACGGCCTCATTAATAAAAGAGCGCATTTCAAAGCAGGGGATACATGAAAACATTCTACAAGGAGAGTCTGAAATGTAATTATTAGGAATTCGTCTCCACTTGAAGAATTGTTGAACAGAATAAACAATATTCCATGAAGAGGAAAATGAGCTTCATTATAAAATGTAGAAAGTTACTAAAACGATACGTAATCGCATGTTAACCATAACTAAGAAAGAGAAAAAAGAAAAGCCACGGGAAATCAGTGAAGCCAGAATTCTTCAAATCGTCCATTAGGCTGACCACTAGCATCACCAATTATCGAAGCCACAAAATAAAAATTATTTGCAATAAAAAACTCAAGTGTTTAAGGCTGTCTTCGGTTAATGTTAAAGAATAGAACCCGTATTTGGAACATGTTTTCAGAAAAAAAAATAATAAAAAATTAATATGATACTCTGGCTTCACTATCCTTTAGAGAGCAGCATTTTTTATCATACATCTTATTTTAAACTGATTAAGATTCACTTTTTTTTCTGGTATAAAATGTGTTTTGCGTTTTTTCTCCTATTTCGTTATGTTAAATGAGCTATGTCTTCACGTATTAAAACAAAAAAGAAAGCATTCATGGAATATTTTAAAATTTTTGAAAACACTATATTGTTAAGAGATGTACGAGTTATAATATTGCAAATTTCCATGAAAATTAAGGCATTTTTCTGCCTGAAAATGTGCTTCGCGTTTAGTTCAAGCTCTCGTACTTTTACCGAAGACAGCCTTAATCTTCACATATATTTTCATAAAATTCAAAAAGTACAAAGATCTCAACTTTGGCTTAGTAAAATAGTAAATAAAACAGATATTCGTGTAAAAAAGATTAAAGAAAATATACGAGAGTAATCAAAATCTAATATTTCAAATCTTTGACTCTTCAGTTGTAAAGAATAATTTTTTTCCCAATCGGGCTGTGGATTGGTATTTACCATTGCAGACCTTGAACACTCCCAGGAGTTGGTATCAGTTTTAAGTGCGGCACCATATAGGTAGAATACCAGTGGCCGCAATATAATTTTGACACCCAGTGGGAGGAACCTGAGCTCTGACAATGCGAGATAATTCTCGGAATTTAATTTTGCTGAAAGAGCACACAAGTAAAACAAAGCATTCAAGGGATCTTTTGCATGTCGCATAATAAAACGACATGGAGGCTGACGTTTTTGTGCATCATGAAAATCCAAGGAATTGGGACTGGGCCGAACCCGCAATCTTAGGTGCACAAAGCCAGCGAAAAACCAAGGACACCACCCAGATAGCACAGTTAAGAAAAATTTAAAAATACCAAAAATGAAAAAAAATACTTAAGCTTCGACAAAAAGATGTTTACAAATTAATAAAAAGAATGTTCTACGAATAAATTGTGCATGAAACGAGCGAACGTTTTCATCAATAATCATTTGTTATAAACGAAAAAAAAAGAAAGATTGTCTCTAAATTTTTCGTACTTAAAAGAATTTTTTTCCCCAAACATTTGTGCGCCATATGTAATGCTTCAGAATATCGCTAATGGTGCCGAAGGTTTATTGACTCACATTTGAAACAAAGCCAAGGACTTTCGATCTACCACAGCTTTTTTTCCCTCTCATAACCAAAGCAACCTTGCATTATAAATAAAGAAACAACATAACAGATACATGACTGATTCAAATAAATATGAAGCACAAAAGCAGCACTGAAAATTTCTCAATCAATATTTCTATTTGCTAAATCTGTTGGATAAAAAAAAAACTGCTAGGATATTATTATTTGATATTTTTTCTTCGTATACGTTTACGCATTAAAGTAACATTCTATGGCAGTGATTATCTTTCATGCCGACAACATACTCTATGGATATTCATTAACTAGTAATCAAAAGTATTTCTGTTATTGCACTTTAAATGTCTAATACTAGGAACAAGATTAACATTGTCTAGATTGTGTCGCATTTATAATAATATTCTGGGCTTAATTATCTTTAAGGTTGTCTTCGCAAAATTTATGAGAGCTTGAAGTAAATACGGAGCACATTTTTCATACAGAAAAGTGTCTCAAATTTCACAAAAATTTGCAAAGTTATAACAAATACGTCTGTTTTCATGATATAGCACTTTTAAAATTTCGAAATATTACACTGATAATTAATTTTTCCTTTAAACGTGTAAAGGGATAACTCATTTAACATTACTGTATAGGAGAAAAAAAAGTGAAACACATTTTACTTGTATACTAGAAAAAAAATGGGCCAATTCAAGGGAAAATGGTGAAATATGCTGCCTTTTAAATGATAGCGAGACTAGAATATAATGTCAATGTTGGAGAACTTTTATATTTCAAAAAATATATTCCGAATTCGGGTCCTATTTTTTAACACTAAGTGAAGTCAGAATTAAGCGTATTTTAATCTTCATCATGGAAAAAGACTCAAAATCTTATAAATAAATCAAGGTTTGACAACCGTCCCTAAATTAAATCAAAATGCTCGAGTAACTTCGTTCATTTTTTATTCCGTATCCCTTTAAATTTTATTTAAAGTTGTGATGTGATGATGAATAAGTTCAAATCTTTTTGAAAGCAAATTTCAATTTTTAATATACCATAAAAAAATTAGTAAGCTATTCAAAACTATGCGAATTTGAACGATTTTTTTTTTTTTGCATGAGAAAAATCTGTATAGAGGTAACTGTACACGCGATATGAAAATTTTTGATCAGATAAATGCAGAGCTGGAGAACATTTACAAGTTAAATCATAAAGTATTCTTTGTGTATGCTTCACTGCATTATTTTCCTACGCACTTTTTTTATCGGTTTATCGAAATGTTTATTAACATTATTGACAATGTATCTGTAGTTGCTTCTTATTCCAGAAGGTGTAGTCTATAGCTACACCATCTCCATATCACCCAAAATCACCAAAAACTCCAAAAATAAAGGAAAGCCTGATCAGCCTTGCACCAATGACATTCTGGAAAGCCTTCCCGTTCCTGTTGAAAAGTAAGACATTAGATGTGGTCACTAAAAAACGTGATAAAGCAGTCAGCTGATTCCTGGGAATATTGAGCTGATGACACCAACGGCGTCATTTTAGAAAATACCAAGGGTGAGCAGATGGTACTCTCCAAAGTACGTTTAATTCCATCTTTTTAATGAAGGAAAGTTCGGTACAGGTTAGACAAGCGTTACCCTGCAAGGTGTTTGCAATAACAGACGGCCAAACTATCAGTTATCACGTTATCATTGTGAATCCAATATGAGAGAGGTCCCTTGAAACTAAATAGAGCTGTATCTTGTCATTTTGAATCACAGCTAAATGGCGAGGTTGGCACCTAGGCTGACAGTCCATTCTCCAAACTTCAACTTTTTGTTAGAAATACGAACGAAGTCTTTAAACTTTACACAAAAATTAAAGGAGATTTACAGTGTATACAGCATTTCATTCATACATTTTTGCAAATGGTAAAATGTGGAACAGCAGAAAAATTCTTCAATCTATAAAAAGGAATTTCTTAGAACATTTATTAAAAAACCTTCGCCAATCATCAAAACAAAAAAACCTCTGTTTTATCTCTATAAACAATACGTCTTACAGTATCTTGAAAGAGAGAGAGAGAGAAGGCCAGTAATTATGATAATTTCAGTAATCCCATTACACTACAGCAGGCTTCAGACAACTATTGGCACTAGGTACAATTCTCAGGTGCACTCTATACCTTTTTACAAATATATCTTCTTTTTTAGGAGACATAAATCGACAATTTTGAAATGGAGCTTCAGAACTAACAGCTCCTGAATTATGAGAAGCAAAACTTACGAAATCCCGAAAAAAATAAAAAATCTGGAATATAACTGTCGATAAATCGTCAGCTATTTTAAATTACAGAGATGTTTAATGTTTTGAAGAAAATTGAATGCTCTCTGCTTTCGGGTTTTGGTTCAACACATTTGTATGAATCAATCTTTTCTCATATGAAAAATACACTGGTGTGCAAAACTTAAGCAACAATGTAAAAATTTAGCAGATAGCCATGAAATTGCAGAAAAGGAGGTCTGGAGATCAGTAGAGGGAACACGTAAGTCAGTAGAAACGTCATGCGTATGCAAATATCAGGAACAAAACGTCAGAAGTGACGTGAGCGTACGCAAAACGCGTGATGTCGGCGCGCGCTGCTCAACAGTAGAATGAAATGAAGGACGGAGACGAAATTCGCCATATTCTCTGCAAGTGCCAGTGAGTCAGTTCGTGAAATATGGCTAGAAGAAATCATCTGGATGACTTCACACGTGGAAGAAGGATCGGAAAGCTGGAGGAGGGGCGTACTGTCACCAGTGTAGCTGCAGAGTTCGGAATCAACAAAGGGTCGTTTCGCGCGCTTGGAAAGCGTTCAAACCCAAAGGGACAGCTGTTAGAAAGGTTGGTGTGGCCGCCGAGGACAACTGCAGGGGATAACCGATATATCATCCTGCAGGCAAAAAGTTCGACAGCCGTCAGCAAGCGTCATTGCTCAGAAACTCTGTACAGCAACAGGTCGACAAGTGTAACGGTTTACTGTGGCCAGACGCCTTCACAAAGGGGCCTGTTCACCCGCCGTCCTGAACGCTGCCTCCCGTTGAAAGATGGCCACCGAAGCCACCGTTTACAGTGGGACAGAGAGCACAATAACTGGACAACTGATCAATGGAGTCGTGTTCTCTTTACGGATGAGAGTCGGTTCAGTACCAGAAGCGATTCTCAACGCGTTTGATTTGAGAGAGATCGGGACCCGGTTTTATCCCAGTAACATCAAGGAAAGACATCGTTACGGTGGTCCTGGAGTTCTTGTCTGGGTTGGCATTATGCTGAACGGCGGAACTGAGCTTCCCATTTTCGACAGAGGGTCTGTAATCAGGGATCGCTATGGTGAGGAGGTACTTCTTCCCATCTGCATCTTTTCCGAGGTGCCATTGGCCTAGACTTCATCTTTATGGATGACAATGCACTGCCACATTGCATTCTTGCTGTTGAGGAGCTGCTGGAAAGTGAAGATATCACTCGAATGGATTGGCCAGCCTGCTCCCCAGATTTAAATTCTATCGAACATGTGTGGGATGCTTTGGGGAGACGTATTGCCACACGCTCACATGATCCGGAGTACAACCAACAACTCAAACAGATGTTGATTGAGGAATGGGCACTCCTACCTCAAGAGATGTTGCACCAGCTGGTTCTAAGTATGCGGAGACGGTGCGAAGCAACCATTGTAGAAAGGGAGGGCATATACCATATTATAGGAACATCTGCTTGTTGTTCTTCCTGTTGATAGACAATCATGAGTCACGATACTATGCGTTCAATAAAGCTTGTTTTGTTTGATTCCATACCGTATGCGTTGTATTCCTTTTTCAGCGCCGATGCTTTCGTCATCCTTTACGTACATAATACTCTCCCTCATTTCAGAATTTCATGTCTCTCAGATGATTTTTCGTGAAGTTATGGCAATAAACCCACCTGTTGCTTAAGTTTTGCACACCAGTGTATTTTGAGTAAGCTAAGTTGTTTAGTAACTGAACATTAAGAGAATCGTGTTAACTCGAAAGCACAAATTAGACTCCCAATATTACGATATGAAGTAGAGAAGTGCCGGCACAAGAGAGGTTAACATTAAAATATTCATTTTTAATTAACAATAGTGAAAAAATATTTATATTTTGTGTTATTTATTTCTTCTTTTAATAAATGTTTAAAAGATGTATAATAAATGCACTATTTTATTTTATTTATGTTGAAGGAATGGTTATTTTTTATGTTGTTTATTTTTATGTTAATTACCATCTTTTAATAACGCTTAATTAATGTAAAATAAAATTATAAATCTGTGTTTTTGACCTCTACTCTCTTAATTCTGCGTACATTGTCACTGGAGTCCAATTGTTTGAAATATTTCCTACTGTGTGGCACCCGTAACCATATTGGTAGATATTCGTTTGTTTCATTACAGTTGCAAGGTTGCCGACCCCTGTATCAGAGCAACACAACAGATGTACTTCGAAATTTTGCGCCCAGGACAGAATAATCAGAACAATGCACGTGTAAGTTCTCAGTCTGCTAAAATTCAAATGAAGACACTAGATGAGACTGATACTAATTAAACCATTTCAGAGCATTCATTGTGAGGGCAGACACATCAGGTTTAGATGAGAATTTGGTAATTTGTTGACAGAAGAATAACCTGAAAAGGTCTATTTTTCATCAAATATTGTCGAAAGGAATTTTGTAAGCATTTGACAATTGTTGAGATTCAGTCAAAAGTCTTAAAATCCTTACGCATCACAGTTTCACAAACATATTTAGAGATTTGGAAACTCTCTTGGATACTGCTGAGACAAGATCTGGATGTAGAATGAGAAATTAATTACCTGTAACTCATACATATCTTTAACCCTTTATCTACCGACGGTACTTATAAGTACCACTCACTTTAAAATTGCATAGAATAACCGTTTTTACGAATACTCTGACGATACTCTTAACAGGAATATTCTTTTAAATTCACTCTTCCAAGATATATGGCTCGATTGATTGATTGAATATTAACGTCGCACTGTTCAGCAACACGAGGGCTTTTGGCGACGGACCACGTAATTTTGAACCATGGTCAAGTGACGTGGACGACACCTGACACACCCACGTATTCTTCACACATAACTATAGACTTGAGAAAAACAGATGATAGCGTCATTTCTAATAGATCAATTACACACACAGCAGATACTAATGATTTAGCAAAATATTTGCCAATGCAACAAACAAACCAATATTATTTATATTCAACAAAATTGCTCACCGACCGTGGTTTAAAAAAAAAATAAACCATTGATCAATAAGTCTGCTACAAGTCATTTTTCTGTACTTATATTCCATTACTGCGAAGTGTCCCCAAATTACTTTTCCCCAGAAAATTTGGGAAAACAGTCTAGACTTTCTGACCACTCACCTTGGCCAACGGACAAGATCCTCATTTAGAAAAGTCGGAAACGAATGTTTTGACCTTGGCAATAAGCAACCATTACTAATTCACGGTAGTTAAATGCTCCTTTTCCGCAAAATATATTAATAATTCGCTTAAGGAAAATATGGCTAAGTAATCGATTTAAAATTTATCACAACGCATGGGAATAGAAGTTAAAATTAATATTGCTTTTTCCATTGATAGAAAAATATAAGTTTATATATTAAGATAACGAAATTTAAGAAAACGAAAAAAAACCTCAGTGGTTGTATTG
>BMAV01004192.1:9969-33302 GCA_019973955.1 Trichonephila inaurata madagascariensis
TTTTAAGTGAACAGTGTATATATATATATTTAATTAATTTTACAGTGGAATATTTTTAATTAATTAATTAGCTCTAACGGATTAAATTTCTTAAAGTTGAGTATTTTGCTTATGTATATCCCTTAATTTTCAATGTAGTGATCGAAAAAAAATATGTATATATATTGCATGAAAAAAACTGCAGTAAATCATAATGCGGTAGATAAAGGGTTAAAATATGTGGACGAAGGGCGCACTGACTCCGGATCGACGTTTGACATAGGATTAGTCTCTAGTCATGACTTGAGGTACAGAACGATTTGCTGAATCATTGGAACAAAGTATTTTATGATAAACGGTTGTTTTCATTACTTTAAGTCATGTTAAATATATGCAGGGTGGCCATAATTAAACTGCAAGTGTTCAAGGGGTGCTGGAGAGAAAACTACCGGGAAATATCCACTGAAATTTGGTATCTACACATTTCAGAACATGCGCAAATAAAAAAAAATATTTAAAAAAAACGCTATTTTTACCCGATAGATGGCGCTGTGCTATGTTTCGATGCTTATAAACGACATATATGCAAATTTTAAGCCAATCGAACAATATAAAAAAAAAGACCACATTGAGTAATTGTCAATCAGGACTCTGAATAAGAAGGAACGTGCATTGTTAGTGAAAAAAATCTATCAGAATGTGGTAGCAATTATTCAACGATTATGAGGAATGACTTGGGATTTTCTTGTGGGCCCATATTTCTTTGAGACACCAACTCCAAGTGGTCCCAAACACTGTAGTGTTACAGGGACTAGCTACGGTGCGATGTTGAGAGAACAATTGATTCCAGCCTTGCAAGAGGGACACTGTTCAAAAACCACGATATTTATACAGGACAGATCACTCCTTCACAACGCCAAACCTGTTAAAAATTGCTACATGATACCTTTGGTGTGAACCGAGTCTTAAGCAGAGGTTTCGAAAACACTTGGCCTCCACATTCACCGGACCTTAATTCTTGCGATTTTTATCTGTAGAGACATCTGAAAGATATGGTTTGTAGAGAAAGACATGCTCTTGTAGCTGAATTGGAATCTAAGCATTACGAGACACGTGAGATGTGTTACAACAGAAATTTTAAATACGGCGGGGTGAACCATGCTGTTTTACGTTTTTAGCATGTGGTTGCATCTGGGGGATCGCATATTGAGCACATCATGTGATAATTTCATTGAATACATAATGGTTTAATTTTTTTTCAAAGCGTCTTTATGGATTGTTTAATTTGTGATCTTAATTTACGTTAATTTTTGATTTCATGATGCTGTAAAAATTTAATTACTGAAGTGAATTGTATGGAATTATGATAAACTGTAAGGTATGTTTTATATTGTTTATATGTCTCTTAGAATGTCATTATGTTCTGTCTATCGGTTTTGGAAGTTGTGTATGCCACTGGTGAGCGTTGAAATACGATACAGAGCCATCTATCGGGTGAAAATGGCTATTTTTTCTTGCATGTTTGACTTGCTCATGTTCTGAAACGAGTAGATACCAAATTTCAATGGAATATTCCCGGTAGTTTTCTCTCCAGCACCCCTTGAACACTTGTAGTTTAATTATGGCCACCCTTTATATATATAACCTTACTTTTATTAAGTTTAAAAGCTGTCCTCAGTCAGAATTGAGTATAACACTGCAGTATCCCTCTTTTTAACTTTTCAAAATCTCAATAATACATTTATTTTTATCTTTAGTATTCAAGTTCTATCAGTCTCTCAAATAGAGTTTATTAAAAATTACATTAAACTATTCTGCCACAAATATATTGCTAAATAATTACTTAAATTGAATTTTCGAATTAATACAATATTATTTGAATGAAAATAAATGTTCAAATGCAATATGTTCATGAATATAATTCAGGGTAAGGGGTGAAATTTAAAATTATGAATAAAATTTAAAATCGAATGATGGAAACAGTTCCACACACACACACTGCATGAATTCTGTAATTTTACGTCAATTAATCACAGGAAGGTATAAGAGTGGCATGTACAGTGCATTTTGGGAAGTCTAGTAAGACATGTAAGGCTTGGAATTTCATTCATTACGAAGATCAAAGGAATGGGAGAAATTCTTGTCAAAATTCGGCCCATAAATTTCGAAATATGTTGCTCAGATGCACCGCTATATGAAAATATATTTTACAATGACTATAAAAGTAGAATTTTATTCAGAATTTCTGGTTGTACATGATATCAACTTTTACATAGTTAGATAAAAATTAATTTTAATACACTATATCACATACAATATATCACACTTATTATATTCCCAATACGACTTGTCTGGTACATTTTATTTAGAGCTCATAATTTAGAAATATTTGTTTAATTAACATTATATATAAAGCAGAATCGTCTCGCATATCCGTATTTCGAGGACTTTAAATGCGGATTTTTATAAATGTTAAGTAAAACAAGACAATGTAATTATTTCTATGCTCTTTTCAGTAATATGTGTTAAACTTTAACTATTTCAATAGTTCAGCACTTCGAAACGAGATCAAAACTTGATTTAAAATACATGTACAATACTTTGTAATTAATTTTGACAACCTTATTAGAAAATTAATTTCTTCCAGAAGAAATGTCATCAGATAAATATATACTATTTAACTCATATAAAATTTTTACTTTAATTAAAAATATTATGATTCTTCATCATGCAAATATTTAACAAATGAATGCTTTTACGATTAAAATTTAATTTATGGTAAAACTATTTTACTTCAACCTCAGTATGAAATTTAAAATAATTTTACTGAGATACTTTATGGATAACTTTATTGAGAGAGAGAATTTTAATTACAATCGTATATAAATGTACCATAAATTTAATTATATCGTATCCAATCTGTAAGATATCTTGTTTTATAGCAATTCTTTATTCTTCTATGTATGTTTCAAAATTTTAAATTAAAATATGTGGTTTAATGGCAGAGAATTTATCAATATATTTACTTAAGAAGTAATATAAAGAAAAAAATTGTAAGTCAATTTCTACTTAGATCAACAAAGAAAAATTTTATTTTAGCTACAATTAACATAAATATGTATATACGTATGACAGAATCACAACATTAAGTGGTAATTAATTTTTATTAATTATTATTAAAGTATCGTATTGTCATCCAAAACAATTGTGTATATAAAATTTCAGTTCAACTAAATGCTTTAAAACGTGAGAAAAAAAAACTTTTCAAGTTTTGACACAAGTCGCCAAAATGGTCACTAAGTCACCAAAAAGGACGCCAACGCGGCTGTATTTGTAATTCTTTAAATAATTAGTTTTAATCAATTAATTTTTATTCATTATTATTAAATTATTGTACTGTCATCCAAAATAATCATGTATATAAAATTTCAGCTCAATTGCGCGCTTTAAAATGTATTTTATTAACGATTGAAAATTCCACCAAGATAAATAAATAGAGAGTGTAAGCTAATAGTGGAAATTGATAAAAGAAACTTTTATCACAGATATGTCACTAGGATTAACTACATTTATAATAAATATCACTATATATTTTAATTACAAATACATAAACCATATTATTTCAATAATAAGATAAATGAACACTAAAACAAAATTTACATCCAGGCAAAACTGAATTGTGGAGTTTTAATACAAGAAGAGTTCCCATAGAACCTCAAAATTATTCCAATAAATGTGCACCCTAGGCCTATAGAACAACCTAAACACACCCTTATATTTCTAAAAGACCAAAATTTTAAGTAACTTTGAGGCCTTTTCAACATAATATTACTTATTGAAAAAATCAACATGCTCGAATTTTATTTTTTAAAAAAATTAAAATTAAAATTTGAATATTTATTTCAATTTTCTTTTGTCTTAATTTATATTATAGTTGAATCATTTGGAATGAACAGTAGGTCGTACAACTGTACTTCCTACATAATCTGAATGTACATATAAACTTGGATTCTTTTTAAACAAAATCTACATATTTATGCTTTAAAAACACATTCAAACTCTTATATAGGACAGGTAAAAACACCAATATCGTAAAAAAACATTTTTTTTTTTTATCTGTATTTTCTATTATGAATTGTATACCTTAAAATTTTATTATTATTATCCTAAAATGAATATTATTTTTTTTAATAAATCCTTTTTAATATTACCAGGCAGGTCATCTATTCCGCCAGAACTTATCATTTTAAATCCAAATCAAGTAATTTTTCAAAATCGATTTTGGTCTCAAAAGCACTCATATTTTTGAAAATCAATCATGTTCATTTTTAGTATGAGGTATTTTATGTGAAAAGGTATTTAAATACATATTAAAAAGATTTTGGATTTTTTATTAGTATATGGGTGTGTCTAAGAGAGTGTTGTACTACACAGTTCTCCTCCGTATACCGTTTACATTTAATAACACGTATAGTAACAAATATTAAACATACTAATGAAATTCAACTTTTGGTTGCAAAAATAAAAACTAATGAAAACATAAATGAATAATAACTAAAAGCAATAATCATAAATGAAATATATATGGAAAAAAAATATATTTACAAGAAACGTATATTCAAAAACAATAGGGAAATTCGCAAGAACTTTAATACGTGAGGCGTACATAAGTTTGGAATGTTAGAATATAGTATTCAGCCAAGAACTAAACCATTTTTACGAACGGATTTATGAGTTTTTAAATTATTAGAACAAGTTTAAAAAAAGCTTATTTAATTTTTAAAAAAATCTGATTTAGTTTACCAAACGATTTTAGTAAAATAAACTATAATAATATAAATGATTTAGCGAACAAATAGTTTTGCAAAAAATCATCCTTGAAATCAGAACTCTCAACAATGACTTTAATGTATAATCAGCATATAAGTATAATAAAAACACGAATAAAATTATTGATATTATTATGCATAAAACATGAATCACGCTAATAACTAATTTTCAACATTTGTTTCAATATCATAACTTATACATTGGTTTCATTATTTTCTGTTCCATTTATGACTGCACTCAGCAACGAGTTCATTATCTTCGGGTTCAGAATGTCTACTATTTCCAGTGCCTCGGAGATTTCTATTCTAATATTAACTTTCTTGCAATTCCATTTCCTCTTTGCTTGTCCCACATGAACAAGAAAAAGGCTTAGACAGAGTTAATACTGTATCGGGATTCCATACAAAATGTACTTATTTTCGGTGAGAGTTTTCCCAAAATGGTCAGATGGATATTCTAGTATTTCAGACTTCTGTGTAAGAGTTTACTCAGAAAATGGGGGAAAATAGAAAATAAAATAAAGTGGAAGTATATAAAAAAAAGAAAGAACTAGAATTCGAAAAATACTGCTTCCGAAAATTTTTCAAACCCGCAGTGCCTTATTTTAAATACGACTGCCCCTCATTTCGATCAAATATCTCTCCGGGTTTTTTTTCCCGTTGTTAAAGCCTCTCCAGCTCAAAAGGTGGATTTAAAGATAAAGTTGGGAAACATTTTTTTTTATTTCTTCCGCCGGATTAGGCAAGCCGTAAAATAAACCCGCATAAAATTGAAAAGCATTCAGAGTTATTCGTGAAATCTTAAATTCTAAAAAAGGAATAAAAAAAATACCGGTGTCCTCGATTTTGAAGATTTCAAAATAAGTTCGATTTTCTTCTTTCTTTTATTCATGATTGGGTTTATATAGATCAGTTAAAGTAAAGTAAAAAGTTAGTTCCAATCTTTATGGCATTTTAACCAACTTCTCGTTTCGAAGTAGGAAAAGAAATTCATTCAGATGAGATTAAATTTCTTTGCACATCCATTTTAAACGATTTTTCTCCTTATTTTAGAACAAAATATTGGTATCTTCTTATTTTTAAAACCATTTGATTCTAGTGTTGTAATATTTTATTTCCATAAACGAAATTTATGTTAATGTGGTCTACATGTATTTTTTAAGAAACACTTTAAATTTTGTTAGAATATTTCAAACTAAATAACAAAATTCATTATTTTAATCATCATGGGTTCAAATGCAAAAAAAAATTATTATGTATTTGAGTCGATTAGCATTTCTTTATGCAGCTCATTTAAAACGATTTGGGTGCAGTTATGCGAATAATTTAATCACGATCAACAACTAAAAACATTATAATATAGTTATTATACATAAATAGTTATTATATAGTATGTGTTCTGTCAAAATGTTTGACAGAATATGTAACAATGGTCTATTCGCGAGGTCTATCCTCTCTAAATTAGGTTATTCTCCATCCAGCCAAATTGGCAATTTAGGCTTGAACAACACCGATACACAAATGAACATGACTACGAAATACAGTGAAATACGTTTTTATAACACGAAAACCCTTTAAGACGAAATATCGGTTAACGCGAAACAACACAACAGTCCTGGCAAATTATCATGTGTTTTCATACATTTTTTCTCTTAACACGAAAATAATACTCTTACGGTAATGATCACAATACGAAAAACACCAGCGAAATTTAAAAGGGATGATAGAGAAAATTTTTGTATTACCGTCCTACTGTATCATCGGCAGAATCCGTTGCAGTAGATGATGGTAATGTGTGTACAGCCCAAATTTTATGAAAGATAAAAATGTTTTGGAGTTTATTCAAAGCTCAAAAAATATCATTGATGAAGATTCCGACGACGAAAATGAAATGATTAATGCAGCTCTTGTTCCCACGTCATCCAAAATCATGAACATTGAGAAAAGTACGCGCATTTATTCAGACCCACATTCCGATAGTAAAATGAACAACAAAATGGAACAATTTGTTGCCAATTTGATGCTAAAAAAGACTAAGTTAAGAAAGATATCAGATTATTTTCCCCAAACTCAATAAATGTTTTGTTTTACAAAAAACTTGAAAATTTTGTATTAAATTTCATTAAGTTCTTATGAATGTTTTTGTTTCATTGATTTTTATGAAATATATGTGTATGTACATATCTATTTTCAAATCAAATGTATTCTAATAAACTTAATTTGGGTGGATATAGGGGTTTTTTTTTTCAATATCCTTCAACACGAAATTCTTTTAACAAGAAAAAAATATTTCAGTCCACTCAGTTTCATGTTAAAGATTTTCACTGTAACTTATAAATAGTCAACGAAGTAGACGATTATATATAATAAAAAACGAATATAGGCAATGGTAGATGAGGACAATATTAACACGTGACATCTCTCGCGTTCTCCTTCTAACATAACCTCTATGTTCTTTGGCGGCCACGATTAATGGCAAAACTTTTCCAACCCAAATCCAAGAAGTGAAATGAAGCATAGATGCAAATAAGATAACCTTTAAAAGGATAGAAAGTTTAGTGAGCAGGGATGGCAATTTAGAGAAAGCTCTGTTTGGAAAAGGTAGAAGTGTAATTTGACGGCCTACCAAAGCATCACGGATATCAAGCCATTTCTACAAGGTGCATACTATTGCACGCGAGCCCAACAGCCTACCTGAAAGTGATTGAACCGTTGAGTATTCAACCAAGGTAGGAAGATTATATTCTGAACGCTAGTATATTATTGAGACGAGATTAGGCGGATATAATATATTTATATTGATAAGTGATCTAACTGCGCGATCCGAGTTAGTTAAGACTACGTGTAGTATTTTATTCTCACTTAATATAAGTTTGTTCGATATCTAAGTAATTAAAAAGTCTTCTATTTAGTCTTCTAGTCTAAAAAGTCTTCTATTCTTCTATTAAATTCTTAATAAAAGTCATATTAAGAATTATAGAATGTCTCATCATTCCGAGAATCCCACACCTCTAACTTACGCGGAAACCCCACGACATGGCTATCGAACGATGGCTATGTCGCAACATTAATTCCTGCAAAAATCATACCGACGTAGCCACTTTTGCTGTTCAAATTTATGGAGGATTTACAATTTGTCAAGTTCGCGAGGGGTCGCATCTAATTCAGATAAGAACAAACCTTGTCTTGCCTGTATATTGCGCAATCGTTTCTAGCGTTTAACTTAATAAAAACAAATTGTTGGCAATTCTTGATTATCCTCATTTCGAAATTGACTCAATGATTTTTCCCTCATGTTGTGTTCAGATTCCCCTAAAATCTCATTATTGAGCGTGATCTTTACCTCAACCAACAAGAGGAGGAAGTACCTCGGCAAATATTAATAGATAAGTTACACTGAGAGTTCTTTTAAAAGATATCGTAAAATTTAACAAAAAAAATTTAAACTGCTATATTTATTTTTAAATATTATATAATAAATTTAATAGTAGCTTAACTTTACAACACTAATTAATTTTAACAATTTTAACTTATTATGCATAAAGTAAAAAAAAAGCAAAGCGAATTCTTTTCTAAAAAACACGTTTCTGTTTTTGAAGTAATCTTTTAGTCATATAACAAAGCTAATATATTCAGTGAGGAAACATACACATTACAAATATAGACAATTGATCACTTGAAGCTTGTTTAGCTCACAGTTCAAAGTCTCGTTGAAAATATAACGACAATATTGATTTTGAAAGATTATGCATTACATCATAATATAACCAATTATATTTCAATATTTTCCTGTGCAATACAAATTTATCTCCTGTTTATAATAATATATAACACTAAACTATATTATGTCAAACAATGTTAAACAAACACTCTTCTAATTCTCTAAATAATGTATAAATCATGATGCTATTCCGAAAAGCGCAACTATACACAAAGGCAGTTTAATAAGTCCAAACTCTCCTGGGTAAATAATTTTAACATTTTCTAAGCTATTCTAAATCTTGTTTTGATAAATGATTCAATTCAAACATTCAACCAAATAGTGAAATGTTTAAAAGGGTATTTCAAACTATAACAATGCGTTAGAAACAGTTAATACAGGGCTCAAAAGACTTTCAAAAAGACCTGGAAATTTAAAGTGTGAAATAACATTAATTTGGTTAAAATAAATATATAATTAAAGGAAAGCTATGACGGTTCTATTAATGCGAAATGTAATTAAATTTCAATTTCTCTCTTATGATCTTCGTATAACGAAGGTAAACAACATTTTAATTACTACCATTATAAAATTCCAGTCTCAAAGCTTAATTAATTGAGTAACGCTTACGAATTTTTCTTTGAATCCTTAAGGTACAAGTAATTATAAATAAGTCGTTCGCCCGAGGCTTTAAAAGCAATCAATCTTATTTAATTTTAACAATTGCCCGTAGAATGCTCTCAAATACCTAGAAGGCACGCACAAATAGTGAGACTGCTCTTTAAATTTATAATAAATAATTAATGAAGCGGTAAAATCGTGAAGACTTACGCACTTACTGGTGTCAAGCAACGTCTTTTTATTCAACATTGCCAAGAAAATAAATTATTATTTCATTGAAGAAATTATATATACACTGAAACTGAAATGTAAATATGTGAAATATTACACAAATGTTTTCATTAATGTCTCATGAAAAATACATTATGTTATATGGAGAGAAAAGTCTCATATACCATGTGCTACAAAATAAATTAATTCAAGAATTCGTAATATTTTGAATATAGACGTTAAATAAAACTTCTGTGCCAATATATGTGTCGCGGGAAAATGATGAAATTAGGAATCTCATCAAATCCCTAACATCACTTGACGGCAGATGTTAAAATAACGTCTCTTCAAGGTCATTTCCCAGATAAAAGTAAGGGATTTGAACGATTCCCTGGGCTGTTTCAGTGAAATGATGAAATAATATTGTCAAGAGTTTAAAAGTGCTTATTTAACAAATGTGGTGCATTATTAAACGTAGAAGTAAGTAATATAACAATTGTCAATGAAATACAAGTTATTTATTCGAAACTAATTAACAAATAATTAGAAAATTAGACTGGTATTTTTTTAAGGTATAACATCTTTCCTCTCGGTTGCTTACGCACTAAAATATCCATCCCTATGTTAATCCAATGGTACCATTTTTTTAAAGATATGGGGTTGATATTTAGGGGATTGATATTACTACTTGTATGCTTAGGAAGTGCAAGGACTCGAACCCCCACGTGTCTTCTCCCCCCCCCCTAATAGCATTTTGCTAATGCAAATCCTGACTAGTTCATTTCATCATTTAACTGAAACAGTTCAGGGATTTGATAAAATCATTTACTTACATCAGGGAAATGACCTTGAAGAGACGTTTTATTTTAGCATCTACGGTCAAGTGATCATCTCCCTTAGGGATTTGATGGAATTCCTAATTTCGCTATTTCCCTGCAACATATGTATAAATTTCTGCTGAACGGGGAAGGTGGATCCATTATAAGTATTGCTTAACCCTATTTTACTGTTCTAAATTAGTTAAATCTTTAGAAATCGTAATAGTTCTCCTTTTTTGTCCAATGACTCTCTTTCGGTATTTTCAATTTTAATATACCAACATCTCAAATGCTCGTCATTTCTGTTTTTATCCAATCTTAGTAGGATATTCTTTTGCACCATTTATTTTACTTATATTTTGGTGGTCTTCATATGTTTTTCAGAATCCAATTTCATTCATTCTTGCTTTGTAGGAATTACAATTTCTTTTTTATTATTTTATTTTATTATATATAAGTATATATATTTTAATAGACATTATATATATACTTTCTATTATGAATATTATATATCACCGATTATCAACGTTATATACTTATGAATTTTATCAATCAACTTACACTCTTGGTTCCTAAGACAAAGAGTTTGCTTTTGTACTAATGAATGTCTAACTTATTCCTGCCCTATACTGTCTGGTTGTACCTCTTTTTTTGCTTTGCTTATTTAAAATTTTAGCTTTTTAGTACATATTATTGTTTTTACATGTATATATACGTATATTTCTTACTATCATACTGACTGATACTTTTTGCTGTCATATCTGACTATTTTTCAATCAAATTAATAATTTATGTATGCATTATAAACAATTGAATTAACGTAAATTTGTCTCCAAGAATAAAAAATATTAAATATTTACAAACAAACACACAAATAAAACATTCGAAAAATAAATTTAATGTAGCTCTTGAATATTTATATATGTAAAACAAAATATTTTTAAGAAAATAAAAAACAGTAAATCAGTGATATTCTAAAAAATAACACTTAGCATTATTTATTTTTTTTTAATGGAAAAGTAGAATATATATTTTATATAACCAGTTCATGTTACGATATAGACATGAAAAATGCACTGATTTTAGATATGAAATGCATATAAATGATATTTATATTTGAATATCTGTTACCGTTATATTGTGAAATTCATTATTTTATAGAATAACTAGGTATTTCAGGAAATAACTGGACAGGTCAGTTAAAGTATATAAATTTATTGAATTCTACGATTTAACTAGATATTCTATGAAACTAGATATTCAGTTCTGAACCGCTTATAGCTGCTTTGCAATGACAAGTGAGTGTGTGTGTGTACGTTTCATTCGGTTGCTTTTAAACGTAAAATTTAGGCGTGTATTTATGTTGGCGTCTTATACAATTTGGATTATTAACCAATAATTTTGCAACATGTTTTCAAGCAATGATTTCTGCAAGAATGGACGACTAACCTGTAAATAAGAAAGATTTAATTCGAGATAGTTGAATCTTTTTAAATAGGCGTGGAACAAATAAAAAAAGCAGAAATAAAAAGTGCTAAAATAGCAGAGAAAAAAGTACCACTTGACTGTTGGTTACTACAGCATAATGATATCCTTGAAGTGCAAGGTGCAGAAAAGTTAATTGTGCCAGTAACAAATGCAAAACATGTTCTTTTTTTAATTTTTGTTTAACTAATGTTAGTATATAGGCAATAATAAGTTATATATCTGATTTTCCTTATTATTTTTCTATTATATATAATTATTCTCAATACGTTTAAATGCATTTTTCGAGAGGTTTTTCAGCGATTTATGAGCAATTACTTTATTTATAACTTTGGAATTATTTATTTTGCACTCTTTAACAGTCTATCATTAGTTATTTTATATATATATATATATATAGAATAGCTAGTTATTTTATAAAATAACTAGTTATTTCATAGAATAATCAAGTAAAGTATGAAATTTTTCATCTGTTATATACTTCAACTGACTTGTTTAGTTATTTCATGAAATACCTGTTTATTCTATGAAATAATTAAATTATATACTTTAACGGTAACATATCGATACGTTTTCCATAAAAATCGTATACGTATTAGTTTTTTATACGATAAAACAATAAAAGCCTCAGCCGTTTTACATATTTATATAATGATTGGCATATGAAATCAAATATAAATGTGTTGTAAATGTTGTTAAGTAAACTGTTAGTTGCTGATGTAAAGTTATTAAACATATTAGGAAACCTCAAAGGTTTTTTTGTAAGCATGTTGTAAAATGTAAAAAATTGTAACACAAACATGTTGTTGTAGCAAATTTATTTGGGGCTGGGGAGTGAACTTTCAATGTAAAACTCAATTTTCTTTCAAGCAGTGTATCACTGCAGAAAAAACAACTTACGCGGTGTGTTTCTTGTAAATAATCAAAAGGTTGTCCATTATGTAATGAATGGAGGGAAAAGTTGTGGATATAAGTAAATATTAAAAATTGCGAAGAAAATTATTAAAAAAGCCAATGTTTAAAAAGTTGTAAAAAAAACTCAGTTAAAAAGAAATGAGCAGAAAGAAATTTTCTTTCAAAAAAGCCTTTACTATTTATTTTCCTTCCCTCTGATAAATAAAACGAAAATTTAAAACACAACATTACGAAACATTCCAAATATTAAAACAGATGGATTTCAAGCGCAAACAATATATATTTCTAAACCACAAACACCCCTAATTACCTTAATTAAAAGAAATAAGCATCGTACTTTCCGCCAAAAACAATTTTTCAAATCCATTTCTAAGAGTCAAGAAGAGGCGTCAAAACATTCGTACAAACAAATAAGCTCTCATACTTCACACAAGAATTAATGTTCCTTTTTCCCGAAAATGCGAGAAGCTATCTTTTTTCCCTCTTTTCAAAAAGGAAACACATAAGCAGAATGACAGAGCTCCCTCCAAGCAGCCTGATTGACAATATTTCATCGGAGTACCATCCCTTTTAACGCTGACTTTTATTACATCCATTCTTTGGACTCGTTCATTTTTCTTCGTGATCATAGATTTTTGGATTCGCTCTTTCGCCACTTTTGTTCCTTGAAAGGATTGCATTTTGTTAACCTCGTAACCATTATGCTAAGCGAGTCCTTTTGTCCGATTCATTTTAAATGGATTAGATGGAAGGAGAAAAAAGAAAAGCTATTTTTTTTTTCTCCTATTAACCGAAACCTCATTTCGACAGTTGAAAAGGTAGGATATTTGGGGAGATTTTTCGTATTTTTTGAAAAAGGTAGAGATTTTTTTAAATATATCTATACAGAAAAGATTTATGGTTATTAATGCAATAGTTGGGATATATAGTATGTTTCCTTAATAAATGGAGGTAATAGTAAAAAATTATTATTTTTTTTTTTGGTTATTAATAAAAATTCATATTCTTGCTTCAGTTTCATTGATATTATATGAAAGAAATTGATTTATGCATACAAGTAATTTCGAAATATTCAATCATCTTTAACAAAACATCCTGGCATTTTTTTTTTTTTTTGTTATGTAAGGAAAATATAAAATATGTGCAGGGTACTTTCATAATAGTTTTCGAGCTTATTATATCATAAATATTAAAAAAAGATTATTTTTATATGTTTTTTGTGAGAATATATATTGCTATCATAAATTACATATAATTTATTTATGAATTGTAAAAAGAAAATAATAATTTTTCCAAAGCTTTTTTGTAGGAAGCATTCGAAAATTTACAATTAATTTTGAATGAGAAGTAAAATATATTTTCAGGGAGAGTAGTATAGCTACATATAGAAACAGATAGTGTAGCGATACTATAAAAGTAATATCTTTTTGATAGTTCAGTAATTTTAGGGAGTAAATAACGATACATTCTACAATAGTTATTTAAAAATAACAGTAAAACATGCTTCCTGTGATTTCAAATATATTGAGAAAGTGATTGTTCATTAACGTTGCACTATACAGCAATACAAAGGCTATTGGCGACGGAATTCCTAATTTTGAACCTAGATCGAGTAACGAGGACGAACCTGAGCTGGCATTCTCCTCTCCAAACCACCACACCACGTCAACGAATAAGCCTATATAGATTTAACGTGCATCAATCTCTCTACACAGCGGGTCTTCAGTGTCACAAAGGCTAGAACTTATGGCACGCCCACCACGAATTCTTGACCATAACTATAAGACTACAGCGGCCCCCCAAATATATTGAGAATTATCAAAGGCTATACCCACACAGATAATTAAATCACGCCAAAATTTAGCATCCGACGAGCGCTTGAATTGATTTTTAATTCAAGCGTTCAAACTTCATAGCGAGTCCACCACTAGATGGCGCCACCATGAAATGGCCCTCACATTTCAAGATTTGACTGCAAAAGTTAAGTTGCTGAAATGCAACCCCATTGAGAAAACACACACAACCCTAAACCCTTACTGAGAGAATGAGCTTGGTCTTCCCGGGCAAGAAAACAATAATTATACCATTAATCATAAATTCAAGTGGGGTTAACATTGCATAAAAATATATAAATAGGTATAGTATTTAGCAGGGTTTTTTTTTCAGTTATATGAGTGATGAGTGTTACAAAATATCTTCTAACGAAGCTGTGACTACATATTGAAACCTACAGTCCGAAGGTGAATTGAATCTGTATGCATGAGAAAATTCCACTTTTTGGATTACTTTTATATTCAATTTTCCTCTATTCTCAAAATCAAGAATGTACTGCAGGGGTGTATAATTCGTGGCCCACAACAGACATTTTTGCATCACGCAGCCCGAGTATATCAGCGCGCAATAATATATAATAAAATATTAAAAGTTCTGCCGAAATAGGAATAGTAGCAGAGAAGAGATGTCAAGTATTCGGTCGTAAACAATGTTTTTTTTCTTGTTCTTTTATTTATTTTTATTTTAATGTATTATTTGAAATAAGAGCTTTCGTTTGTATGAATATTGATTTTTTTGCAGCCCACTAAAAGTTAAACATTGTTTGTTTGGCCCAAGTTAGCCTTTGAGTTTGACACCCTTGGTTGCTGTACTGAATGCCTCCTTGTAGGCATTATCAAACATTGTTGAAAATATTGTTACGTAGATCCGAGAGCTCGAGGATTTTATGTTAAACAATCACAAAGAAAATAAACAGTTCTTCAAGAGCGATGCGATTAACAAAAATCCAATCCTTTAAATACAGGATTCAGCAGCAATATTCACAGAGTAAATCTCCGACGGTCTTCACACCTTCAACAGCAATCAAACACAATCATCAGTGTTTAAAACTACACGTATATAAAATATTATTCACAAGCACGGCCGAGCTAATCGCTAGTCAAAACAATCCTCACTCTTCGCTGGTTAAAATCAGACTGATCGGTTGCGGCTGGAACTCCGCTTTATAGGCGCGGCAGAAACTTCCAGAAATATAAACGCTCGTGTCATTGAACGTGACACTAGTGGAGAAATCTACTTTCTAGAAGATTCTAGAGGGTTCCGAACTCTCCAACATGGTCGCCAAAGTCGCCAAATTGGCCGTCAACTTGGTCACCAAAAATGATGCCAACTTGGCTCCACCACCAAGATTTCACCAAGTTCTCATTGAATCGCCATTATAACATAAGGGGCGGCCATGCTTGCGAATAGTACAATTTTAACATAAAATAAATATAACATAGAGTAATATTAATGCATTAAACTCCCAAATACACATTATTTACACTATTTACAGAAAATTCGTAACAATATCTTAGTTCTTGGAACCAACATCATTCAAGACGACAACAAAATTCCGCATAAATAAATAGGTAATATTGTATAAGTAACATTTGTATATTAAATGAAAGACGTATTAAAAATGTTTTATGGTATCAGAACAGTAAAATATATGTTTTGATGCTCGGACATGACAAAATAAGTAATAGGATACATGTATAAACAATATGCAGTATGTGAGATCCAAGGTCAAGATTCAATTACTAATTGACAGTAGGTTTGGTAAAGATTAAATCGTGTATTCGCATTAAAATTTCAATTGTCAGCAAGACAATATGAAACTTACAGTAGCAGGTTTTTAGAGATATGGAATATGTTTATGTATAGGATGATTTTAGTCTTCTTGTGAAATTAAATAGTTAATTGGCTGTCAATCACAATTTGGTGACCTTTTGTAGTCTTTCATGGAAATAAGTAATGCTTTCAGTATACGCTCGCTATTTCACAATGAAACACACATTAAAGAACAACTCCAACGAACAACGCAGTCGTATCCACAAAACTTGTATCTTATATTTTTTTATATTGGGATTTTTAATTATTATCTTTTATTAAATACAAATAATATTTTATGTAGGGAATGTTTACACATGTTTATTTATATGATTTTAATCTTCCTCAAATAAATATTTCCTTTAGGAATATTACATGTGTGTATATAGTAGTTTACATATTTAAAGTTGGGACTCAGAGGGTTCGGGAAAAAAAAGCTGGCAACCTTTGAAATATACGATAAAAAATTAAAATGCATAATCATTTACGGAAAATCATTTGCTTTTAAAAACATCTTTAAAAAAACATGGGGGATTAAATACATTTGTCAAAGGCTACATGACAAAGATACTTTTTTAATCAATAATGAATTAATAATTTAATCGATTAAATTACTTTCAGAGGAATATTATTACAATGCTAAATTGAATTCTTTGAAAATTATGTATTGATTTTGTGAGATTATTAATTGAAAGAATAATGATACAGTTAACAAATGGTCAATTACGATGTTCTTCTGGATTTCTCGCAACTTTGTTTGCTTATTATAAAATTTTATTTGAAGAAATTCTCGTGTTTTTTTTTAAAGACTTAATTAGTGTTTATTTTTATATTGACTTCCAAGAGAATAAAATTCTATTGTATTATTTTTTTACGAATCCCATGAACAAAATTTAACTTTTAAATTCCCATGCTATCAAAAGAAATATTAACTTTAAAATATGTTTGAAGAAAGCAAAATTCTCATTTTCCATAAGAACATACAAAATTTCAGCGCAGTTTCGAATCAAAATGAAAAAAAAAAACATATCTACATACTTGAATCTTATAAAAGTAAACAAAATTGAGAAAAAGAAACCTACGTTTTCATTACAAGTAGTAAGTTAGAAAAGATATATATTTATACACATATAAACCGAAAATGTGTAATGATATTTGTAATAGTATTGTTAGAAACAATTTGGTTATAAAAACAGGTTCTCTAAAGCCACTTCTATCACTACTATTTACATTTTTACATCTTCAAAAACTACTAACGACTAAAAGAAACAAGATCAAATTGTCCCAGCTGCTTTACCCTGCATTCACTAAAAAAAATAGTTCTTTTTTTAAAAAAAGAATTCAAGTATATTTCACATTCTCTTTCTTATAAAAAAAAACTTAGAAACACTCGCTTATTTACAGTAAGACTCGCCAATTTATATCAACATACACAAGTACAAAACAAAGGTTTAAAAAAAAAAGTCTCCAGTATTAAATCGCATGAAACTATTTTAGAAAGAAGACGAAATAGAGGCAAGAAAAAAAAAAGGGTTTTTTTTGCAATAGCATTATTTCACACAGTGATTGCCTCCCGTATTTCATTCTTCCAATAAATGTACCGTGTAAAGGTGTTATATGGGAATCAGCCTGAGGCAACAATGAAAAATAGAAAAATTTTCCAGCGGGCACCTAAAGCATAAAGAAAGATTTTTTCGAGAGCAATATGTTAGCAATGAGGAAGCAGCGCTTGTCCAGTGCCACTTTTAATCTCTAAAGAACCCGCTGGGCACACAGGTAGAACTATATCGTTTATCACGTACCGAGGAGAAACTGGGCTTAACTTTTTCTTATCTTTATTGACGGGCTCCGGAAAATAGAAAAGAGGCTTGCCCTAGATTTCGCTCAAACTGGAGTTTGAAATTATCTTTTAAAGCACACCGAGTCTAGGGAAAAAACTCTCTGGGCACAAATATTTGTTCCTTAAGTTGCTCGGATGAAATGAAAAAGGGTGTCGCTCGATTGGGTCCCAAAGTATCCTTTGCTTTATCATTTTAGCAATGACAGCAGATAAGATTGATACACAAAGATGATATCTTTATTTTTCTCGTTGCTAATAAGTATGTTTTATTTGCATTAATAGATAGTTGACAGTCCCGCCTGCTCCGTTTGTTGTAATGGTGTGATCAGGGACATCTTAAGACTTTTTGAGGTCCTGAGCCCAGAGACATCTTAAAATATTTTGAGGCCCTGTGTCCAGAGACATCTTAAGATATTTTGAGGACTTGGACCCCTATTTAAAAGTAGGCCCTACCTGCGACCTTTAAAGTATACAATGTACAGTGTGCATTATCAAACACTCATATACACGGTAATTTGAAACAAATAAATGTGCATGGCTCACAATATCATAAACCTAGGCAAAAACCAGCTCGACCGATGGCAGCATTTCTACTAAATAATTTGACTGATCGTTTATGGTATTAGGCCTAGGCCTGGGCATGGACAACGGTCATGCCAATGTTGCCCGTTTGCATGTAGTTGGAAATTCACTGTTTTTCAGGGAATATGCACCGAAATAATATTAGAAAATTAAAATTATTCAGATTATGATCAGATTAAGGACGAGCCAGATCGAAACGAGGCCCCCACCGAGGATGAGGCCCAGTTGGCCCATGCCTTAAGACGTCCCTGGCTGTGATGATGAACGCTGGGTTTCCCCTCGTCTGCTCACAGTGCCTTCTAAAACAGTATTATCTCAAGATATTCTGGTAAGCTAGAGATCTTTTAAGCAGTTTGCAGACTTGCTCCTCTGTTTTAACCTTTCTCTATACATAACTTTTAATTTTTATCTTTACGTAATTCTTCTTTGTACTTCAGTCTTTTCTGGGTAAATTATTGTCATGTGTGTTCTATTGCGTAATTAGAGTATTATTTTTATTATGCATGTGATTTTATTAACTCTGATTAAGAATGTGAATCAGCAATACTGGCAATTGCTAATAGCTGCCAAGTCCCTACTTTGAAATTCAATGTGGATTCCTGCTATGATAATTGCACGAAAAACATAAAATGGTCTTTTTTTAAATGGATTCTTTCTCATTGTGGCATTCCCGGTAATAAAAAGCAGATGAACTGGCCAAAAAAAGACGTCATATTTCTCAAGCTTCAAATGGCCAAATTAGTTATAAGTCTGTATCGAAAAGTATCATTATGACCTTCATGGCCAAAAAACTGTCACACAGTCAAAAGAAAGAACAAAACATACTCTTTGAGAATATCATCTATGCCTCCCAGACTACCCTAGAAGCAGTGTTGTAACTGTTTTTCGTATAGCTACAATGCCTGACTGCTTATATGCACATGTTTGCTTCCACATAGTTGATATTCTTGCCTGCCCCCTTTGTTGTAATGGGGCGATGTCTGCTCAGCGCTCTCTCAAAGTAATATTTTCTCAAAATACTGGGAGGCTAGAGACTTTTTAAGCGGATGGGAGACTTGTGACCCTATTTTAACCTTTTCATGTATATCTTTTATCCTTTCCATTTTTCTCTTTGTGGAATCTTTCTTTGTACTTCAGACTTAAATGTGTAAATTATTGTAGTGTGTGTTCTGTTACATTATTATTGTATTTGTACAGCTTTTGGTCTATATTACCATAATGTTGTCTCTGCATTGCCAGCTGCATTAGAAATTTTTAAGAAAATGTTTAATTTAACACCGCACCATGTTATGTTACATAACATGGAAAAATATTGATGAACTGCAATACGAAACCAAACTATAGAATGAAACTATCTTAGCCTTTCTGTCTAAATTTAAAGTGATTTTCTGTTCAATCTTAATTTCGACTTACAATCATCCGCATTTACGATAAAATAATTATAAAAAGTGTAAATAAGAATAACTACATTGCTGTGGTCAAAAAGATGCGCAATACAATATCTACAATAAAATACGTATTATGTATTTTTCACTATGTATAATAAATATACACAAAAAGATGGAAATTTTGCGTTTCAAGTATAACTTTTATAATCCATTTAAACCCAAAAGTATACACCAACTTGCGAATTATTCGATTTATTTGAACTGCCAGCTGGAACAGAAAGTGAATGTAAATTAAAAACAAACTGTACTTAATCTCTTCAAGATAATCATTTGTTTCCTTTTTGTATGTCTTTAAAACCTAATAAAGAAGCAAATAAATTAATGAATTATAGATTTGGTTTCATAGAAAAATCAAGTAACTGCTATGTACTATAGTATCGAAAGAAGTTACTCTTAATTAAATTATCAATATCTTTTTAAACTACACACAACATTGTTATCTTGTACAACTGGACAACTTTCAGATTAATATTCCAATCAAATTCTTATAATAATATGCATTGAATTGAAAGAATCAAATAAGTTAAAGGCCTATAGGATCTGAAATAAAATATTTCATTCATCTAACAGAACACTCAATTGATGCGCAACAAACTGTGATAGAGTATTCCCATTCCCTTTCAAATTTCAGTCATTAAAACCAAGTTACTGACTTTGTATTAATTTTAAGTTTCTTGTGTAATATTATTAAATGAATCATCTTTTAAAGGATGGAAATACTATATCAGAATTTAAGATTTACTTCAACAAGTCGCGATTTCAGATATAAAAACACTGCTCATTTAAAACGTTCATCTAATATCAGCAACTAGTAGAGAGAATGATGTTTGAAATTCCAACACGTCTTTAGCGCAAATCACGTAAGTATGCTATACAAATTTTAAAAATTTAATTTTCACTAATATGTTATAATTGTTATAACCATTTTTTCTGATTGTGATTGAAAATTTCTGAAAGTATTGAGTACATCAAAAGAACTAGTATGGAACGTTTAAAAAAAAAGAGTCCATTTTATTAAAACTCGAAAAAAGAAATTAAAATAAGTTTCAGCAAAAAGGATGATTCATTGTTAAGAACTGTTTGCAAAATGAAGTAAACAGCACAAATTTACTTTCAAAAAATAATAATTCAAAAGTAGCAAAACTTAGACGAAAAGTATTTAAAAACTCTATAAATAAAAATTCTGGGAAAATAGTTAACTAAAGCGAATTTAGCTACAAATATAAGATAACCATTAATTTTACAATGAGCGATTGGTTTTTCAAGGGAAAAAAGCGATGCGTTTAACAAATTAAACAATCCACTGTTACCAATCACTTTATAAATTAATGAGAAGACAGACAACAATAGAATTTTGTTTTTCTTCACCGCAGCACTAACAGGCAAGAATGTTCAACCACCGGCTTGAATAATCGATGGAAGGTTCCTTTTCTTGCGAACCATTAATAAAAACTTTTTTAACTAGGTTTATCTTTAGAAGATAAAACTTACTTTAACTCAGGCTTTCTTGTGGAGCGAAAAAGCATTGTACACATAGCAAAGTATTGATCTGTTTCTCTTCTCTATCAGCAAGCAGTACCTTGTGGCAAGCAAACCGAAATAAAACCCCGGCTGATAGAAGGAAACACTGAAATAACAGCACACTTTTTTTATCCCCTAAAAACTTACAGAAAACTCTGCACTGTTTAATGTATTTTTAGAATCAGTACGAGATCAGTGTGGAACGAAAGAAAAGATTTCACTTTTTGTGTTTGTTGAAACTCAAAAGAATTTTACAAAGACTCTTTTTTCAGCGCGCTTCACTCTCTGGAACTTCTTTTCACAGCTCTTAATGGAATTGGGGGAAAGGATAATGATAGCATATTGTGAAGAACGTCATCAATTTTAATCACTCTTGGCAACAATTGACAGTTCTCGGGGATCCAAGTCTTCAAAATGAAAAATTTTAATCACGAAAACTTATCGTCTTTTGAAGTAGTAATTCCTTCATTTTCTAACCCCTTTAGAAATGAGAATTTATGTACATATTTCTATAAAAAGTTCGCAAATTATAATCAAATTAGGTTTGTTTCGACAAATATAAATGTTGAGCCTCAAAAAATATTTCTGCTTTTTTGGTGGATTATTATCAGAAAAATTGTAAAATTAAAACATTACAATTCCCTTTTTCATGTTCATATCTGTGTGAAAACTGAGAATTTTTGGAACATTTTTTAAGCTAATGTAAGGAGGTCAGCCTATGTACGGTGACGCTAATTCCTAGAAAAAATATTGTTTGGAAGAAATAGGTGTGTTTGTTATTATTTTATAAACGTTTTCCATGCGCAAGAGGTTTTAATCCTTTAAGTTTAGGGGTGGTTTATGAATGAAACTTTTATTCTAAAAGAAGAAAATAACACTCACGTCCATCCAAGTTAGTATTAGAATCTGAGTTTCTAAATAATTCGTATAATTCACATTCAATCAGTGGAATGTCTGATTGCACTTGATCATGTAATGAGATCAACAATCACATTCTTTCTGATTCGAAAATTTTTTCATCCATTTTCGAATTTGTTTCTCACTCGAAGAGAAATGATGAGCAGCCATACTGTTCTTCAGATTTTCAGCAAACGCGATGACCGTTAGTTTGAAATTAGTCGTACACGAAATTCTTTTCCACTCATTTTCAAACATACCAAAAAAAAAAAAAAAAAAATGGCGCAGAAAGTAAGACTAGTATAGAGATAAGAGAGAAAGTAATAATGCACAAGATTTCGAATGACATAAATGTGTTAGCTTCAGATAGGGCTACCAAGTTAAAACTGAAGTGATTGCCGTCTGTCGTTTTACTTTACGCCAATTTGAATAGAAAAAAATATTCCACTTGTTTTACTTTTGGCAACATTTTTGGTCTTATTACGAATAGTTTGAAAATACTTGAAAATTATACTTTGATACTTAGTAATCCATTAGTTATTTATATTTATTAACTTTCACTACTTTGAATATCCGAAGTATATCATTTAAAACTTTTATTGTTTATTAAGGTATCCGACTACGTTCGGAACCATGATTTTAAAAAAGCGCATAAATGTATAATTTTCATGATATTTAGTGTCACTTAGATTAGAATACACGTATAAAATTGTTTTAAGGACATTATGACAAGAAAAATTTATTTAAATACAATATTTTGGCGAAAAATTAACTTAGAATAACCTTTTTTCCAAATGTCCTTTTGTAAAAAATGCTTCTATTGTATTAATATTTTGCCTGTAT
>BMAV01004192.1:38302-60654 GCA_019973955.1 Trichonephila inaurata madagascariensis
GAGACGTCTGTGGTTCTGCGTCAATGGTAGACCAAGCAATGGACGTTTAGCGGACAGACCCTTCTGCTATAAATGGCGTCGAATGGTACGCGCAAACACTGAATGATGCGTTACAGACTCAATGTGCTGTGCTATGATTCGTGATGTGACTGAGCGATCCGTCCCTGTCATGCGCACAATTTGCCTGTTCTCACGTGAAGTGGTGCACTGAGGTGGATGCGACCACGTCGGTCCGTCGTACCCTCCTGCATCCAACGGTCACATATCCGCATTGCAGTTGTTTGGTTTCGTCCAACACGACTACCGATTTCCCTAAAAGAAAATCCACAATCTCGGTAGGCCACTATCCTTCCTCTGTCGAACTCGGATACTTGATCAAAAGCTGATCGCTGTTTTCTACGAGACATAATTGATCATTTTTTGAAAAAAACCACAAGAAAAACACAATTGCCAAACTTGAAATCGTCGAAATCTCCAAGCCTTAAATAGCGCTTTGAGGTGGCGCCACAGGCGCGCGTGATGTGTGTCTACGCTAAAATTCTAATCATTTTCATATCTCACCTCCGCTAATGCATGTTATAAATTTCGTGTTATTTGCATGCTTCCTTCAGGGTGTTGCATTTACGATGGCCAGCAGTGTATTAAAAGCAAGAACTAGCTTTCATATCCTGTAAGAATATTTAGAACTCTTATAATATAATTTTTTTAAGTCACACTCTCTACTAAAGTCACCACTGTAAATTTATAAGGCAAATTAATAAGTAAAATTATTCAGAAATACACACACATTCCCTAATTACATAAATCAAATCAACAATCAATCAATATTTCCAAATAAAAAGAATTTTCTACTGCTCATTGCCTTCCAATAAAAAGGAAATACAATGCAAAAGAATACTATAATCCACTATAAGATGACTAAGTTCCTCAATCAGTATCTGGACAACACGTGACTGGTCAAGAGCAAGGGATGAAGTGGACCGGGAGTCTTAATCTGAGTTAATTCGTCTCCATCTTTGGTTCCTAAGCCACTCGGGGATTAGGCGGGGAGATCTAGAGTAAACATTTGGTTTAACTTCGCAGAAGTGATGGTGACTCAGATCGTCATGACGTTTCCACTGGAGAGACTTAATTCGTTTAAGATACTTGATTTCGCCAATGGATTGGATCCTTCAGAAGCAGATGCTGAGAATTCTTAACAGAAATGAATGGGAGGCTGTTTAGCAATATATTCCAAAGCATGATTAGGTAGAATCGGTTGGATAATATGAAAGAACAACAAAAATAATAACTTTGACAACGCTTATAAATTTCAACCTATCCATGCGGGGGAATTTTAAATATCCGTTGAATTCTTTTTCCATTTTTACCTAATTTTGTACTTTTCACACCAATTCGGATGTTCTTTGCGTAATTTTTTACTTAAAAAATATAGCACAGCTTTATTTAATAGAGATGTAATAAATGTTTATATGATATAATGTGGGCCAAAGGTCACTTAAAAGTTTTGAAAGAATTAAATTTTCATGTTTTATAATAAAATATATTTATTTATGCATATATATATGTTATAAATTATTTGGAATATTTTTAAACAAGGTATGGAAAACAGTATTTCTCAAATGAGCACTATAATCTAGTCTTCAAATATAGGCCTTTTTTCATAACATCTTGCAACATCGCTTTTTGTGTCCCTTCGATTTATTAACGAATATATATTTTGAATTAAGCAATGTGGTTTTAAGAAAATTCATAAAAGCTGAATTCATTCAGAACCCTTAAAGAACAAAATAGTTATCTTGAATGAATGAAAATGAAATAAATATGTCCTCTATTGAATGAGAAGAAATAATCTTTTATTTATGTAATAACAACAAACAGTTGTGTGTATTTCCATGATTAAAATTCAAATCTTGATTTTCAAATTCTGAAAGCAACTGTCGATTCCCTTCCAAAAAAAAGATTAATTTCCGTAAAGGTTATTCACATTTTTAATTGAAAGGTAAGTTTTGAGTTTATCCTACGTAAAATAATATTTTTTATTAGAAAAAGAATATAATATATATATATATATATATGTACCATATTTCAAGTCAATACCAATCTTATTTTTAAAAACGGTCTTTATTCATCGAGCCTTCTTTATGTTCTGTCGCTGAGAGTGATTATCGTTGAGAGTGAGCACTGTTTTACTACACGCGAGATTTTGGCAACGGACCACGTAATTTTGAACCATGGTCAAGTGACGTGGACGACACCTGAGCTGGCAGCCCCCTCTCCTAACTACCACACCACACTAACGGGAGAACGTTTCAGCTCTCGACAGATTTAACGTGCATCGCTGCCCTACACGGTGAGTCGTTAGTGGTACTGGGTTCGAAGTGACAAGGCAAGCCACGATCCAATACCTATACCACTCGGCTACCGCGGCCTTTGTCGCTGAGAGAAAAACGTCACCAAAGTGAAATCTAAGTGTTTTACCATCTCTTATTTTATGAGTTGTACTTGAAAGTTAATGCTGACATATAGACTATAAAAAATCTGGGACTAGAAGTGTTTTGAGGTTGGGCCATCTGTTTCAGAGAAATAATTGTGTGGTTAATTTAATACTTGAAGATGTAATTGAAAATGAAAGTTAAATGTTATACAAGGAATTTAATTTTAAATCTTACTTTATTATCCTTACAAATATATAGAACATGAAAAATCAAGAACATGAAAAAAAGGAAACTGAAACGAGAATTTATCTCCTGTTATTTTCTGATGAAAGAGGCGAACAATTGCGTAAACCTAAGGTGCACTGTTGAAGCTAGAGCTCAAAATATCTTGCTCATAGACTTTTTGTTCTATTTGAGCTTAGCTTAATCATATTAGCTTAGCATAATTAGTCATTTATGGTGTTAATCTTTCAGTGGCTTTAATTACGTATTCAGTTTTTAATCGCCATCATTGAGATAAGTACAGCTAGATCTTTATATAATTCTCTGAAAGACAAACACGTGGTTTTAATATCTTCCTATCAAGCCAATGTTTCTCAAACTGTGAGGCGCGTCCCCTAAGGGGGCCTGATAACTGTACAAGGGGGGCGTGAGCATATAGAAAAGTCGAAAACAAAAGATTACTTAAGAAAATTAATTTGTGAAAAGTAAACAAACAAAAAACATTCTGACGTAATAAGAAATAAAATATACATTTACATTTATATAATACACTTATAAATGTATCAGTACTCAACAATCTATTTTATAATCAATTTAACAATGCTAAGTCAAGAACAAGTTTAAAAATTACCAGTGATCTCATGGGCTTTTCATATAAAAATGATATCCAAAAATTAATATTTATCTTGATAATTTGTACGGTTTATAATTAATCCCTTCACACACACACACACACACTGCCGGTTAAAAGTCATGCAAATCTCACTGTTCTCCACGTAGATGCACGCATGTGATGTATGGAGAAAAGCTATAAATAAGCAAATTCTATGAAATAAGTATATCCTTCATAAAAAATGTCAAGGGCCTTTTATTGCATTCTAAAGCCTTCGAAACAATTTTATGGATAGCAGTGCACAGAAAAGATCGTTCTTCGGAAAGACGTATAAACACGTCAAGGGCAATTATAGTTTTGGTTAACGAGACGTTTACATACGTTGGTGGCACCTAAGAGGTTGAAGTCATGTTGTAATTTTAGCGTCAAAGTATAATATATTTGAATTCAATACATTGTTATTGTGTGGAGGTAGGGGGGCGATGAAAATTATGACTGAATATTGGGTCGCTAATATTCAGAGTTTGAGAAGCACTGTATCAAGCTGAGTTTTTTTAGATTACTCCTAATTTGTATCAAGTTTCACAAAATGTCTATTCAATTTAATGGTAATTTTATGACCTTCATGAATTTACATTTAAATGAGTAATCTTTTCCTTGTTATTATCCAGTTCGTTGTGCAGGGATTCTTAAGAGTTCATTGATTTCTTTGGTACTGGTGACGGACTTCGTTACTTTTAACCTTGGTCAATTGACGCCTGAACTAACACCTTATTCTACAAACAATCACACTACGCTAACGTTTTAACGTGCATCGGCCCTTTTAAATAGCGAATATGCAATGACATTAGGTCTCAGCCCACGACTCGACAACGCCAGTAACGAGTTCACGACCATGACCATGGAAGTTCTATGGGATTACGATTTTCCAAGAACAGATTCCTTTAAAATTTCATTTTCTACTAAGGCTTTACACGTAGGAATTTTATCTTTTATGTTCATTCATATAAATCATCACTATTAATTTCATTTAACGCCAAAATTAAAAGGCATATTTTGGAAGAAAGCAAACTTCTGCATGCATTTAAACTACAGGGTGAGTATAAGCGATAAACCCGATTTTGAAAAATCCTATTTTCAAAAATGCTGCATATATTACAATTTTATACATGAATGTAAAGAGAAATATACCAAGTTTTTTTGTTTCCCACCAATGAGTATAAGCACATTCAAGATGGCTGTGATTGAAATCCAAACATGGCGACAATGACAAAGAAGAGTTTTTTCGTATTAAGAATATGCACGGTTTTTTTCAGTTATTTCGGTGCCATGTGCATTTAGAAACCACTACGGAAAAGAAGCACCAACCAACAAGCGCATTCTGCGATAGTATAATTAATTTAAGAAAACAGGTTGCTTGCGTAAAGAGAAAAGCAACGACCGGCCAAGAGTCACAGAAAAAGCATTAGAGAGGGTGAGGCAGTGTTTTGTACAAGTCCACGGAAGTCTGTGAGAGTTGCCGCTAGTGAACTCGAAATGCTGAAGGAAAAAAAAACGCCCTGGAAAATTCTTTGAAAAAAAATTAAATTTCAACCTTTATTATTTGTAATTGACACAACAAATAACAGAGGACGACAAGTAAGCATTAGTGCAGCATTACGTACCATTGCTACAAAATGTATGGAACGAACTGGATTACAGGTTGGACGAATGCCGTGTAACAAGAGGATTACACATCGAACATTTGTATCGGTAAAAAAAAAAAAAAAATGGTATATTTATATTTGCATTCCTGTATCACTTATTGTAATATGCGCGATAGTTTCGACATGATTTTTTAGAATCGGATTCATCATTTACACTCACCTTGTATAATTAAAGTTATTATCAAAATAAAAAAGTAAATAACAAATAGACGTCATAATAAAAGCGATTCAAAACCCCAACGAAGTGTAATACAAAATATCTGATCAGGATAAAATATTAAAATGAGCGATCATTTCTTCAATCTATTGAAAAATATCAATAAATACATTTAGTAGTATACAAAGTAATAGACTACAAATTAATTTTGTTTTAAGTGTTTCATGTAATAATTGAATAATTTTAAAAATTTCATTAACGTAATAGTAATTAATTACAATAAAAGTTTCTATCTTCTGTACCTTCTAAGAATCATATTCGTTCTATCTCTATTGTGTTTCAAAAATGCGAATTTATTTACCTCTTAGTAATAGCAATATATTAGGAAACCGCACGCATATTATTTCAAAATTATTTCAAACACCACGAGGTTAAAAATTATTTCTAATTAAAACTTTATCTACGATGTTAAGACCTATCCATCACTATAATATGAAATAGTTTCTACAAGTATTTAACTAACTACACTTTTCGCAAACCGTTCATCATACTTAATTTAGATCCATTCACAGTTCATTAAGCTTCACTAAAAGAATTACGAACTGCCATTTATATAAGCGAAGAGTGGAAACTGTTAATTTATTGTAACTTTTAAATTACTTTAACTTAGTATGTAGATGGGTGTCTCAAGTATAAATGATCAATTAGAATCTATACTTTGCTTCTAAATGTATATGAAATGTCAGAGAAGTTTATAGATAATTCTGTGCACTGAATAAACAAAGAAACTATAGTTATAAAACTACAGAAAGTTCTAATCTTGATCTAAAACAAGGACTAAGGTAAAGAAACAAGTTGATAATGCTACTAAGTATACAAACTTAGAAAATGGAGCATCTGCTCAAGTTTAGACTTGTAATTGAATTATGGTTTCAAACACGAAAGCATTATATTTCTAAGAATCAGGAACTAAGAATCAAAACACTAACTCCTAAGAGTTTTCGAAAACACTTCTGTATGAATAAGGGAATATTGCACATTTAAGCTTAATTTGACTTACTTAAACTTTGAGGACTTTAAGGCTGTTTTCGATTGATGTTAAAGAATAGGACCCGAATTTTGAACATTTTTCCAGATATAAAAGAAATGAAAAATTAACATGATATTCTGGCTTCACTATCCTTTAAAGAGCAGTATTTTTATATCATACTTCCCATTTTTAACTGAGTTGATTCATTTTCTCTGGTATAAAATGTGTTTCGTGTTTTTTGTCCTATATCGTAATGTTAAATGGGCTACGCCTCTACGTATTAAAACAAAAAAGAAAATAGTCATGGAATATTTTGAAATTTTTAAAAACACTATATTGTTAACAGAGGCTAAGATATTGCAAATTTCCATGGAAATTGAGGCATTTTTCAGTCTGAAAATGTGCTTCGCGTTAAGTTCAAGCTCTCGTACCGAAGACAGCCTTAAACAACGGATCATATAATTTCGATCTATGGAAAAATTATAACCACAATACCTGAATTGATACTTAATTTTTTCTAACTTCAAAGCGCGTGAATCTAATTAAATTTAAAGACTAATAGCTCCCACTCTTATTATTCAACATTATCTTTGGTAGAATCTGTACTTGAATTAACAGAAGTCAGAAACTTTCAATAAATAAAACAAATTGAAGAGATCACAAGATAGACAGTTTACGATTTCTATCCCAAGGAGATTTCATGGTACAAAGATCACTCGGATATCACAACGAATTTATCAAAGATTTTTATGTTGATTTGGCTGACTAAAAGGCACATACTAAAATTTCCAAGTTTTAATTGCTGTTTTATAGTTTAAGCATAATTTAACCCAAGCAGTTTGTTATAATTTAATCCCGAAATTATCTCATTAATCTTGCAATTATAATTTCAAAATAACGCAAAAAGCTGAATGATATTCATGCATTCATTTGTATTAAAAAAATTATAAATTACATTTTATGCAACAAGTAGTATAAGTTAAACAACACGTTTTGAATAGGTCGCTCAAACCTATCGCAGAAACAATAGTCACATGTAAGATAAATAATTACTTTGAAAGCATATACCATAAAATCCGGCATATAACGCGCACTTTTAACACAGAAAATGAAATCGAAATTTACGGACGCGCGTTATACGCCGAGTATAAAAATGATTGCTTCAAAAATAAAAAATAAAAAAAAGAGAAAAGCATAAAAAAATTAAACTTCACCATAGATCGGAATGCTATATATTTGAAAGCAATGACATATCTAATGAAGTTAAAGGGTTCTAATAGTATTCTATTTTTTCAAAGGTTTAAGATGATAATAACTCAAATAAATGACTTAAAAACATACGAGCATTGTACATGCACACTTCTGGTTCCTTTGTAAAAAACAGAGTGCGCATTATACGGCGAATATACCTAAAAATTAAAAAATGCAGCTTGAAAGTCTGAGTGCGCATTATACGCCGGTGCGTGCTATACGCCGGATTTTACGATAAATACATTCCCAATTGAAATAATTCAAATTATAGCTCTGTACATATAGTATAATCTTAAAAAAACGATTTGTTATGATTTGTTTTATCATTTGTGATATCAATAAAACAGAAATCACGAAATTCTGAAAAATGTGATTATGACTACACTTGCATAAAGTAATTCTTGAATATTTAATACTTAATGAAAAACTTTTATGTTAGCCATAGGATATTTTTGAAAATGAAAGGATTATATTTATAGGAATGAAAAATATAGGGAAATATATAAGAAACATAACAGAATATTAAATAATTACAAAATGAAGAAAAGTAATTAAATTTTAAATACATTTTTACAAATATGTTGAGCACGAGAACAATTTTTAAAAATTTCATACAAATATGATTTAATAAAATCCAAATTTTTCCAAATAACATACAAATTAATCAAAACTTTCGTAATCCTACAATTATATGTGACGAAACTTTCTTCCAAATCGAACCTAAAAAATTAATATTTCTTTCTAACATAGTTGCATAGAAAAAAAAGAAGACAATCTATTAATCTTTTCACATAGTTCAAATGAAGAAGAAATGATGTACTTAAACACGTCATTAGTAATAAACCTCGAATCCATCAGAATATTTCTTTATTCTTTTGTAATCACAGGAATTAAAGGAAGAACAAGCAGCAATTCATTCACACTTTCATCCATAGTTTCCAGAGAAATCATTACGGTACTAAAAGTAAATCTTCATAATCTCCACCGTCTCTAATTTGGGGAATTTTTCTTCCCAAATGAGTAACAGGAGCATCAACACTAGTGACAGACAGATTACAACTGAAAAACTACTTTATTGGAAAAAAGATTTATTTTCTGGAGAGGGAAAAGAGCAAAAATATCCTCAAGAAATTCTTTAGGATCATTGGTTCAAAGTGGGGACAAACTTCGAAAGGGATAAATTTCGACAAAAATGACAGCCAGAATTATTGTTATTAGTTTTAATGAAAGTGATTTGAAACAAGATGATACTGTTTGAAAAATTCTGAAAAAGTAATTATTGTTTGAAAATACATCTTAAAGATAGTGTTACATTTTTTTAACTGTGTCTGAGAAACATAAGTTCGCGCGTATTGTTTCAACTTTGGAAAGCGGGAAAAAAATTATTAAGCGATAAATTGTTAATTCGCTTATTGTTCGAAAAAATATTTTTTAAAAAATGAATGTTGTTCATTGTATTTAAATTACTGAAAAAACATGTGGCCAACAGAACGAAATCATGGATCATAGTTTAGACAAAAGATTTTTTTTTTAAATTTGAATAGTCATCCTCAAAGGATTCGAAGACAAAAGGTTTTTCTCTAAAAGAATAGCATAATTGCTTGTAAAATAGTAACATAATCAACGTTTATAATCTAAATTATTGCGATAAATTAACTACTAACAAAAAAAAACTGAAAAATATTACAATTTCGCTTGAAATAATTTATAATTGGTTAAAACCTTGAAATACTGCTTGTCTACAAAACGTCTTAATGTTTCCGACTACTTGCGACAACTTTTTTTTAAATAATGAATATATGGAGATTTTTTTTGTGGTTTTTAGATTTATTTAGTGCATTTTAAGAAAAAAAAGACTAAAGTGTTAAGAATTGAAAAATAAACTATTACTACTAAAATGGGGAAAAATGAGTAAAAATTGATAAAATATTACATAAACGGGGCCCGCTCTGTACAAATAGTAAATGAACAAATTCTCAATTTTTTAATTTTGATGTATTACTTTGCTATTCCTTTTTGAAGTGACCTTCAGGATAAGAGATCTTTTAATTTTTACATAAACTAGAGCTCTTTATCTTAGTTGTTATATGAAATTGCTTAAAAGAACAGTGATTATATTCACATAAAGAACTGTAAATTTTGTAATAAAACAGTGATTGATAAATCTGAAGGCTAAAATACTTCTATTGTTATACAGAACATACACAAAAGATTTCAGCAAATTATTTTAAAAACATTTTGAGCAATCGCTGTCCCCGTTTGAGTTTTTCGAAAAAAACACATTTCGAGTAAAACGCATTCTAAAGCTTGACATCTTATGTAAAGTTATGGCATCTGCTTTTATTAAAACACCTATAGTTTTGTGTGTGGTTCTAGTGAATAGAAAATAAAAACCTTGGCATTTTTATGAAGCTAATAAGATGGCCTATAAAATAAAATCATAACAAAAATTTGTCCATTTTTTTAAAAAAATCATGATTTTAGGGTAGTTGGATATCTTAAATATGTCTTCTAAACGTTTTTTAAAAAGCGAATGTAGCTGTTTATAACTAATCCAAGCAACAAATGATTTTTGTATTTTAGGAAGCCAACTATTTAATTATGTATTGATATCACTAATAAATAATTATAATTGTAATTTAATGTCAACACTAACGATTTTGATTAATTATTTTGCATCATATAATTAAATTATATTATCATTTGTATTGATTTCGTTATATTTCCGTTGAAAAGGTTTATATTTTAGTTTACAAAAAGCAACAAAAAAAAAAAAAACGAAAACAAAATTTTTTTGAAAAAAATTAATTAAAATTATACATAATAAGAATATTTTTTACGCAGTAACTGAACTATTAACTTAAAAATGATTATTCTGGAATAAAATGTATGAATGTGAATCATTTGCAAAAAATTATTCATTCAAGATAAATTCAAAAGAAACAGAGAAATAAAAACATGTAGCATTTTTTTTTTTGTCAAGTAATTTGTTAAAGTATTCCTTTTTTATATCAGCACCTATCGCGTTCAGATATATTTATTTCAATAGTAAGAAACTGTGGTTTATTTGCATTGGCTCCATAGTAACAATTAATAGTTTACAAAGAAGAGAGAGAGAAAAGCTAGCACTGATATAGAAAATCAGTTACAGATATAGTTAATGGCATTCATTGCATAATATTCCTGTTGTAAATCACAAGAATTCAAAACATTTAAAAATTTAATCTTTTTGAACTGTTCTTTTGAACAGAAGATAAAAGTAAGATACAAAAATATTCAAAAGTTTCTACAAAGCCTTAATTTAATAATCAATTATATTTAATATTTTTCAAACAGTAAAGACTCTAAAATTGTTACTTTTTCATTTCTAGAATAAGAACTCATAAATTCACATCGCCTACACAATAATATATATTTTATATTACTAAAGCAAAGACAAATATGCATTATTTGCGCGCGCGATTCTAGCCATTTACAGAGATTCTTTTAGAATACGTACACATGTTTCCACACACACACACACACACAAATCCTTTTAATCCAAATATTATTTTAAGGCCGTTGAAAACTTAATCCACTTTATAAATGAGAACATTATTATTATAAAATTGTGTTCACATTACATGTAATACATTTGAAGAAAAATAACAAAAAAGAAAACTGAAAAAGAATTGTATACATTTCAAATAAGTCGTTAAATATACTAAGATTTATTACAGAGTTAAAAACGTGTAATGTTATTTTAAAGAAGAAGGAATAATACATTTAATGCTTATCTAGAATTTTCAAATACGTGCTACATAAAAAGGTTAGATTCTCTTTATCTGAAAGCCTATTCCAGTTTCTTAGTTTTTCGTAGGATATAAATCCTATTATGCTTATAATCATGAACGTTTGTAAAAAACACGAAATGGAAGAAACGCATTTTGATATCTTTATGCTACTTAGAAATCACCTCCGAGAAAGGAAAAATAAACAAATAAACAACGAGAAATGAAGATGTTTCCTTCATAATTTCCAATAAGTTTATTTTTCACAGGATAAAAAATGACAATATTATTTACTCATTTTTAGGATAAGAGACTTCAATAAATCCATGTCCTATGCAATAGATTCACTTCACTTCACTTTATAATCACAGATAACAAATGCAAAAATAATGAGCTGTTTTTTATGCTTCTCTCGAATTATTACTGTTAAAGGATTAAAAAGTAGATAAACTTAAACACAAATATTTATTATTAATGAAGACAATATGTGTCATTTTCTCTTTAAAAATCACCAAACGATTCTTTGTTCAATGAATTTGATAAACCGTTTTTTCTTCCTTCGAATGTTATAAAAAACGAATAATAAATCAGCAGACGATATTAAATTAATCTTCCTTCTAAAAAGATAGCAAGAATAAAATTCTGAAAATAACGTTTATGACTTCATTGTTCCGTGAACCGACCACGACTCAAAATAAAAGACAATTAATAACTCTTTACAAGTCTTGTCAACACAGCGCCTTGTTGCTAAAAGCGGGGATGGGAGTGAATACAACCCCATTAGCTGACGATTAAACACCTATTAAGAAATCCTGTAGCAACAGAGCCTTCCACTGCTGATACGGGGTTTGGGACGCGTGTTCGCAAGAGATACCACGGATTTTTCTTTCGTTTCGCCGAAATTTTCGTTGCTTCTTTTTTTAAAAATTTCGAACATCTTTTGCGGTGTATTTATTAGTCGCTTTGTTATCTTCTATTGAACACTCAGTGAAACATTCTTTAAATTAGTGTTGAGCTCATGGACTCGAAGAACATTTAAAAAATAGTACTTTCATCATAATTGCAAGATTCTCTAGGGATCCATTAAACATTGCGGTTTTTAAATGGAGAGTTATATATATTTATATTCTCGGCTTACACATATTCATATGTTAAGTATAAAGACAACGGATAAATGGTTTAAGTTATGACGATAATAATTCATGTGGAAGAAACTTGATGAAAAATTGATTAATAACGTTATTATTAAATAGCATTAACATTATACTACATTATCATTTAATTGAAATGTAATTGAACATATTGTAAGCATGAAATAAAATTTAGAATACAGGGTGTCCAGGCTTAAAATATCCAAAAGTTATGATTTATTAAGGTATCCGACTACGTTCGGAACCATGATTTTAAAGAGGCGCATAAATGAAACATTTTCCTCATACTTAGTGTCACTTAGATTAGAATACATGTATACAATTGTTTTAAGGACACATTTTGACAAAAAAAATTATTTAAATACAATATTTTGGCAAAAAATTAACTTAGAATAAACTTTTTGCAAAAAATGTTCTTCTTTTGGGAAAAATGCTTCCATTATAATAATATTTTGCCTGCATATAGCTCAGACCTGTGCACAGAGACTCAACTATGATTTTTGAAACATTCACATTATTTTCAGAGTTACAACCATTTGAAATAATTATCGGCGTTTTTTTCTTAAAATTTCTCACCTCTGTTGTCGTAAAACATGGATAAACCCTCTTCTAAGTTATATATTTCAAAAATTCTATTTGAGCCTCTGTACAGAGGTCTGAGCTATATACAGGCAAAATATTATTATAATAGAAGCATTTTTCAAAAAAGGAGAACATTTTGAAAATGGGTCATTCTATGTTCATTTTTTGTCAAAATAGTGTACTTAAATAATTTTTTATTGTAATACTATTCTTAAAACAATTTTATAAGCATTTTTTAATCTAAGTGACACTAAATATCATAAATATTATCCATTTATACGCTTTTGAAAAATCACGGCCCCGAACGTAGTCGGATACCTTAATACGGAACTACCCATCAGAATGTTGTAATGGATGGGCTATCCCATCCATTAGTGTACGAGAGATAGAAGGAAGTTTAGCTATCGTCAAAACAAACAGAATTTATTAACAATTCTCAACAACATAAAAAATTTCAACAACCCAAGTTAAGAAATGCACCTTTAGATAAATGTGGGAGCCAACACGAGGTAGACGAGATAATTAAAGATTTAATGATGAATAGAATCACTTACTCTTAGCACGTCCTGGCAATGCACGTTCTAAATATTTGAAGTTAAGTTCTAAGTTAATCTATATATATATATATATATATATATATATATATATATATATATAATTTTTTCAAGCCGACACTAATCCAATTTAAATATCAAATTGACCAAATCGTCAATTTTACATTTTAAGCAAATAATCTACGAAGCTTTCTCGACTAGCTTCCGTTATTCACTAACTGCTATCCTTCAGCTTCTAACCTCTCTCTCCCTCGAACCTGAAAGTTAATGTTTAAATATAAGCTTTGATATCCATAATTCGCTTCTTCTTCGGGGGAAGTTTTCAATAGAAAAATCTTTAAGCAACAATTTTAATCCCAAGAGGATTAGCAGGAGGTACGCGAATAGACCCGTTACAATGTCATAAACTGTTTAGCCGTGGATTGGAAACCCCTTCGAGATTTTTTGGATCTAGTCCAATCGGCCACACGTGCACGCATTATTCGGCCCTCGCAGATGATAAACTTGTTACACTGACTTCATTATTAAAGATGTGAACGCCACAGCAAAAGGTGCAGTGCGTGCTTTGGTTGACGAAATCTAAATCAGTCACGCGTGTACAGCGACGTGTTCGAACAAAATGGAATGGAATGTCGTCACTGCTTACGCTTACCTAATAGACTTTTTAGGACTCCTAAAAATGAATCACACACACGATCAACAGTGTCTTCTATCACGAAAACTTAAGGATACTTGCCAGTTTGAGATACCAAAGTTCCCGTCTACTTTAAAGTTCTTTCCTATTGTTGGATAGATTTTGATATAGGAAGATCGACATTCCATTCTGTTCGAACATGTCACTGTGCACGCGTGACTGATTTAAATTCTGCTAATCAAAGATATTAATATTAATCAAAACTGACCTCCACGATATTAGAGACGGTTTTTTAAAAATGTATAGTTATAGCTTTACGTGCACAGTGAACGACTTCAATCCCACAGCTATTTCGGAAACATCAACACGAGTTGAGTTTTACTTACACGAGTTTAAAATACCTCAGATAATTAAATCCCACCGATTGTGAAATGAGCACTGCCAGTCACTTCTCACAGGAAAGAGACGTGAAAGAAATCGAAATCATATAAGCAAGTCAGTGAAATACACGCAGATGAGAAAACTTGAATGATAAGAATTGAAAGGATAAGAAAAAATATTGGTATAAATATTTATATATACCAATATAAATATATAGTATAAACGCGTATAGTATATAATATAATAGTATAAACGTGCACGAGATGAGAAACGAAGTTCGATACATAGACATATGCATTATGCATTCACTGATTCTTCCGTTGAAAATTCATCAATTTCTCGAAACTTCATTGCAAATATTCAAAGATCTGAAGTTAATAACATTTACTAATATGATATATGTCAGCAATCTACAAAGGAATACCCATCACAATGACTGCTATAGCTTTACGAAATTTCAAATTTAAATACGATGATTTCAAACTTGGGATAATTGTTAATTCTATGTATTTATATGATTCAATCTAGCGTATAATTTTAAATACTTTTCTGAGTTTATATATAGTTATTCTATTTACCTTTAAGCTGTTTTACGTACTGTTAGGATGTCACTCAATGCGAGAATCTATTGAATTTATCTTGTCAAATATGAGAATTATTTTATGAGTAATTCCTAGAATGACTTAGAAGATTTAGCGCTTCTACGGAAATTCTTTAGTTACACAGGATAGAGAGGAAGAATGACATCTGACTAGAATAACTTTGTATGGTGTCATTTGGAATGAAAATTCTGAACATTAGATTGATGTCTGCATTATTATTTGCTTCTTTTCATAGTTAACTCTAATGCCTCTGATTTCTAATTGGATATTAACTTGTAAGTTCTTGGAATACTTTTCGAGTACGATTTCAATAGAATAGAAATGAATACAGAGAAATAAACAATAATACTTATTATACTACAATTTGCAGTTCCCTGTATCAATGTTATACACTGATAGAATGTTATACACTGATCGACCATTTTTTTTTACCACGCCGTCAATATCTCGTTGGACCAGCTTTTGCCTTTAATACGCCCTTGATTATTCTTCGCATGTATTCTATGAGATGTAGACAGGTCATTAGAGAAATTGGAGATTATGATTGAAAAGTAGCGTGATATTGAATTATTGTGGATTTAGACATCGGAGGGTTCTTTCAACTTCCTTTCAAGAAGGCTCTGAGATTGAGATATGGGCTCTGTGGGGAGTTACTCAACAAAGTGAAGTTTGTATGATGTTTTCCAAAATAATCTTCTATAATGACAGCACTGTAGCGGGACTCTATAGAGCTATTGAAGACATACATTGCCACTAGAGTAAATTCTAAGTATTACATGATGCATTTAGGTAGTAATATGATGTCCTATTCAAACATCCATGCATATAAAATAGAGGACCCAAAGCATGCCAGAAAAGTATTCTTCCAAAATCACATTATCTCTCCCAACTTAAAGTGATGCAGTCTTGCATAAAAGTACATGGTTTCATGGTGTTTCTACCCAATTCGCCCATCTATAATTTAATTTGAGAGTGAAGTAGGATTTCTCGAACCATTTTACTTTTATTAAATTATCCACCAATCAACCTTGTGTTCCTAAATAAATTTGAGACGTTTTGTCTTGTTTGCTACAGACAACAACGGTCGGTGACGACAACTATTCGCTTATTTAGACCCTCAATTTTGCCTGACTTTCCAGTCATGATAGATGATCACTACAGTTGTTGGCTAAAAGTAAGTCAAATCACATTTTCCCCCATACATTTACAACCGATTCTCCTATACTTCTGTTTCAGAATTCAGTATTCTATTTTATAATAGCCTGCAATTATAGAGGCATACTGTGACACAAACCCCTGTCATACGGCCATAATAAAATTACCTCAGTTTAATACTAGGTCCAACGAGTTAATTTTGTCCATTTTCTAAATCAATGTGCGTTTTTAATATGAAAGCTAAACTGTATTTTGAAAGAGATGTTTGTGAATGATAAATCAAAAGCATCTTGAACAAGAAATAAATGAAATACATTTTAATAATATTACAAATTCATACCAGTTTTTATAATTATAAAAAGCATATTTCATTAGTTAAAAAATATTCTATACAGAGTTTTAATTTCAAAATAGTGAAAGCTCTATTTGTTTATGATGAAAGTTTTTAAAAGGTATTTCACACACGATGTGATGCAAAATGATCTGATGCTCAATTATATGTCTTTGTTCTTCAGAGTTAAATTGTAATTGAGGTTAAATTTAAATATTGCTTCCTTTGTTTAATTGTTTCTTTTTTTGTTTCTAGATTTAATCATTGTTTGTGAACAAAAAAAAATTGTTTCATTCAGCAAGATAAAGTTTCTAAAAGGTTGTGAGCAATATACGAGGTGTGACACAAAAAAAACCGAAACTGGTCCAATAAATCCTTCTGCGTACAAAATCAGTTTTCCGTGACATTATCACCTTCAAAGCAGTTTCATTCAGCATTCCCACACTTCTGCATTCGATGCTGCCATTGCTGGTATCAGTTCTGGAACAAGGTTTTTGAAGGTCCTTCAGGAGATTCTCCGTTTTTGCCTGAACTACCTTCAACTAAGGTAAAATTGGTTCCCTTAAAGAAGGATTTAATCGTAGGAAATAAAAAAAAGTCGTGTGTGGCCAAATCAGATAAATAAGGAGCATGTCCCATCACCGTAATGTTTTTGCTGGTCAAAAACTGCTTAACAAATAGGGCCGTGTGAAAGGGTGCATTGGTCTTGGTGCAGCAGCCATCATCATTCCCCAATTCTGGCCTTTTTTTCCCTAATTTTTTCTCGAAGTCTTTTTAGTACCTCAATGTAGTTGTGTTGATTAACAGTCTGACCATTGATGTGAGTGGGAACCCACTCATATCACGAAATTTGGCAATGTTTGGTGTGTGTAATCGCTTGCACACACAATGAAAGCGCTGGACATTCACCATTCGCACTGTCCCTTCCCTCCGAAAACTACTTACGCCATTCAAACACATGTGCACTAGACGAAGTTCCCTATATAAGCCTCGGTTAATATTTTAAATGTTTTCATGGCTGATTTGTTAAGTTTTTATTATTTCACTGATGTTGATTCGATATTTTTCTGGCAAAATGCAGTTCCACGTGTTCACTCAATGACGCACTACTCCCAACTGTCGTGACTGGTTAAGGCAGCGTTCTTCTCAAACTTTCAATATACGCGACCCACTATTCACTCATCATTTTCATCGCGCCCTCCTCAATACAATAACAATGTATTGTGTGTGTGAGTTCAATAATACTATACTTTGACACTAAAGCTACAATACAACTTTAACCTCTTACGTGCCACCGACGTACATAAACGTCTCGCTCAGCCAAAGCATTAATTTTCTGGCCGTATATATACGTCTTTCTGGAGTACGACCTTTTCTGAGCAGTGCTATCCATGCAATTATTCCGAAGGCTTTGGATTGTAATAAGAGAACTTTGACAGTGTTTGCGAGGATTTGCTTATTTACTCCTATTCTCTCTCTTCCCCCTCAAAAAAGCAAACAAACAAACATCAAAATACGCTCGTCTACGTGGAAAACGGTGGCAATGGGGAGCGAATCGTGTAACTTTTAATCGGCAGTTAAAGAATTAATTAAAAACCGTGCAAAAATTATCAAGATAAGTGATAGTACAAGCCCATGAGGTCACTGATTATTATCAAACTTATTCTTAACTTAGTACTGCTAAATTAATGATAAAATACATTGTACTGTATTGATACATTTGTAAGTTTATTATATCATTGTAAATGTGTATTTTATGTTTTATTATATCAGAAAGTATTTTATTTGTTTACTTTCAGTAAATTAATAATTTTTTTTTATAAATAATCTTTTATCAACTTTTCAATATGCTCGCGGCCCCCTCGCAGAGTTATCACGCCCCACAGTTTGAGAAACTCTGGGTTAAGGTGAAACTAGCCACATGAATAAAGGAGTGTGAGATGATGGCATCAAAACAATTTTTTCCAAATACACTATTTTTTCAAGCTACATACTTTGTCTCGTTTTTCTTTGTGTGTGTGTCACACTTTGTAAATGTACAAACTCTTCTTTTAAAAATATTTCTATTTATAATTAATTAACTATAAACTAACTTTTAAGTATCTTATTAAATTCCAACTCCAATTATATTTTGTCATATATACATTTATAAAAGTTAAAATTATTTTCCATTGTTAGCCTATAATGGAATCATCTGCATATTAATATAGATTATAAATATTTCGGAAGATAACAGAATTAGTTTCGTTTTATAATTAGCAAGTAAAAATATTAAAATTGACATCCTAAAATATTAAAAACTATAACGTGAAGACCCATACACGAAAATGGATTAAGAAGTAGAACAAAGAGAAAAAACTTTGGTCACATATAAAAATTAAAGAATTAGAGAAATGGAAGAAAATAGATTAATACAGAATTCAATTATAATTTTCGAGTACGAAGTACAAAAGAAATTTAATCATCTCTCACCGAATTCTATAATTTGAATTATGAAAAATAAATACAAAACGCGTTCTTCTTTTATCCTCATTTCATGGCGAGGTTGTGACGTATTTTTACGATACAAAGAAACAGGATGAAGTGGACGGAGAAAGATTAAAATTTCATCTCTTAAGCCTGGGTTATTATTTTCTTTTAAAAAAATGCTTGAAATTTAATTTGGCTCGCGCTATACGCATTGCAATAAGTTACATTACATATTTTTTTTTAAAAAATAGAGAAAGGAAATGGAATGGTTTTTAAAAATGTCTAAAATGAATTAAAAAGTTATTTGTTAACAAAATTTACAGTCTTTGAATCATTTTTTGCAATGTTTTCCAACTTCTTTGCAAATAAACAATTCATTTAAAAAAAAGTTAGTTTTTGTTATTTACCTTTAATTATAGTGACTGATAAATGTTGTTTATATAATAATTTATCAAATAACTAAAAAATAAATGTACCATATAATGATTTTCCCGAGGCCATGTGGTTTATTACAATTATTTTTAAAGTCGTCGCAATTTAGCGAGAAAATACTGAACTCTGTTACTTTTTATCGCCTTAAAAAGCTTACAATCAAAAGATTTTTTTTAAAAAAATGGAATGTGTAAAAAAAAGCAAGTTTATTGAACTAAGAATTTAGTAAGTGAATTAAATTATCGATTTAACGGATTATATCTCCCTCTTTCTCTATTACTTATAAAAAAAGTTTAAAAATATTGTATATACGCTTCTTATAACTGGCTTCAATAAAATAATTCCCCATACAAATGATAAAAAAAATCGGAAAAATTTATTAGTCTCTGGGGAATCTCTCTCTAATAATTTCAAAGTAAATACCGAGATCAAATGTTTACAAAGAAACTTGATTAAAAACTTTTCATCAAATGTATTTACAACTTTCACAAATGAATAATGACATTAAAAAATTTTTCAACTTTTTATTAATTGAATGATGCAAAAATTTACTTTATACGTCATCAGAAGTTTAAAAAAGCACAAAAAAATAGCAAAAAAAATTTTTTTTAATTTAAAAAAAGTTATGTATTTTGCGACGATTTTTTGAGCCCACCATATTTATTTCTAAAACTATTTTTTCGAAATTTAGGTTTCTACTTGGCATATTTTTGTGCCAAATGAATTTTACATTTAAAAATGTTACATAAGATAGTGGATTGGCAAAAATTATACGCTGAGGTCGCCAATATGGTAACCTTGAGACAGAACAGAATCGTAAAGGGTTGCTATGTGTAATCAGAGCAAGGAAAATAAATTTTATCGTTTGACAATTCGAAATATACTGTGGTTTACGTTCTAATGCAAATTGAATTCACTTATAAAAATTTTATCGTAAAAAATTTGATTCTGCAAGGCCATGAATATATATTTAAGAATATTTCCCTTTGGTGGTTAAAACTATTTGCAAAACTTTACATAAAAATCTTCCAACCAAAGATCTTTATAAAGGGACCTGGAAGAACACTGGGGCAAAGATCTTTGGGTAATAATAAGACTAAATATGTTTGATTTGATTTCATTTTTTGTGCTTACGTTGAGTTCTATGGCAGAGAGGCACTGGCGACTGGCATGGTAATTTTGAACCATGGTCAAGTAAGTAAGATGACACCTGAGCTGGCACCCCCTGTCCAAGCTTCCACACGACGCCAGAGCTAGGTTTTTAAATGAGTGAGAGTTATATTAACGTCGCACTATAAAGCAATACGAGGGTTATTGACGACGGAACTTATAATTTTGGACAGTGGTCAAGTGACAAGGACAATACCAGAGCTGGCATCCCTTATCCAAACTTGAACACTATGCCAACGGTAGGTCTTTGATCTTCGTCTGATTTAATGTGCTTCAAACCTCTCTACACGGCGGGTCTTCAATGGCATCCGGACTCAAACTAGTGACTGAAAAACGCTTTCCTCGAGTTCGTGACCACGACCACTCAGCCACATTAAATTAATAGCTATAGAGAGACTTTAATTTTGGAAAGGAAGTCTTTTTTGCGAAAAGATGTATTATGAGTTTACAGAAGGCATTTTAAGTTTTGTTTATTTTTTTATTCTTGAATGTCCTACATCATAACAGTGCCGATTTAAGCTCATTTCAGGCCTCAGGTTGCAAAAGATCTACGGGTCCTCTTGGCACTGGAGGATCGAAAATTATATATATAACCAGAAAACCTGTTTAAGTTCAGTTTATCCGGGCCCCAAGCACCCAATGGATAAACTGGCATCGTATATAAATAATTACAATCAATTCAATTTGGTCTTTTAATTTTCCTTCGTCTTAAACATTTCTTTAAATTATGGCTTTAACATATATGTAATATTTCTTCAGAAGCAATTAATTATTATTCTTTTCTTCGCATTTTATGTAATTCTCAAATCAAATATATTATATATATATATATATATATAATCCAAACCTAAATATGTGACACCAATCAAGTGTATAAAATATCCAAAGCAACGAGGAAAAAACTTTAAATCAATATGTACAAAAATGCCATATTTTCTTCACGCAGATTCACAACCACATAACTCAAAACTTTTCCTTAAAAAAAACCATCAAGAGATTTAGAGATTTAGAAAATTTTTTGAAAGAGTCTTATTCCCGGTAATAAATCTTTCCCATACTTTAGCACATTTGGTGAGAAACTCTCTTAAAAGAAAACCACCTTGCCTGTTAAAGACTTGGCAGTCGGTGACAATGTTTGGCTATAAAAGCTCGGATGAATGGGCGTAGGAAAATTTACATCCTTCTAAATATTCTCGCAGATGCGTCATAACTGCATTTAACACCATGAACTGAAGGCGGCAAAGGAATAAAAATAAAATTTTAAAAAATGGCTAAGTCAGCTCCTAATATGGGTTTGTCAAAGCGAGAAACCTTACGTTAAGAAGAGTATTCGAAAGTGTTTCTATTTTATTGGGCCGTAAAAATGCATTCCTTTAGCCGTAAATATGCCATTAAATTTTTTAAACCATAAGGCTTACTTACAGAATGTCTGATTCTAATTACTAATTTACTCAACTCAACTGTCGTCACTCTGCTTTTAAATTAGATTGAAGAGATTGTTTATGGGAGGAAATTTTGTAAATTAGTCCGCTTGGAATAAATAAAATTTGGTTACTTTTGTTTTTCCCCTTTTAAAACAGACGTGTTTGGAACATGAAAGATAGTATTTATGTCGAAAATTTATTACACATTTTACGTTTAAAAGTGCCATTTCGAGAATAGGAATTTTGGTTTTTATATTGATGCTATAGTGTACAAAAATGT
>BMAV01004192.1:61228-89581 GCA_019973955.1 Trichonephila inaurata madagascariensis
CTACAAATTGTATTAATATACGTGTAAGATGTGCTGCGGTCACTGACAGTCCCCTTCATTCAGGGGTCGAGGATGCTCATTGCCTTTTTCCCGCTTTCTAACGCCCAACCATACACCGTACGTAAGAGCAAATGCGCTGTGCAAAATGTGCAGATGGATCCCTAACCTCCATCCTCCCCAGATCTCTTACCAAACAAGGCCATTTTGGACTTGATTGGACACCGCTTGCTTGTCCCCCCTCCCGACTTTGTTGGAAAATGGACTGTGACAAATAGTTGATGAAGAATGAAGAGCCACCTGCACTCTCATTTACTTTGAATCTAGACGAGTTGCTTTGTGTATCATCGTCCGTGGTGGTCCTACAATTTACTGAGGTGGTGTGGTTCAGAGTAGCTAGTATCATTTCAAAACACTTTACCTATTCACGTATTTTTATCACTTATTATTATTTTATATAATAAATTATTTTCCGTTGTTATCTCTTTGTTGGCCAAATTCCATTAATTTCTGGTCACTTCCCTTCCCCCTTCATGTTGTATTTTTAGTGTCGCGTAGCACATATGTTTAGATAATTAGTTTTTCCATTTTAAAGTTCTAAAACTTATGAATTTAAAAAAAAATCAGTTTTCATAAGTCAAGAATGTAAGGTGTATACAAAAAAAATATACGAAATATTAAAAAAGCTTTATTTTTAAAACAATATTTTATTTTTTAAACGCACAAGAAGATGAGATATGATACATTAATTCACATTACTTCCCCTCTACAAAGTAAACAAAAAAGTTTCTTGGTGGCATGGAGAAGAGTTTGATACAAATTATATAAGATAAAAATGTTTTAGATCAAATAAATAGATAAAAAATACATCGAAAGAAAACTTGTGTGAATCATATATCAAACCTAATTCTTTCAGAAAACAAAGACTTCGATATTCCCCAAATTGAAATAAATAATCCTTGCCTCTCATCTCAGTTTCGATACATATCGCTTAACCTCTTTTCCCATATCAAACATTCTCAAAATACCCAGACGTCATGAGATCTTCGGTACATAATAGACATCCAAACCTTTTTTTATTCAAGACAAGCCGTTTAATTCTTTCGCCATTTTTTTTTTTTCTCTTCATATCTTCCTTCCTACCCCTTCAGGCGAATCTTATTTTTCACTAATACGAAATTATTGCTTACATGTCAGACAACTCAATAATAAGCTCGGTTTCCAAACGTCTTTATCAGATTTCGATAAATGTTCCATCATCCACACGTAGATAAAAAAAATCCAAAGAAACTAAAGAATCAAAAGGGAAATTCTAAAAGAGGAAATTAAAGAGTCCCGCCAACAGCTGCTGTCACGAGAATCTTGAATCTCTCATTGGCGGGATTGCACCCAATTTGCATAATGTTCTTCATATTTTGCTTAAATTATTAACGAATAAATGTCGTGAGATAGGACATCGCTCTCGTAATTTACGGTCACAGACCAGACGTAATATTTCGAAGGACGTTGAGCATCGGTATTTTAACCAGCTGTTAAAAAAGGAAGGCGGCATCTTCTAATTAAACGCTTTTCAAGGATCTGGGAAAGGATGGGGTTTTGCAATCTTCTCCTCCGTTGCTGAATGCTGCAGTGTTATGCTTCCATAATGGACCTTTCAGTTTTAAAATTAAAAATTTAGTTGAAGGATGTGTGGGAAGAGGAGTTAAAGATATCTCGCTACGTAGGAAAAATAAAAGAAACGTTTGAAACTGTTAAACAAAATGCGGACTAGAAAGCTTACATACTTGTTCGTACAAATTGAGTTTAATTAACCTCTTAATCGGTTTGCCCGTACAATGTACGGGCTACTGAAAGTTGGTGGCAAACTGGTTTGCCCGTACGCTGAGCTGGCACTGACATTTTCTTCCGTTCTTTGATTAGCGCATATTTTTAATTCTTATGGTGATATTATTTAGTGCTAGTGTTTTGAAAATTTTTAACTATAATACTGAAATGCTTTTCATCTGGCATTTTTTTTTTTTTTTTTGTTGTGATGAAGACGGTAATTTTTCTTGGATGAAGGCAAGCATTTACATCAGGGATACTCAACCATTTTTTCTGCTGGGCCGCAGATATATTTCAACTGCTTCATGCCGGCCGCATATATATGTGTGTTAGCTGTTTCACGTGGGCCACATACATATGTTAGTTATATCACGCGGGCCGCAACGTGAGGATATTCGAGAGAAATGCGTTAAGACCAAGATAACATTGGAAATTTAAAATGTGGAAAATTGATCAAAATATTATAACTCCTGTTTTGTTTTGTTTTTTAAATATTATTTTATATATATATATTTTTTATATTTTTTGTCACAAACACTAAATTGGAAGCAATTAAGAAACACTCTTTCACAATTTCTGCAACAGTAAACGTTTCATATATATGATTACCAATAATATAACAAACTTCATAGGATGTCTGTCACCGCTGTGATATTACCATTTTGTTGCTGTTGCAAAGATTATTGAAGAAAGCCTATTTTTTTTATCACCTCTTGAAAGAGATCTTCGAGGAAAAGTGTCATTGAATGATTCCTGTTTATTGGTATCTTTTAAATACAGCACTTTCGTGACAAATCAAACAATTACTGATCCATATGAGTTTTTCACTACAAAATAATCAACCTCCCAATCGTCTTGAAACGATACATTTTCTTCGAATATTTTTTTGCTTCCAAGATATGAAAGATAGTTAAAAATTAGCTCCACCCATAAAATTGTCGCTATTCCATTGTTGTCTTACCACTAAACGTAAACGTTGCAAATAGAAAAAGAATATCAATTCACACCCGTACGACACAGACAGCAAAAAGCAAAATTGATATATTTCATTTCTTGACAAAGAATTTTTCTCCAAATTTTTAATACAGTGTTCTTAAATAAGTAAATTTCTCAGAGCAATGGCCCTGCCACTTTAAAAGTCTCGGTAAGCCGCATGCAGCCCGTGGGCCACAGATTGAGTATCGCTGATTTAGATCCTTAAAACTGTGCCCTATTGTATACGATGCTTTTGCACTTAAACAGAGATTTTCGAAATTGCGGATAACACTAACAACAAAAATGCTTTTTTTGGAAAAGGATGAATTAAATTTTGATGCAGATTCAGAATTGTCAGTTGATTATTTGAATCATTCTTCAGGGTAACACACACACAAATCTTCACACTCACACACTAAGTCCTCAATCATTTGAGAAGGTATTAACATAATTTTTTTCTTAAATATATATAACAAAAATTTATTCATATCATGCAAAGTGTACTTACAAAAAGAAAACATTTAAAAGTTTTTGTGTTCCACAATTGTAAAATAAAAAGAAATGGGTAAAAACTTAAAATTAAAATAAAATTCTTCCATTTACTTATTCTATAAGGCTATGGTATTTAACTAAGCATAACAAAAAATGGTCCTTTTTTAAAAACATTTTGGGTAAGAAAATTGACCTGTTAAGGGGTTACTACAAATAAATAACAAGTTTTACACTCCTACACTCATTCCTCTAAATACATCTATAAGTTACAATCTATATTGTAAGAACCATATACACAATGAGGTTGATTCATGTGACGTTATAATCACATGATAGTGAAAGCCACGTGATTCTAGCCAATCAATTCAAAAACTCATGTGACGTCATAGTCACACGATAAAAATTATCTTGTGTTTCCAACTAATCAGTTCACGCGCTCCGGTGTTGCCAAGTTTTGCTCTTTGCAGAAACTTTCTCTTAAAAAGTGCATGTATACAAAATGCATTTTATTTAAAAGTATAAGCATAAAATACGACTTTTTTTTTAATTTAAAAAATCTTTTTGAAGAATTTTTTTTCCTAACATTTAAACATCTTTAGCCAAATATGAAATTTGAAATTTTATCTGTGTTTTACAAATAGAACAAGTACAATTATTTTAATGTTTGTTTTGAATTCAATGGAAAACACGTGTTTGTTTTTATCATGTGACTTCATGAATCAAGCCCATTGTGCGTGCGCATTTGAATATATGCATCAGTGCGTACGTGCATTTGTTTGGAATCAGTGAGGATAGTAATAACTATAACAGTAGTACGTAAATGAGTGATTATTAACGTTGCACTATAAAGAGACTCGAGGCTACTGGCGACGGACTTCGTAATTTTGAGCCCCGGCCAAGTCACTAGGATGACACTATTACTACTCCACGCCGATGGGAGGACTTTGACTAACGACAGATTCAACGGGCATCAGTTCCTTCAGACTACGGGTCTTCAGTGGCACTATGTTTCAAGCTCATTAAACCCTTGTAACGAACTCCTGACTATGACTACTAAGATATTGCGACCTACTAGTGGTAAAAAAGTCTTTCGCGTTGTTGATGTCCATATGAGCCATTACAAATTTTGAAGTTTTAATCTTATTATAATGTGTAAAACTACTGTTCACCATACAGTGAAAAAAGTGAACATGTTCTTTTTTAAAGTTTTTTTTTCAGCTTGTGTTCATAATAATAAAGGATATAAATAAAAACGTAACTCAAGAGCTCACCTTGCTGCTTGTAATAGAAAATAAACGCTTTTCACCCTCCGTGTAGAAGGATTGATTCAAGTTTAATCAGTCGAATTTCAAAGCTGATGTGGATATTTGAAGAGTAAGGTGCTAGCTCAGATGCCGTATTCGCGTCCCTTCATTGAGGTTCAAAATTACGAGATCTTTTGCCAATAGCTATCGTGTAGCTTCATAACGCGACGCTAATAAATCAGTCAATTAGAAAGAATTTAATTAGGTTTTGATGGAAAGTAAATAGGAAGGCTGTTTTTTAAGTAAAGGTCCGTTTGTTTTTAAAAAAATAACGACAATATTTTGTTTCAAAAAACTTTTATTTTAACATTGTACATACTTTTGCCTATTTTTCTACATAGTTGCCGAGTTTATTAATGTACTTGCCATACCTTATAACTAAGTTTTGAAAACCCTTTTCAAAGAAGTCAGCCGCCTGGTCGGACAGCCAAAAGTTCACATCCGCTTTCACTTTTTCGTTGTCACTGAAACGCTTTCCGCCAAGACTGTGTTTGAGGTACTGGAAAAGGTGGAAATATCGCTCGGAGCAAGGCCTGGTCATCATCACTGATTACAGAGGGCCGGGCAGAGCGTTCTTCGTTGTGGACGTTTGTTTGCTTATCCTTAAACTTACTGACCCATTTTCAAACTTTGCTGCCACTCATTGTTTCTGTTATCTGGCGATGAATGTCTGCAGCCGACATGTTTCTCGCAGTCAAAAAACGGATAACATACCATATCTCACACTTGGAGGGCAATTCAATCACCTTAAACATTTTAAAGCCGCCTAGCGAATCTTACACGACTGCTACAGAGCTAAAAATGGCGCGAGTGTGTTCGCAAATGGATGCTGGTCAATGACGCAGAGACTCGTTGCAGCGCATGCGCGAATTAGAGAACTATACGCGCCAACGGACCTTACTTTAAAAATAGCCCTCGTATATTGGTGTGATTATCCTATCCAAATGTTCATTCAAATTATATATTTCTCTTTAAATCATGTTACTATATAGAGAATTATGTAGAGACTATTGGCGAAGGACTTAGAAATTTTGAATCATCGTCAAAAGGCTAGGAGGAGCAGGAACAGGTACCTAATATTTCTGATTTTAATGCATCGGCTCATAAGGAATTATACATGATGTAGGTAAATTTAAATCTATCTCCAATACTTAGTACGATGGGTCTTTTGTGAAACATTATTCAATTCGCCAATATCGCTGACCACAATAATCGCAGTTTTAAGCAATGTCCACATCTCTTGAAGAGATTATTGTTTAAATAAATAAAATATTGAAGATTTAACTGAAGAAATCCGAAGGTTAATCCCATTTATTTATTTTAAATGGTTCTACGTAATGAAAAGTCATAAAATATTTTACTTAAGTCCCATTAAAAAAAGGGGGTTAGTTCGGAAAATTTACAAGAACAGAAAATGATTCAAATATTTCGTGGAAATTATGTTATAAATCATAATATATAAAAATTTTTAAAAAGTACAAGAAATTTTGAAATGGTTTGAGAATCTTTTAAATTCAAAGCAGCTCTTGGTTTCATGCTTTTCAAAAAAGAATCTTTTGCTTGTGCATTCCAAATGATATTTTAGGATAAAAATAAATAAAATAAAATAAATATTTATAAACTAGTTTATCAAAGCTGCGGTATATCAAGAAAATAAATGGTTACGGTTATTTAGTTAAGAAAACGAAAATATAAGTTTCTTCTCAAACTCAAAAATAACTAGCAAACAGAGGGAAGAAGTTAACTAGTATAATAGCATCTAAAGTCTAAAAGCTTTATAAGAATTTCTCTTTGCCATTAATGTACTTCAGACGCATCAATACTAAAATTCAGACACATCATTAATATACTACGTTTTATTAATACTTTTAAAGAATTAAATGCCCAAGTTAGTTATATTTTACTGCAATAGTATATCGTGTATTCTGGCAAAGTTTCTTGAAATATATATCGATAATCTAATGCATTTAATGTAATAAAGTATTTTTTGCAATGTACTGATTTTCAATATTTATACTACGAATTGAACTGGGGTGTGCAAATTTATTCCGAAAGGTCGAGTTCTTTTATAGCATTTTTGTAGAGTTCCACCAGGTACAGCTTATCGTATCTATTAATTTAGAAAGAAACAAAACATGTTATTGTGAATGAGTGTTTTATTAACTTCGCACTACAAAGCAGTAAGAGAGCTATTGGCGACAGGCTTCGTAATTTAGAACCACGGTCTAATGACGAGGAGAACACCTGAGCTGGCACCCTTCTCCAGACTACCCCACAACGGGTGAACTTTGAGCCGCAACAGATTTGTTGTTGTCATTACTTATCTCACCTGATCGACAGTAACATCAGATCAAAGCCCATAATTCATCGCAGCAAGAGGCTAGTCTTACGTCTGCTATTATCCGCAGCTTTGAGCACCATAAAGATGATAGTATGAGTCAGATCGGTTACACCCCAATTTTGAGGGAGAATATTCTAGGGGGAGGTGCAGGAGCGTAGCTACCGCCGTATTAACGATACGGGCCCCCAACATAAGTAAGCAAAAAATCGTTATATATTAAGAAGCCCAAAAAAGAGCCCAGAAGGAATTTTTGATACAGGGAACCCTCAAGTTAAGCTACGCCAGTGGTCAAGGGTCTCCCGCCAACGTCACGAAAAGACTTGATACACGACAGCTATTTAGAGTGCCCCAATGTTGCACAAGCACTATACATTTATAAATATCCATGCCTTCACCGGGATTCGAACCCAAGCCCTACTGCACAGCACTCAGCGTCACTAACACTATACCAAATGCAGTGAGTGTATATAATTCTTTAACGTCGCACTATAAAGCAACACGAGTACTATTGGCGACAGGCTCCATAATTTTTAATGACGAGGATGACATCTGAGCTGGCATCCCTCGCCGAACCCTTACAGTACGACAACGGTTGGACTTTGAGCCACAACAGATTTCACATGCATTAGCCTCTCTACACGGTAGGTCTTCAGTGGTACTAGGGCTCGAGTGAGTGAGTGAATATTAACGTCGCACTGTTCAGCTACACGAGGGCTTTTGGCTACGGAACACGTAATTTTGAACCATGGTCAAGTGACGAGGATGACACCTGAGATGGTACCCCTCTCCTAACTACCACACCAATGGGAGGACGTTTCAGCTCTCGACAAATTTAACGTGTATCTCTGCCCTACACGGTAGGTCTTTAGTGGTACTGGGCTCGAACTCATAACATGCCTGCCATGATCCGATACCATGACCACTGGGCTACCGAAGCCTGGGTCTTCAGCAGTACTAGGGTTCGAACTCTTGGCACGGCGGACGCGAGTTCGTAACCATAACCACCAGGTTATCGCGTAGCCATTATACATGCTTTGAAAAGAATATTTCAGGTGTGGATTTACGCAGATGTCACTGGATTTATTTGATTTATTATGCAAAGAAATCTAGACGCTCTTTGTTATAGCTTAAAAACTGCAACCGGACAACTCCAAAACTGGTTAGCCTTTAAAATTCCCTAGAATATGCATTAGAATTAAAACTAAACATAGGTTTCCAAATCAAATTACTGATAAAAAGTATTTTATTACAGATGATCCTTTCTGACTGCATTATTTTTAACCCTTTATTAAAATATGCCTCCAATAACAACGGCTCTTATACACCTTAACTGCAACAATGCTTCATTACCGACGAACTCTTAATTTTTAATTAAAACGTTACAAAAAGAACTTTTTTCCCAAGACCTCTCCAGTCACAAATCGTCTCATTATCTCTCAAACGCGGAGAGACACAAATCCGTAATCAAACAGATAAAAAAAAATCCCAGAACTCGAAACATTCAATTACTTACAGACGTTATCACAAACTCCCCCGATAGGGATTTAATTAAATCTTTTCTCCGCCCTTTTAACAAGCGCGAAAATATTTTCAAATGCCCCCAAAACAACGAGTAAAGAGAGAAAAGTTAAAAGATAATCCGAGTTCATTCCAAATGCTAATGGGTGACAGTATTATTAGCTGGAGCGCTCTCACGAGCGTCGCCTGAGGAAATTACGGTGCTCAACGCTGTAATTGCCAAGCCTTGGTGAGGTATTACAAAGCGACGAAAGAATCCCCCATGCACAGAAAGCAAATACAAAAGTGTCTGCTCTTCTTTTTTGGAGCATCGTCTAGAATCCCACTGTCTTCATCTTCTACGGCTTGAAGACTTAATCATGTATATTGAGTCGTGGAAGATGGATGAGTTCTTCGAAACAATCGTTTGGTTGAAGATAAAAGTAAAGTATTTTTCGAATTTTGGATTAAAATTTTCAGATGCAATGGCATCGTCTTCGCTAATTTATCTTTCCGAGCGAAGAATAATGATTGTTTATTTTATATTTACTTCCAATTTAAATTTCTTCGAAGTGCTTTTTTAAACATATGCGTAAAACTGAGTACTTTAAATGATTGGAATAATACTGCTTCTTCTAGACTTGCCTTCCTCTTAAAATACTTGATTTTTTTTTTTTTTTTTTTTAGTTCTTTGTTTTTTAATCTCCTTACTCCTACTCTCAAACGGAATGATTTCAAGGAACTGAAGGGGGTATATGAATTTAAATCTAACAGTATTAACCAAAGAATTCTTAAAAAATCAAAAATGCTAAGAATATTCTTTATTCGTGCGTGGGCGATTGTATACGTATTGTTTATTCAACAAGTAACAATATTTATCGAGCAATGTAAAGAAATAGTAAAACTATTTGATTTATAAAGCGAAAAATTAACAAATTAAGATGGACAAATATCAAAAGCAAAATTTGAAAAATTCCGTTTAAAGACCTGCATTTTATAAAGTGAATGAAGTGGTTGCATAAAGTGGTTGCATAAAGAAAAACTCAAGTCCATTAACAGCTGTGAAATTCACATTTTAAAATAAAAAGGAAGTTAAATTACATGAGATTACATCCGAATCGTAATATCTAACTTCTATTTTTACTTTATCCTTTATAAAAATGTTACAATATGTCAATAAACAAAAAAGAACATTATAAAATGCTTCTATGCTGTACATTGTACGATAGATAAAAAGTTTAAGATAGTAAATTTTAAATTCAAGGATCAAAATATACAATTATATTTTTTAAAATCTTTTTAATTAATTTTGTTCTAAATATCAGAATTTATTTTTTGACGTAGATTGCGTTCTTATAATATTAAATTAGTTTTATTAGTAGCAAGCAATTCCATACATTAATTTCTTAGAATATATATTTCAACTTTTTTTTTATTTTCTTATTCAATTCACTAGCAATTTGTCCTTCCTTCACGAAAAAGTACAATCAAGTATACAAAAGAACAATTTTTGTGAATTTCTTATTAAAAAAATTAATTAATTTTCCGTTCGAAATAAAATTAGAAGCTATGAAAAAATGTATGCTAATAGTTATGCATATAAATTAAAAAACTAAAAACTCTATTAATTTCTTCAATATTTTCCAAAGAACCCATGGATACTCAAAATTTACAAATTTTCAAATCCAATTTAAATCCAAGGCTATTTATAATTGTTTATCTATTATAAAAACTATTACTGAAAAGTTAGCATGAATATAAACCAGCTGCTTCCGTTTAATATTGACAAATAAAGTGTACAAACTTCAGCAGATCAAAAAAATAATAGTAATAAGTTTTTGTGTGTGATATTGATAGATATACTCATTCACATCAAATTAGCATTGCTGTTTAGGAATATTCAATAAACACGTGATTTGTTTTATTTTTGTTTCTTTATTTATTACATTGAGATTTTGGATCACGTCATTTAATACTAAATGAAGACTGATTTAACAAAATGGAAAAGAGCTTGAAGAACTTGTAATAGATAATAATTAATGAAATTTCATTCTTACCCAAAGATTAGATCAAAGATAATAACAAAAGACTCTCAAGACATACCTAAAGAAAGGAAAATAAAAATATTAAAAAACATATTGAAAATGATGTTTATTTATAAATAAGCTAAAATAGGAATGAACTTTGAGAAGCACAAATAAATGCAATTATCACTAAAAGCTTAAGATAGTATATTAAAAGAAATCATTAAGATATTATACTATCATTGAGATAACTACTAGTAGATTATGAATTTTTAGGATAATATATTATATACAGAACAATATTTTATTTAGATTTTAGAATAGTATATGTTATTTATCTAAAAAGACCTTTTCCTATTGTACGTAGGTTTTATTAATTCTATTAATTATTGGATTTTATTCAGTTTAATTATCAATTATAGTTCAGTTAACTATGGCCTGAAGTTTTGTAATTGTTTACTGGCTAGCAGAATTCTTTAATTTAAACCATTGTCAGGTTAAAAGAATATTACTTAAATTGGCGTCATACTTTTCAATATTTTAATGCCGTATATGTTAAGTCTAAAATATTATTCCCTTCAATTTGTTGAAAATAATGAAACTTATTTCTACAATCTGAATAACTCTTATTTTTTCCTTCTCATTCTATTTCACTAGGTAAGAATGGTCGTGGTAGCCCAGTGGTCATGGTCAAGGGTTCGCGGCTGGAGTGTGAAGACCCATTGATGAGACGATGATGCCCATTAAATCTGTCGTGGCTGTTAAGTCCCGTTGACGTGGTATGATGGTTTGGTGAGAGTATTGCCAGCTGTGATGCCGTCCTCGTTTACGAGGTTCATCACCAATAGCCCTCGTGTTGCTTTTTCTGTGACGTTAAGTGAATGAGTGAATATTAACGTCGCACTATTCAGCTGCTCAATGACATTTGTCAACGGACCTCGAAATATTAAACCAAAGTCAAGTAATGAAGACAACACCTGAGCTGTGAACCCCCTCTCCTAACATCTACATCACATCAACGGGAGGATGTTTGAGCCTCGACATATTAATGTCGAGGCTCCAGCATCCCTCAAACAGCTCAAATGCTCTTCTGCCCGGCAGGTCTTCAGTGGTTCTTATTCCCTTTCAGTGGCACTAGTGGTTACTTTCAGTGGCATTTATTTTAATTGTCAAAAAAATAATTGAAAAAAGTATTTTATTCATGTTGACAAATTAAAACACAGACTTTTCTTTTACTCTTCAAATTTTATTTATTTATTAAAGCACAATACAACAGTCCACTGACGACAAAAAAGTCCAATAAATATCGCCTTACCCACTTCTATGTATAATCTGGCAATGAGAGAAAAATTTATTAACCAACAGTTTTCCCAACTTCTGGCAACTATCGCAATATCGGGCGTTTACGGCAGTAATAAATATTTTCTTGGGCAAAAAGGATTCTTTGTCAAGGAAAATATTTGCACGACGATGACCAACAAAAAAAAAGGGCGAAAGCGTTTTTTTTTTCTTTTTTTTCCGCGGCCTAAAAAAAGAAGAATGTCGATTTTCATCACCGAAAGTGGCACCAAGATGGTCCCAACAATTAGTTCTGTCACTTCAAGAAGGTGAAAGCAATTGCTCGCTAATGCATCCGCTCGATATGGTATGTCAACTAAAGGCCGCGCTTCGTAGAAAGGCCAACTAACGCTGGATTTCTATTCAACTAATCCAAGGAATAGTAGCTCTAGGCAGAAAAAATAAGAAACACATTTGCTGTGTTACAGATACAGAGTAGATGAAATTTCATTGAATTTATTTTGATAAATTAAAATCTACATATGTTTACAAGGGAAAAATACGACTCACGCATCACGAAATCTCTGAAATTATTAGACATATAGACTTGAAATTTGGTAAGAACGGTTGTTTTGTTGAGTGGAGATCCGCTTAGAATGTGATTTTGTGAAAACTGACTCCTTAGCGAAGGTTGTGAGGGATTAAGGGGGCGTTTCAGCTGAAAATTCTTGTTTTTGAATTTTGTATAATTAAACCAACAGACTTGAAATTTGGCGAACATGTTTCTTTTAAGCCCGCTGGGGTTGCGTGGTTGATTTGTCCCTGGCCTTCTGCACTTTCGGTTGAGGGTTCTATCACGGCCCAAGTGGGTGGATTTTCCTGATGCAGAAAATTGACAGCGGCCGTGTCGTATGATTGTAAGGCACGTAAAAGATCCCTAGAGTGTCTGTTTGGCTTGAGCGCTTTCGGCAAAAAATAAATCCTAGTACAAGTTCGCACCGTCAGAGCTCGGGTGCCTCCCTCTGTGGTGGAAACTGGGCGTCAAAATTACCTGCAGCGATTGATATCCGCCGATATGATGCCGCACTAAAAAGACATACCAGTTCCCGGGGAATGTACTAGGTCTGCAATGGTAAAACACCAATCCGTTTGGTGGAAATTGACTCCGAAGGGGGCTCTGGGGGCGTAACAGACAAATATTCCGGTTTTTGAACAATTAGACCTACAGATTTGACAGTCCGCAAGCATCCCACTTTGGATGATAAAAAAAATCCACTGAGAACAGATTTTGTGGAAACTTACTCCAAAGGAAGGTTTCAAGGATGTTAAAGACAGAAATTTCCGTTTTTGAACTATTATCCCTGCAGGCTAGAAATTCGGCAACCATGATTCCTTTGTCCGCTAAGAACAGATTTTGCGGAAATCGAATTTTAAGGGTTATAGATTCGAATTTCCTTTTTGAACTCTTCGACCTAAGCACTTTAAATTTAGCAAGCATGTTTATTTTGATGATTATAGATCCGTTAAGAATGAGTTTTGCGCGAATCGACTCTAAGAACTATTGGGGAGAAAAGTAAATTATATTCCCGTTTTAGAGATTCAAGTCCTGTCCTTTTTTTTTAATAAAGATATATGGTCTATAAAAATGTTTTTCAATACAATCTAAAGCTTAAAGCTAGAACTTTGATGTAAGAAGTTTATAAACCTAATCAGAGTCAAAAAATAGTCATACAACGTCATGAAATTCTCTGCAAAGCGCGCGGAAGGGGGTAACGTTATCTCCTAAGAGATAACGGCGAAGAGGGAGGGACTTTTATCTCCTACACACATATATTTATATATATATAAGGGATTGACGACTCACTCACCGAGAGATCTGGGGAATTTTTAGACGTAGAGACTTGAAATTTGATAAGCATGTTTCTTTTGTTGAGCAAAGATCCGATAAGAATGAGTTTTACTGAAGTCGACTCTCAAGCGAGGTTGCGGAGGCGTTATAGATGAAAAATTCTCATTTCTGAATTATCGCATTTACAGACTAGAAATTTCGCAAGCATGCTCCTTTATTGAATAGATATCCGCTAAAAAATGTGTTTTGCGAAAATCAACTCCGGGGGAGAGGGTTATGGGAACGTAAAATATAATTATACTTCCACTTGACAAATTTAAGATCTTCCCTTTTTAAATCAATACAATTGAAAGGTTCGTGTTATAAGAAATATTTCAATAACTTAAAAACGATGTCTTGATATTCATGTAACTTCATGAAATAGCCAGCAAAGCGGTCAAAAGCTAGTACACGTTAGCTAGAAATTTTCCCGATTTCGTCCTATAATTTTTAACACTATTCCCTTCTTGCATATTAGTGTAATTTGATACTTTGAATCATTTTCTTATTAATCATTCAACAGATTTTGCACCATATCGTGGAACACACTGTAATATCACGGGATACATTGTAAATATGTATATGTGGTGCAAATGAACATTTAATGTGACCAGCTATCATTTGCAACGATAGAAATCATAATTTGCTTTCATTATTCATCAGTCATAGCTCATTACGATAGAAGCTATTACTCATTCTCTCCCCACAGAAGCTATTAATTCAGGCATTTGTAATTGTTCGCTGAATTCAGTTCTTCAAAAAGGTGTTGCATATTTAATATTTATAATTTTTTATTCGAAAATAATTTCAATAAAAAAAAATATTACTATATATAATTCATATTTTTCCATTATAAACTTTAAATTTCGTAACAAATTCTTTAAAAGGGAAACTATTGTTTCCAATAAATGTAAATAGTTAATATTTTTGATTTTGGTTTTTAATTTGCTACATAGTCTGACGCAACATGAGGCTTATTAGTGGCGGACCTCGTAATTTTATATCATGATCAAGGGGCGAGGCTACACCCGAGCTGACATTCCCCCTCTCCTAACTTCCACATCGCACAAACGGGAAGTCATTGAGCCACGACAGATTAAACGTGCATTGATGCCCTCTACACTACAGGTGTTCAGTGGCACCAGGAGTCGAACCTGTGACACACCGGTCACGAGATAATCCCTAGGCTACGATGGACCCTTTTAATAACGAGATGACGTGGCCTAAAAGATTGCAAATTAATGATCAACTAGTTTTGGAATTTATTTTATACAGTAATACCTCTAATTGGGCTACCCCAACTTACGCGATTTTTGTTTGAGTGCTACAAAACTCGATTACTCATTCCCCATTTCAAATGAAATTAGAAGTGGATAGTGATGACGTTCAAGCACTGTTGGATTTCCACAATCAAGAGATAATAATTGATGAAATCATAGAAATACAAGAGCAAGACATTGAAAATTTTTAGTCCTTAGCTCTGGCGTAGCTAATCCTGAGTGGACCTCGTATCAAAATTTCTTGCCCACCCTTTTCTGAGCTCTCTTAATATATTAACAATTTTTCCTCACATATGATGTGGCCCCTGTAGCTTGGAGGCCCCGTGTCATTGATAAGGTGGTACCTACGCCGTTAGGGGGTAAAGGAGAACCTTAGGGTACCCCCCTGCAAAGTCAGGTTTTGAGCCCCAAGCCAGATCTTACAAAGAATTGCAAAACCATGCTTACTTGGTATCAGCCAGTCTTTGGGCCCCCTAGAACCCTGGGCTCCCCCAAGATGCGGGGGATGTGGGGGTGTACGTTACGCCACTGCTTTAGACCCATTTCAATCAGAAGATCGAATGACGATTAGGAAATAGACAAAAGACCTCTGTTTAATTCTAAAAGAGTTAAAAATTTTGGAAAGTACAAACTCCAATGAGAGAGAAAGGCTTTTTTTTTCCCAAAAAAATGAGGAATATAAAAATTATTAGCGTACTACGAGGAAACTGAGCAAAAAAAAAATAAATAAATAGCGAAAACAGTGAAAGTTTTATTAGTGTCGTACTTTGAAGCAACACAAGAGCTATTGACAATAGACTTCGTAATTTTAAAGCTCGGTCATGTAACGAGGATGACACATCAGCTGGCACCGCCCCTCGTCCAAACTTCTATGCCAATGTGAGAACTTTGAGCCCCGACAGATTTCACGTGCATAATTCCCTCTACAAGGTGAATATTTAGTGGCACTAGGGCTTAAACATCTGCACCACGCCAACGGTAAATAAGAGGTAATGATAACAATCAGTTGTTGATGGCGAAAAGTTAGTTAAAAAAGACGAATTACATACGTGATTGCCTGTGGCAATGGCTTACAACCCATTCTAAATTCCGATTTTGCCACGAGTTTTGTAAAAAATGCGTCTGTTATATCAAACACATAAGAAGAATCAATATGGTAACAATAACTCTGTATATAAATTATGGTTTCATAACAATATCTAGAATTTTCCTGGAAGGGGGAAAAATAGTAAAAATATATATTATAAAATAGAAAGGGGGGAGAAAATGGATTATCAGCGAAATTTCCAAAACTATTCTATATTCCCTCAAGGGTGGATCTCTTTGTATATTAAACATGGTGCTTGCTTTATGTTAGTACATAAAATGTATTTCACATAGATTTACAGAATTTATTTATTTATTTATTAAAACATCAAAATAAGATTTAAGGATTCGGGTAATCATAACAGGAACAAAAAAACCATGAATTCCAAAAAACGAAGCTTCTGTTTTTAGTGGATCTAAGCATGTAACTCAGACGCACAATTAGTTGATAGTTCTTTAAAAAGTATTCTCAAAAATAAACCTTTAAAAATTATTATACGGCTACAGAAAAAGGTATCAGAAATTGATTTTCAGAATTCATTCATTTACCTGAGGCTGAATGTGAACCAATTTACTAATAACATGTATTAGGCACGTAGGAAGGGACCCAAGCAATTTCTATTCAAAACTATCTCACAACTAACAGTCCTTCTGTTGGGTGCGGCACAAATTGACTTGTATGAAAGAGCTGTTAGACTATTATTCCGCACAACCCTGTTTTAAGGGACTCATGATTTGGACATCGTTGGCTACAAAGCCTGTGACCATATCACTCGGCTACCGCGAAAATTGAAACTGCAATTAAGGAATGGAAAATCAGGCTTTGTCTCTGTCTTTTCTTTAGTCCTTAGTACACACGCATGTCTCGAACAACTCGAGTATCTTTCGAACAACCATTTCGGGAAATTTTCGAGCACCTGCGAGGGTGAAGAGTTGCCGTGAGCAAAACGACACGTTCTGACGTCAACCGTGTTCTATCTACATTGAAAAATTACTCGCCGATTTTTCAGCTTCGGAAAACGAACATCCATCATTATTTCTTTTATTCCGCTCGCACTTTTGTTGACGGTCGTGAACAGAAATGGAGCGCCATTCTGTTCAAAATATTATATCCATTTCTGACGCGTTTCACGGAGCCGATGCTGCCATCTTTTGTTTAACGTAGATAAGTGAAAATTCCTATTGGCTGGAATTTAGAGTAATTCTTTTAGCTCACTAGGAAGAAGTTGCTCGAAGTCGTTGCTATGGCAACTTAACGAAAATTGCTCGAAAGGGCTGTTTGAAAGAAAAATTGCTCCCAAACACATATACGTTTAATAATGTCTTTAATGAATTAATTTTTAAAAAGTTCAGCATATGAAGATATAAGAAGCGAAATTAAAATTTTAAAAAAAGGAAAATTTTGATTACAAATTGAAAAAAAAAAATTATGTCAAAACTTAATATCTATATAAAACAATCCTAATTCAACACTAAAGCTTCCAAGAATTACCACCATCGCAATAATTACAAATAAGCATTGAATCAATTACTTACATACACATTATTTAAATAGATTCTTAACTCCATAAACGTCAAAAACATGTGTCTTTTACAAAAAAAAAATACTTCAATATAATCGAATTACCAGAATGCAAACGAAAAAAATAAATATATACACATGCGAAAAGAATTGGTCACGCACGCACAACGCATTTTTCATTTCCTCTTTTCTTCTAAACCGCTGGAGGAAACACATTTTTAAGACATAAAAAAGATATGTTGGATTCAAAATTCTATTCAAAGAGCCTGTTACCCAAAGCATAAAATGATGTTTATTTCTATAGACAAGCTATATTTTAGTTTTTTATTCTATTGAAATCCGCTTATTTTCCTTTTTTACGACCTTTACTGCCCGTCAAAGAATGTCAAAAACACTTTTGGAATTAAATGCATCAAAAAACAGGCACCTACACTCCTTTTTCTTTTTACCGAGTGAGTTGAATATTTTGCTTTGCGGTCTATTTTAAAATGGGATATCCTGTTCTTCCGAGGTTCGTTCCTGAAAGTTAAAACTAATTTATTATCTTTAGTTCAATTATTTAAAAACTTATTAAATTATATATATATTTCGCTTAAAAATATATAAGCCTATCAGTTTTTCATACAGTAGTAAAAAAGTTGTTGCAGTAAGTTGTACAATCCGTTCCGCGAACTTATCATTAAACAATATTGAAATAAGTGAGTTGTTTCATTTTTAAAAAGGCTGAATATTTTTTCCTACAGGAAATAATTCTTTAAAAAAGAATGTTAATTTATTTGCCAATTATTTAAAAAAGATACCATAACCATTCCACAACAAATTAAAATGTAGATAAATACAAAGGCAAGCAAAAAAAGACATGATTGCATCTAAAATTCAAGGAGTAGTCATTCATAAGACAGTCTCATTGGGCTAAATTCATGACGGTCACGTGATAACTGCACTAACGTGTTCTAAATTGAATTCCAACCTGGCATTAGACTAGTGTTTGTTTTTCTATTTGAAAAGTTTAGATACCATTTTAATTTTGTTAAATGGGTAAAGATGCTCAAGTATAAAGATTCTTCAAAAAAAACTTTCAAAACTAAAAAAAAAATTGTCTTATTTTTCTTTTCAACATTACAAGTGCATTTTTAAATCATGTTTATTTTGTGTTTACCTATGTAGAATGTTATTACTGCTAATAAACCTTCACTTTTTAAAAGGAAATTTCTGCAAAAAGCGAAAGTTGGCAACAGCTTAGTGCATGAGCCTATCTGGAAAAAAGTTATTGTATTTATCACGGAACTATGACGTCACATTAATTTATGAATTGATTGGCTTGAAACACGTAATTTGCAGTTATCATGTGACTATTGTATCACATGAATTTAGCCTTTTAGACTTTTTAAAATTTTTACGGTTGTTCCTTCAAAAAGCATGACGGAAGGATTGGAAAGTTAAAGCTTTATTCGTATGTATTCCAAATACACTCTTCGCTAAATGTTATTTACTTCCCATTCATAAAATACAATTTTATCACCATCAATGAAAAACAAAAATAGTTATAAAGTGCAATAAGGAAATAAAAACACTTAGTTTTGCAAGCAATTCACGTAACTCAATTTTTTTCAGGTATATAACTATTTCTGTGATGAATTAATATTACATAAAACCAGCCTCAAACTGATATTTTTGTTGGGAGAGAAGGATAGAATACAGTTCGTCTAGAGATAATGCATTTTTCTTTATATACATCTACAATCATTCTCTAAAAATTTAATCACACTTTTATATTCCTAAGGCTAGCCTCGCTCTCAATTTCTTTATCTAGCCCCCCCCCCCCTCTTGTGGATCCCAAGAGTCCTAACTTTATACAAGGACGCTTATATACACATATGAAATATTACAAGATGAAATATTTAACTGTAGGGTATAAAGAAAGTTATTAAGTAAAGAATTACACAGAATTCCTTTATGAAATATTTATCCATAGGTTATTAAAAAAAAGAACAATTTAGCAATTGAAATTTGATATGAAAATAACAATTTTCTAATAAGGGAATTATAACACAATTTTTTAAAAAAAATAATAGTTTAAAAATATAATGAAAAAGTGAACATTTTTATTTCATTTTACAAAAAGAGTCCAACGGTGACTTAGAGGTAGTGTGCTCGCTTCGTAAACCCAAGGTTGTGGGTACGATACCGGCTAGAGTCAATAGATTTTCTGGATGCAAATGGTGGACACGCATGTCATGATTATGTGGCATGAAAAAGATCCCTTGAGTATCAATTTGGCTCTGGTGCTCTCTGCAAAATTAAATCACGGCAATATTTAGCATCCGACACAAGAGCTTGAATTAAAATTAATTCAAGTGTCGAAACTTGATAGCAAGAGCAGCCTCTAGATGGTGCCACCACGAAATGGCTTCCACATTTGGGTACTTAATGTATCTGCAAAGCTTAGTTGCCAAAACGCAAGTCCATTAAAAAAAGTTCACCTTTACGAATACTCATCATGGGAATTGCCATTGTTTCTATGTACTTGGAAATACAGTTCACTAAATGCATAATATAAATTACGCTTAAACACATAGATATAAATTTCCCTACAACGCGATTGTCATTATTCATTATAAATAGAAATGATTAAAACTACATGTGATGGACTTTTTCGGGATTAGTTGGTGCTTAAATAATAATTTCTTCTGCGGAAATTTGCCGCAGGTAGAAAATATCCTTCACTAAAGAAGGGTTCAAAAAACACTAATACATTCTAACCGCGTATTTCAGGAATTTTCTCCATGACACCATAGTTTATTTTATTAAAAATACTCCTTTAACATTTCTATTAATAATATTTTATAATATAAATCCCTTATTTCATATTATGGACCCCGAAATACAATTTTTTTCTTGTGGAACTCTAGAGTTTCATGTGAATTCCAGTGAAGATCCTCAAGTCAAAATCTTTTGCTTTTTGTTCTGTTACGTACGTTAGTGTTTAAAAGGATCCTCGTGAATTTCAGATTTTAGGCCGTGTCTTCAGTCAGTGTTAAAGGAAAAAGACCTGAACTTGAAATATTTTTTCAGATGCAAAAGAACTGAAACACTTAAGTTATGTTCTTCGTTATCTCATACGGAGTAGAATATTTATTCATACTCCACATTTTTATACAAGCTGTTCCACTTTTTCTAGTAATGTATTTTACAGATTTTCTCCTATACCGTAATGCTAAATAAGCTAACCCTTTACATCAGCGTTCCTCAAACTGTGGGGCGCGCCCCCTTTAGGGGGCGTGATAATTCTATGAGGGGGGCGCGAGCATATTGAAAAGTAAAAAACAAAAGATTATTTTTTAAAAAAATTATTGATTTACTGAAAGTAAACAAACAAAATACATTCTGACATAAAAAATAAAATACACATTTTCACTGAGTATTACACTTATAAATATATCAGTGCTACACAATGTATTTTATAATTAATTTACCAATACTAAGTTAAGAACAAGTTTAATAATTACCAGTGACCCATGGGATTGTCATATATATATATACAAGAATTAACACTTATCTTGATAATTCGTACGGTTTATAATAAGTCCCTTAACTGCCGATTAAAAGTTACGGGGAGAAAAGGAATAAATAAAAACAATAAAAAAAGAGCCCCTGAAATGAGTAAATTCAACGCAAACACTGTCAAGGTCCCTTTATTCAATGCCAAAGCGTTCGGAATAATTTTATGGATAACAGTGCACAGAAAAGATCGTACTTCGAAAAGACGTATATATACGACCGGTGAAATTAGCGCACTTGAGTGAGACGTTTATATACGCCAGTGGCCATTAAGAGGTTAAAGTCGTATCCTAATTTTATCATCAAAATATAGTATTATTGAATCTAATACATTGTTATTGTATGAGGGGGGCGCGATGAAAATTATGATTGAATATTGGGTCGCGAATACTGAAACTTTGAGAAGCACTGCTTTACATGTGTGTGTGTTGAAACGAAAAAATATTCATGGAATATTTTGAAACATTAAAAACATTATATAATAAACCAGTAGCGCACACAGGAATTTTTCAAGGGGGGTGAAAGTTCACCATTCTTGTATCATGCTATTTTTGATTTTGTCGATTTTCAGGAACAAAACACAGTAAAAACCTAATTATTCAATAAATAATTAACATTAATTAATAAAATTAATCATTAATAACAAATATTTAATTAAATTTTAAGTATTATATACTTAAAATTATAACCAATCGGAAAAAAATCAAGGGCTTTGGGGGGGGTGCGGGCCCCCCGGGCCCCCCCCCCCTTGTGTGCGCCACTGTAATAAACAGATGTATGAATTACAATGTTGCAATTTTTCATGAAAATTGAGACATCTTTCTGTCTGAAAATGTGCTCCGCGCTTAGCTCAAGCTGTCATACATTTGATGAAGACAGCCTTAAGAAATAACACTCAGTATATTCTGGTAGTTAAGTAAAAAGTATCAAGTGACTTCACAATCCATTTTTTTTAACTTGACGTAGAAACTTATACTGTTTATTAATATGTACTCTTTATTGTTAGATAAAGAAAAGCAAGCGAAATTCATATACTAAAAGTTACTTAAAGTGTTTTACTTAACAAAACACTATATTTTTGTAGCAAGAATACCATTTAAGTATGAACATTTTTCATCTTTGACTGTGAAAATTTCTTGAATTCTTGAAGATACAAATTATAACCAACAATTTTTAAAATACAATATTTTGTGAAGCATGAACTCTCCATCAACGAATCCTTAAGCTCATAACACATTCATTTATCATCCCTGCGGCGCAATGAGGAATTTAATATTTATTACGATTAAACGACGACCTCTTCCCTCAACCCCACCCCATGCGTTACTTGTCAGCTATCCATCATGTCTTCAGTCGCGTAGACTGGAATTAGAGAGGAATCAAGTCCAAGAAAAAAAAATTTAAAGACCGATAGGGTTTCTTAATATTCCTTAATTAAGCACAGTTGCGCAGTAATAAAGAATATATATAAACACTAAAGCAAAAAATAGCTATCTAATCTAGACAGCACAAATTTTAAACTATGTGTATTTGTTTCATGCGATTAATGTTGACCCAATTTGAAAATGGTTGCTTGTCAGCAAGACTTTTTTTAATTGGCTTATATGAAATTTTTTTTTTTTTTTTAAAAAAAAAAAAGAACATTTTTTGAGCATTTTAAGTCCCATATGTTTTTGATTATTTCGAGGGGAAAAAAATTGAAAGAGATACTACACCTTTGTAAGCAAAGAAGAATGAGATCAAATCATTTGCACCCATTTTTGAAATGAAATCTGTTATTTTTAATTGTTATTCTAATTTCTGTTTTACCCACGAGATTGTTATCTTTATTTTTAAAATAAATTCAACTTATTTTTAAGGCTTTATTCGTTTAGTGTTAAAAAAATAAAAAGGTGCCGAATTTTTGGAATATTATTTTCAGTACTTAATTTTATATTTTGGCTTCCCTATCCTTTTGAAAGTCACAAGTTGTATCATCCTAAGTATTTTTAACCAAATCGACTCCTTTTTTATGGTATAAAATGTGTTTCGCATTGCTTCTCGTATACCGTAATACTAAATAAGCTCTCCCTTTGTATATTAAAAGAGAAAAAGATAAATTTTATGAATATTTTGAAATTTTAAAAAAACCTATGTTTTATAAGCAAATGTATGAATTATAATGTTGCAAATTTTTGTGAACATTGAGATATTTTTCTGTCAGAAAATGCGCTTCGCGTTTAGTATAGGTTCTCGTACATTTGACTAAGACAGCCGTAAGCAAATAAATTCAGTTTTATTTTTTCACTCATAAATTACTTCTATTACTTTCTTTATGGAAAAAATTGCAAGCAATCATTAAGTTATATTAACAAGCCATATAAAATGCAAGAAGTTCTAAAGGCTAAAAAATAGAAAAGAAATTTCGATTGATTTTTTATTTTTATTTTTAGGTTAGCACATAGTGACACATACTTCAAATTAATCTTTGCAAGAAAGCCATTAGAAATGAAGGAAATTCTAGCGTGTAAACTCTCTTTACAGGTCTAGTGAGAAGCATGTGATTGTTTGGAAAATTAGAAGTTATTTTCAGTTTTTAATAACATTTTTTCAATGAAGAGTGGGTGCCAGTTATGTGTGTGTGCGCGCGCTTGTCAGTGTGTGTATGTAATAAATTTTATCATACATTAAATATAAATATATTGAAATTACTTTAAATTCATTTCTTCTAAAAAATGTGTGCTCAAAAATGAAACAGCTTGAAAGTATGTACATACTGTATTATTAACACATTTGCGCTCGAAGTTTAATAAACTCTTAATATATTTAGATATATCTAAATGCTGTTTATTACTTAGTGAATATCATAATTTTTTGTATCTCACCATTATTCTCGAAAGGTAATGGAAAATAAAATAATGATAGAAGCACTCTTTAGTTCTACTTCGAAATTTATGCTGGTATTAACTATTCTGTTTTGCGAAATAAACATAAAAATATTTTTGAAATAACTTTAGTCCTACTTTCTGTAATGTAGTTCAGGCAAATTATCTACGCTTAAAATCAAAGAACGAATCCAAGCGTAGGAAAAGAAAGTTTTAATCTAAAAATGCATTCAAAATCACGAGAGAAATATTATCGAAATCATTCATTATCATACGGAAAATTGAATTTTTTAAACTTATTTATTCCTTAATATAGCTTTCGTACTATGACTCCCAAAAATGTATAAATATCACATTTTAGTTTTACTACCGATCAGTTAAAGAGTTAGATTGACACATGCATGCTAATTACTATGACTATTGCTTATGCACTCTGATTACAGGAAATTTTTTATTTGACTTATATTGTATAATACCTTTAAATGTTTGCTATTTTTGACCAGCTCTGTCAGAGGAAAGTCGAAAATTAAACCAAAATTATCTAAATAGTTATACCATAAGTAAAATACTCCTTGTATAAGGTGAGGGGCGGCTCTAGGGCCGGAGAAACCGGACCCCTGCCCGGGGCGGTATATTTTAAGGGCGGCATTTTAATCAAATTTGGAGGGGGGGGGATTATGTTACAAATTTTTTTACCTATTTTCTGAAATATTATTGGGTGTGAATTTGGTATTTCATTTAATGTATCTTATTTCCTTATTTTGTATGTTTAATGTCAGTTTTCTTTTATATTGAAACTTGAAAGGTTCGAGGCAGGAGTATATGTTAAATCAGGAGAAATTTGATATGTTTACACATCTTTCAATTGTAACCTTCTCCTCATCCAGGAGTAGGGTCTCAGCGGACATTCCTTTCACCCATACGATGTCTGGTGTCAGCTATCCAAAAGGGAAAAGGGTTAATAAAAAACCATACAGAAGATGTTTTACTTTAGTTTTGAGTGAAGTTACTATAAGTTAAAATAAACGCTTGTGATCCCCAACATCAGTTCTCCTTTTCCAAGAAAGTGACCTGCTGAAATGGGCTATTTCTTCTTACATTTTACTCGTTTGAAATAATAACAGGTAATTGTGTGCTTAATTTCTAAATATTTCATATTGGTGTGCATATATGTGAATATATAATTTATCTATTTTAATTATAATGTTTTGCTTTGGAGGGAGAGGCGGCATTTTTCTTCCTTGTCCGGGGCGGCAACACTGCTAGAGCCGGCTCTGATAAGGTAACTATTTTTTTATAACCTATTGATCCATTTAAATGAATTTCTAACTATTTATTTTCAAATGTTATTTTTTGTCATTCTAAAATTTGAAAAATTCTACCAATCATTCAATACTATCTCGGAGTCATTCCATTCCTATATCAACTACAGAAAATTTCGTTTCTATGGGAAAGCATTTTTATTGATAACTAGACATTTCATATTCTTATATTTTGTTTCACCTCCTTTGGTTTACACATTTCGCAAGTTTAAAATCACATAAAAGAAAAAAAAATCAGCATGTGTGCAGACAATACAACTCGTTTAATCAAACTTTCGAATTTCACTTTATTGAATCGCTATATTATTGTCTTTATTAGTTTATTTCAATACATCATATATGACATAAACTACCTACAATTCATTACTTTTGATCTCGTACTTTTTTTTAACATAAATGAAGAAGACAGAAATGCATTAAACTAGGAATCATTAACATTTTAAACTGGAAGACTACACTTAGGAATCCGTAATCTAATAAGGTCACACTAAATTAGTTAAAATCTAACCAATATCCATCCAGAATAGTTAAATTAGATTTAAACTACCAATTACGTTTGCATTAATTCGATTTATTTAAACCTTATTCTAAGCATCTTACTAATGTGTATACCAATCTCGAAATTCTTTGATCCCCCTCTATTTCAGTAGACAGAAAAAAGAACTAAGAAAGCTTAATTAAGAATTTCTAGTTTCATTAGAAAAATAACTTGTAGGAAAATATCCAACTCAATAGCAACAAAAAAAGTATAACATACACTAAAATTTTTACTATGTTTGACATAATGCATTACTGCAGATTTCATTTTGTTCAATAACCAAGAGTTATATACATGTATTAATAAAATAAAAGAATTCTTCTTATATGAAACTCCAATTCATTTAGAAGATAGATTTAACTGTTAAAAAACATTATATTTTTAAGATCACTGATTTCGCACCCTTGGTCTAGATAATTATCTATCTACAAATGAGTTGACACAATTATTTTCCTTGACAAATTATTTAAACATAAGGAAATACGTTAAAATATATTTTGATAGTTTTTTATAATTATTCAAATCTACATATACTAAAATACTAAAGATTTTAAAATACATTTTTATAAAAATAACGTATAATTATAAATTTAATGATACACTTCACAAGAAAATTAATTCGCTAGCCTCCTTGGCCTTTCTGGTACAACAGCATCTCAAAAGAATGGTAGCGAAAGCCAAAAAAAAAAAAAAAAAGCTTTAGTGTAAAGTGGAATAGTACGCGGAAATCGGTTGTGAACGAAAAAAAGTGCCAGATGACTGATACACATTGTAAACAGCAACAGAACAGCTGTAATCCAATGAATTTCATCCCAATACAGCTCAGAATCACAAAGCCTGTATTCATTCGAATACTGTTCAACGGTGGTCTCCAACCCCCGGTCCGTGGATCAAATACTACTGGTCCGCACAAGGAACATTAAATTATTTCCATTTTATTTACTGCGGCATATTTTTCTTGGGTTTGAGCTACTTTTTAGGAAAATCACTTTATATTCCTTGTTAGATCACTTTATATTCATTTTTGGTGTAGCTATATTTTATTCTGAAAGCACGTTTAAATACAATTAAAATAAAATTATTGAAACAAAATCTAAAATATAAACAATTAACGTCCTCCCCCTCAGTGGGCCGTGGTAAAATTATCCAACGTTGACCCGTCTGCGGCGATAAAAAGGGTGGGGAACACTGCTTTACAAAACAGAATTTAAAACAAATGGTTTTTAACAGCCAGCGACCAACAAGCTTCTCTTTTTATTTCTCTGCAAAATAGAAGAAAGTTGCTTTGTGGGTTACAGAACGCAAAAATGGGATACTTGATGCATCAAGGAAGATTGCCTCGTCTAGCAAGCCAATGTTTTCTTCTCCGTGACTCTTTGATGGTAAAGTTCATGTGAGGTGACAACAGCAAAAAGCTTTTGGTTCTACATACAACCTGACAGCTGTTCGAGTGGTGGCGAAATCATGGTCTGGGAAGCATTTTCCTGGTATGTCCTTGGCTCTAAAGCTCTTTTGGAAATATCCGTCAATTCCAGCGTCTACTTCCACATCATTGTAGAGCACGTAACACCAAGTTATGGTCATATCGTCGGCCTAATTATCAGACTGCGAAACTCCACCGGTGTAACTGATTTGATATAGGAGTGCAACGCACCAAGCGCTTTTTGGCGCATTCCTTAATCACGCCAAGCAGCGGTGAAGCAAAACTTTTCCTCTTGTTTTGTCTGCGCCATGCCTCAGTGCACGCTCCGCTTTTAATTTATTCCTTCTATCAGTATAATCACTATTTTTTTTTTTTATTTAATAATAAAACTATATTTCGAAGGGACAGGTGGTGTCAAGATTTTAACATAAAATAAATACAACAGAAAGTAATATTAATGTATTACACTTCCAGATATAAATTATTTATCGCACGATAAAAATATCAAAGTAAACCATATTGTAATATTATCGCCTATCTTGGCGAACATAAACAAGAACTAGCCCTACTGTATCAAATTAGCATCCCAGATGCAGTTACGCAATCTGACAATTAGACCGACGATATTATATCATGATGAGATCTCGGCTATTTTCAGCAGGAAAATGCAGCGTGTCATTGGACTAATATTAGTTTGAGAAACATGAATTAGAGTTCCGCTACAATGTCCCTCCCAACTTTTCAACTGATTTCAATTCAATTGAGAATTTGTGGGAAGAAGCTGAAAGGTCTGTTAAAACCTCCGAAATACTACTTTCTAATATGAGAGAATTAAAAGTTTTTATTTCGTTAACATGGACTGATATTCCTCTATAAGCTACCTATAGAGTCCATGCAATAGCGCAGTGATCCGCAACCCCCGGTCCGTGGATCAAATGGTGCCGGGCCGCCTAAAGAACATTAAACTATTGCCATTTTATTTAAAGCGATGCATTTCTCTCGGATTTGGGCAACTTTCCACGGAAATCACTTTATATTCCACGTTAAATTATTTTTATTCATTTTTGGTGTAACTATATTTTATTCTAAAGGCATATTTAAATGTAACTAAATTAAAATTTTTAGATGAAAACAATC
>BMAV01004192.1:89934-154205 GCA_019973955.1 Trichonephila inaurata madagascariensis
AAAGCCTTTGAGTAGCAGGTGTTGAGTAGCAGGATTTTTCTTATCTCTTGGTCACTATAAATATTGTAGTTTAAAAAAAAATAATAGAATAACTATTTTTTATTACCTATGAGATGAACACACACACACACACACAGTTGCCAACATGCTATTGACCACTAAACTAAGAAAAGTTCATTTTTAGAAGGGTGATATGTATGTTACCGAACAACCGAAATTACAAAATTCTTGAATATCTTCTAAAAGAAATATTTATGAATTAAAGAGTCATCCTTTTTAATTCATAATTGAAAATAAATTGCAAAGAAGATTGAGAACGGTTAGGCATATTGTGTTTCCAGACAGCCATCCTTGTAAGTTTATGAGTTAGAAAATATTATGTATGACGCACAAAACACATTTTTATTTTTCAGAGAACCTATTCTTCAAAGAATAGTTCCAATACTGCAAAAAACTACGAAGATTTACAAGATATTATAAATAACGGTTAATATATAATATATCATAATTTTATCTTTAATTTGTAATTAAGGTAACTGTTTTCTGATAAATATTTTACTATGAATATTTCCAAAATATACGTTTATTTTGCGTGGTGTTGTAAATTAAATGTCAACCAACTTTAAAAATGACCTCAAAATTCTGATCACAATGACATACATATAAATCTCAGAATACTCCAAGATTCAATTTCCTTCTGAGGGATCTAAAACCTCTTAAAGTTGAAGTAAAAGTTTTCGAGAACTTCTGTAAGTCACTGTGAAAAATAAATATGTTTAAACACACTCATTATACTTTCTTTTTTATTTTATACACACATTTACATTTATCTTTTGATCACATTTACGATACAGATCTATTTAACTTGTATATTTGTTTCATTATTATTGTGAGGTAAGCATTTCCAGAACAACAACACAAAAATGTGAATTAGAATAAATTGTAAAATTGTAGGAACTATATTAATGAAACCGACAGCTTAATTATCTCCTCTCTTTTAATAAAAATATTAAAAAATATTTATTGTTTCAAAGCATAATATAATAAGCAGTAATTTAGATATTCAAGCCTAATTATATGATCTTGAAAATTGTACATGTTATCGATATTTTACAGTGCAAAAACTATTAACTAATTTCTAATTTTTTATAATCACATAAATTTTTAATAGGAAACAAAAAACTTGTAAAAATTACACACTTAATTAAAAAATAGCTAAGAGTATTTTGCTCTTCTTAAGGTATCCGACTACGTTCGGAACTGTGATTTTAAAAAAGCGCAAAAATGGATCATTTTCATGATATTTAGTGTTATTTAGATTAGAATACATGTATAAAATTATTTTAAGGACATTTTTTCAAGAATATTTTATTTAAATAAAATATTTTGGCAAAAAATTAACTTAGAATAACCTTTTTTCTAAAATGTTCCCCTTTTGTGAAAAAGGCTTCTATTATAATAACATTTTGCCTGTATATAGCTCAGTCCTCTATACAGAGGCTCAACTATGATTTTTGAAACATTCACATTATTTTCAGAGTTACAACCCATTGAAATAATTATCGTCGTTTTTTTTCTTAAAATGTCTCCCCTCTGTTGTCGTAAGACATGGATAAACCCACTTCTAAGTTATATATTTCAAAAATTCTAGTTGAGCCTCTGTACAGAGGTCAGAGCTATATACAGGCAAAATATTATTATAATAGAAGCATTTTTCAGAAAAAGAGAATATTTTGAAAATCGGTCATTTTGTGTTCATTTTTTGTCAAAATATTGTACTTAAATAACTTTTTATAGTAATAATATTCTTAAAACAATTTTATATACACTTTCTAATATAAGTGACACTAAATATCATAAATGTTATCCATTTATACGCTTTTTCAAGATCACGGTTCCGAAAGTAGTCGGATACCTTAATATTATTGTTTTTTCACAGAAAGCCAATGAAAACTGCTCAGAGAACATTTAGCTTGAATCCAATTTTATGCTTGAGGTCATATGCACTGCAATCAGACAAACGCCCGATTACATAACATTAATGTTTCATTCCCTTCCTAGTAATCTTTACACAGTTGATTGCGTCTCTCCATGTGCATCCCAAACACAGCAAAACAATTTATTTTTCTTTAATAACTCAACTACTCCCGCGGTAGTCAAATGACACGAAATTACAATAATCTCCTTAGACGTAATTAAGGCAGCGATAATAAATATCTCAAAAAGCAACGAGTTAGACATTCTTCGAAGCGCGTAACGAAGAAAAAGAAACCAAATCCAATTTACAGAATCCATTACTCAAAGATTTAAGACCATGGTCATATACATGTTATCTGTTGAGCCCTTTGGTTCAAATTCCCTTATCATTACACATCTTCCAGTCTGGCTGCTACTTTGTAGCACTTAATAGAACAGGTCTGTCAGTGGAAGCATCCATTGGGTCCCTTTACCCAACTTCTGCGTTAACTAAATGTCAAAGAAAAATAGCATCCGAAGAGTCCTTGAGGTTCTTATTTATGGCGATGGACCCGGATAGTGTTACATGTCAAAGTTGTCTCGTTATTGGTGTTGTGCGTTTAATGTAGCGAATGTATTACACGCTTTGGCAGGCAGGATGGATGGTTTTCCTTCATCATTCGCTGCACTTTTGGTGTGGTTTTTAGTCGTCGGCCTATAAATTTGACCACCCGTGGTGTTTTCAACACTTAGCTCGATAAATTTCATTGGCTTTTAGAATGGAGAATCGGGACAGAGAAATATTCTCGTGAGAAAAGTATTCCCTGAATTCCATAACGCAAAGTCGTTTGACGCATTAAAAAATTCTACTTACGTTTATTTCACTATGTTTCAGTTGATAGTTATATTCATAATCTTCTTCATTAAGAGAAGTTTCGTTATTAATATTTAAATTATCTTAAAAATAAAAAAAATGATAAAAAATTGACCAAAAACAAAATGCCTTAAATTTTGCTACATAAATTTTGTTCGCCATTATTAGATTTTTCCCCCTTTAACAATAAATTATTATCATAAAAATATAAAAAAAGAAATTATTTTAAAAAATATATTCTCGTCAGCAAGAAATTCCGATTTTAGAAAATTCTTCATTCTATATAACAGAATAGTAATATTTATCTTGAAATCCGCTGATTTAATTTCTTTTAACTACATAAATCGATAAAAAAAAATGTTTTCATTTTCTAATCTCTTTAGTTTATTTACTCGAAAAATATTAACCTCATCCTAAATTTCAATGCGGTTTAAAATTACAGAGTTTTGGAACTCAACAAATATATGTAATTTGATTTGTCATATCCTCTAGAGTTTATAATATTTCTTTTTCTGTTTCACTAAATATTAAAATAGATATATGTTTTTCTTGTTTAAAAAAGGAGAAAAATAAAGTGTATACCAATATCAGATATTTTTTTTTTTTTTACAAAAAAGACAGAAAGCATATTTAAATAGGATAAAAAGATAATAAAACATAAAAGTCAGAAAAAAGTAAACACTAGAAACATATTTCATCAGAAAATCAAAGCGATTGAAATAACTTAAAAACATAAACTAGATTTAAAATAATTTTTAAAAAAAACGCATTCAAATAATTCAAAACTCAATAAAATTGAATAAAAGTTAAATAATCCCAATAAAAAACGGAGAAGCTCCATAATTCAGTACGAAAAAAAAAACATTCACGTACATTTAAAAGAATACATTTTCCAGAAGTTTCCTATCTATAACTATTTATTAAGTGATATTCTAAAGAATATTAATCTATAAGTCAGCAGAAAAATGTTACATAGTCATATAAACACATTAATAATAAGGCATTCCATATTATGTAATTTAAAAAGGTATGCAAAATGTAAAAATGGATAAAGCATTGCAATATTTAAATTGAATGAATCAAGCTGCACAACCACCAGAACATTTTCCATTATGTTCCACAGTTCAATAGAGAAATAATAATACACCAGAATACATCAATTTTATTTCCGGAATTTGTCAGATTCTTCCTGAATGGCATGTTTATTAATTATCTTTTCGCTTAGCTCATTTCAGAAGCATTCAGATATAACAGAAAGGCATCGGCGGTGAATAGTTTCAATTAGTTATAATAAAATATTAAATATTTAGAAAAGTATATTCACATTTCTATGCAAGGAAATAACATAGATGGATGTAAAACTTTTTGCCTATGTTTAGGAAACTTAGGAATGTATATGCAGAAATATCAACTTTAAAGAAGGTCTATACTTAATAATTAAATAATGTATTTTCAATTATCTCAGCAACAGATATAAAATGATTAATAAAATTTTCTATATGATAGCTTACATAGAATAATACCTATGTAATATATGTAATAGAATTTTCATAGAATATATTTCCTTTTTTTTTAATCAAACATGACAATTTTTATGAAAATAACTTTTGGAAAAAAATAAATGCATTTTTATAAATTCTGCAATATTTCAAGGCTTTTTCCAGTCTAACTTATATGCGGTCACTTCAGGGTCCATAATATCATATGTGAGATTACGTTTTCCCCGTTCTGTGGCCTGTGATCACACTGGTGTGATATAAATTTGGAAAGTATTGAATTATTGTAAACTATGAATTTCGGCGTATTTTATTACAGTAATGATTTTATATGAATTTTTAAACGGAGTTAGGCTTAGCAAGAAAAATGCCTGGTCCTGAACGGGTCAAAAATCAAAAGTCGATAAAAACACAAAGCAAGCGAAACAGTAATATATTATATATATACTCACGAAAACCGTTAATGCAGAACGAATTTTTGAACTATTTATTAAATTACTGTTATGTACGCAGAGTGCGTTTTATATGGTACAAAGAATTCCAAAAATGTCTTATTTATCGATGCTTGACTCAATACTAGCATAAGCATAGAAGTTCATCTAAGCCGGAACTCTAATAATAAATAAATGGTCCATAAAAGTATTGTTAGTGATTAATTAACGTCTAAAAAGCTAGAAAATACCTTAAAAAAAGAAATTTTATGCATTCAGTAGGTTTGCAAACTATTGCTTTGTCATCTGTTTTATACACTGTTGGCTATTAAAATTACAATACCGGAAGGAAAGGAATTTATTTTACGTACACACAGCATAGTAGGGAGAGAAAATACGATTAAATTTGTAGGCAATTTGAAACATACAGCTTTCGAAATTGATACAAACTCAGATAGTTAAACTGAATCTAACTCGGTTAAGAATCGAATCGAATTGGGTTTGGGTCTCTCAGCAATCTGTGACCAGATGTTTTCGAAGGTGACATTTGAAGAGCACGTGGTAGTCAGGGCAAACATCGACCACTCTCTCTGTCGAGGTAGATCAGGACATGACGGGCAATATACAGTTTTGAGTAATCTTGTCGAAAGATGACATCACCGAGGCCTTAAAGATTGGACATTGCCAACGGCCTTAAAATCTGAAAAATGTAATTCTAACTGTTCAGATTACAAGGTGATCCAAACAAGGTGTTCGGGTCATGTACCCAATGGCTATCCGTAACATCATTGCAGATTCATGGCCCGTATAACGATATCGGATGCAAGTAGGCCATGAGCGTTCTCCTCGGTGGCTTCAGATACGGATTTGTCTATCATAATTCTGGAACTGGAATTTATCTACTAAGACGACGTAGGGTCACTTCTGTATCCAGTTTTGTAGTAGGGAGCACCACTGCCGTCGCTTGTTTGTATGTTGTAATGCAAAGGGAAGCCAGAATAATAGTCGCTGCCTGTGCTTTGAGGGATGACGTCGCAATCTCTGAGTAGTTACGTGATCTGCAAAGAAGCTCATTTCCTGAATCAGGGTCCATGATGTGACTGTTCCATCCTGTGTTGTCGATCCGACAACCTGTCTGTCATTCCGTCATTACTAGCTGAAGGCCATTGAGATCCTGCATAGCGTTTAATATCACCTTCCTTGAATGCCTGGATTCCATACTCGCATGACAGTTGTTTGGTCTCCAACTAATGTGCGTAGCAATATGGCGAAACGATAAACTACACTTTCGGTAGGCTCCAACCCTGCCGCAATCTGTTACTGGTACGTTCTGGAAGCTATTTTTAATACTCATATAAAGCAAAACATGATCTTTTCTCAACCTACCAACATTTAAAGGCTATTTCTGAATGAGAAACCTGCTGCGTAACTTTCCTTTTTATACAGAGTTCGAGAAACCATTTCTCACCCAGCGTCGTTCGATTACGCTTATATGCTAATTAGTGTGCTTAAAGCAATTTTAATCACCAGAAGTGCCGAATAACCAGTAATCCCATGAATTAGATTTGTGAGTTGTAGCCTTTTTCATTGGGGATGGTAGATGATAAGAAACCCTTTCAGGGAAGCAGAGGCAAAACTTTTCAGCAAAAAATGAGTTTTCGAGTAAACAAATATGGAAACTTATATTTAAATGTGTGTTATATGTAATTTCTATTTAAAGGTGCTTCCTGATTTTGGAAGAAATGGTTGATACTTGAGATATCTATTTCACCTATATAACTTCTACATACGCACAAGGAAACTTTGCTTCCATATAAATTTAACTTACAGAAGTTCTCATAATTATGCACAACATCTTTGATGGACTCTCTATTCCTAATAATAAAACATCTGAAGTACTACTCTTTCTTCGAAGTTACAGTGAATATATGTATAGTTATTAAACATAACTTGATGAAATCACAATCATTCGTGAGATAAAAAAGAAGAAAAACAATTCTATTTTTTGACATAATTTGAAGTGAAAGTGAACATTTAAACCCTTTCATTCTTTTAATTACGCGAAATAAAAAAAAAACTGAAAAGTATAAAATCATGCCTCAATATTCTAAGACAAGGAAAAGATGTTATTTCATAATGTGAAATAACACCTTTTCCTTGTCTTCTGCATATCTTATATTACAAGATATACATAAGAAAGAATTAGTAAAATAAAAAGAAACGAGTCTTACAGTAGTCGCATATGATGTGTAGACATCTGACATGTTATCGTGGTAAATACGCAATATTAACTTTTTTCCTGAAAAAAATATGAAAAAAAAATGCGCGCGGGTATGATTGGAAATAATTTTTTATCGAATAATTGTATCTTTAATGAAAATTGTATTTAATTAACAAAAGGAGTAATGCAATATGAAAAATATGAAAAAAAAAAAAAATCGCGCGCGGGTATGATTGAAATAATTTACTATCGAATAATTGTATCTTTAATGAAAATTGTATTTAATTAACAAAAGGAGTAATGCAATATTTTATCAAAAATAATTATTCTTGTTCAATTTGGGGAAGAGCGGAGACAATAGACTTACGATAACTAAAATATGACACATATACTTGTGATTTCAAAGTATTTAAAAACCGTTGAAAAACAGCGTCAGTAACGGTACCACTGTTAGCAGTCGAAACATTCTAATTTGTGTTCATTTCGAGCTTAAGTTCATCATTCATAAAAGCTATGAGCGGCTCAGCTTTTGGCAAACTGATGTTAAAGTTAAAATCACCACTCAAAATCAGGGGAAGTGAATGATAATTTTTTTAAAAAGATCAGAACCACCTTCGTTATATGGTTAAAGTACAAAATGCAGGAAATCTTTAATTTTTTTTAACCGTTTGAAGAAATGTATATGACCACCGAAATCACTGTTTGTCCATTTTCAAATAAGCATTCTGCCGCACTTATGTCCCTAAATATCATGACTAACGGATTTAGAGTCAAGCGCTCGTGTGCTTGATGGCTACTAGAGTTGGACCCCCATGCGAGGGTAGCGAAAAGATACAGCCACAACTATCCAGCAACCGAGAGGAAAAATGTTACACATCAAAAATACGAGTTAAATAATAATGTATCCATATAATGTGAAGCACATTATTATAGCTTCCCTATGATTTTTTAAAAAACATTTCACCCAATCCTCAGTTATTGCCACAAATTTATAACAAAAACTGCATTTTACTGTCTCTTTGGTAAAACTGGAAACATTATTTATAAAAAACACGCACATTCGATAAACTATTATTAACTTTTGTATTGCTTACATAAAAAAATAGCTATCTTCGAGAAAGGAAAATAGTTTTCAATGTTCTTACAGCTTTAAGAAAAAGCGCTATTTTGGTTCCAAAAAGTAAAAATTGGTATTGGAATATTAAAAGTCATTCCAAATGCATTTACCTTGCAGCGATACGCAACTCTCGAAAAGACATCTCACATAATATCATCACTTCGAATGAAAAGGTTGGAATGCAGAATAAATTCGACATTTCTTTGGACACTAAGAATAACCACGCGTCAAATGTTATACTTCTTATTTCTACCTAAAAATAACTCATTCACATTTTACATGGAGTGTCAGTATAGGAGGAGGAAACTGACGTCTTTTTAACACTCTTTTTTATCGCAAACACAAAATTGCAGTTAAAGAAGTTTAGTTCGGCCCCAAGTTACTTTTTGTGATATAAAAAAGCATTTTACTGTTGGGCAAAACGTTAAATAGGTATTTAGAGCACAGCATTTAAAGAATAAGCAATTTTGCTGGTTTCTTTTTTTAGCACACATTTTGAGTTTTTCTCGCTCTACGTTTGAAAGTACTAAGACTGTTTATGGAAAAAAAATGCTCATAAATAAGGACTAAATTAACTTAATTAATAGGAAGGAGATGTATTTATATCTGATTTAATTTGTACGTTATTGTTCTATTCGTACAGAATAACATTGGTCTAAGAAAAGAGGGTAATTATCAAAATCCATAAAATCTTGGGGAATCTGCTAATTTGCATTTAGAAATGTCAGTTCGCTATTTCTATTTTCAATTATTCAAAAATGTAATATTCTTATTCGGTATAAGAAAAGAATAAGCTTTATATATTGGTGCATTATTCAAATTTTTTAATGTATTAATGCGTCAATATAATATAAGGTATTAACCAGAGGCCACACAAGACTGGTGTTTGAGGGTTCCAACTCCTTCCATAGACAAACAGATTTTCAAGCCTGAGCTGCCGTTCCCCTCTTCAAACTTCCACACTATACCATTGTGAGAACTTTGGGCTAAAACAAATTTAGAGTGCATCCACCTGGTGAGTCTTGCCGGGACGACGGGTTCTATTAAGGGCAGCGCTGCAGAGGTCGCTGCTAGTGCCGGGGATGCTCCTGACGAAGGCGGCGTTAAAACGAGCTGGTAAATGCTGGGGCGCAGTTGATGGTAAGGCTGTTGTAGAAATACAGAAGCAATGTTTCTGTGTGTCAGTGTTGATGTCTCCGTCGTTTTCCTAGCGATTCGAGAGTCTCTTTAAAGGTGGAATACGTCCCACCCACGAAAGTGGCACATGATGTAGAGTCACTTCTGTTTGGACGTATTCGGGAAAACCATTCTACTATTGGTCCAAGTCACCCTTCCCGCGGTGTACTTCGAAGCCAGCGGCTGGCGTGGGAACTACTCTGGTCACCTTACTGTATGCGAAATCAAAGGAGGCAAGAGGTTGATTTCCATTAGAACATCAGAGCTGGGGTGTCCCACGCGAAACTGCTTGGCTGTTGAGATATTCCTCATTCCCCACGGAAAAAGGGTCTTTTGGTGAAGACCGCCACAGTCTTCAGGGTCAAAAAAGAATTCCAAATTCTCTTCTCAACAGAAGCAACGCCAACCACGAGTTCGCGACCAAAACCATTCGCCTACCGCGGCCAATTTGTAGGAGATACCTGTAGTTTGCATTTTAGAGAGGGATATCTATAGTGTACACTTTATTAAGGAAGATTTGTAGCCTATACTCGACACAGGAAGAGTATCATAACTTACTTCTTACTAAAGAATTCGCTTTTATACTGTAAACCGCGGGAATGTGCAGTCAAGCACACACACACACAATAATTCTTACAGCTGTAGTAATCTGAGAGTTCAGATAACTAACGTATATGTTACTCAGGGATGTCTTAAGGCATGGGCCAACTGGGCCCGGACCTCGATCACAATGGGAGCTTCGTCTAGTTCTCGACTCTGCCTTTATACGATCATGATTTGAATAATTTCAGCGGTCAAATGTTATTTCCGGTTGTATTCTCCGAAAAACTGGGAATTTCGGACGATATGTCAACTAACTATATGTGATGACCATCGTCTATGTATAGTTCACCATACATCATCATTGGTCATTCAGTCAAATGACGGCAGTCGGTCGAGCCGATTTGTGCGATTGTAAGTCATGCACCTTTACTTGTTTCTGGACATTGTTTGTACAAGTACTTGACAACGTAAGCTATATACTGTCTACTTGTAAGGGTTATAGATGGGGCTTACATTTGTGTAAGGGCCCAGGGCCTACTTTTTCGCAGGGGCCCAGGGCTTCAAGAAGTCTTAAGACATCTGTATGAACAACCAAAACGTAATACTAAATTAACGATTGATTCTATTTTAGACAACATCGGCTAGTACACTATTAGTCTAACAAATAATGAAATACAAAAATCTAAGCACATGAATACCTATAGTCATAATAACAAAATTTATCTCTAAAACAACGCTATAAGACGAGAACAAAATGAAGAAGCCACTAGTCTGAGAATTTTACTTGCATAAATAAAGAGTCTGCAACATTGTTTATTCAAGTCCATGGACAATAAATATGATTCCGAAGCTAACCCAGACAGTAATTTGCTCCTTTTGACCCTTAATTCAAAAGTTATATTCTGTCTACATCGCTGCAATCAATATAAACTACCAAAACAGGAGTTCAGAAGAATGTCAATTACCTGAGTACCAATTTTCTAAGTTACATAATAAACCGAACTATGTAGCTCATAAGCAGGAAGTATGGAATAAACTTAATAGAAAATGTGTAAATTAAAGTTAATTCGAAAAGAATATTCTATTCTTGTAATTTATTAGTCTACCATATACTAAAATTTTACATCAGAAATGTACGTATTTTGATGAAACCCAAAATCTACATAATGAAAATGCATTTCAATCCTAATTTGCAATAATAATCGCTAATTAATAATCAATATTGAATCTACATAAATTGACAATTGCTTTATGGAAATTTTTACTCAAACAAGTATTAATATTAATATATTAGGACTATAATTACACTGTCGTAATGGTACTTACGAAAATGAATATCAATTGTGATTTCCAACGATTATAAAGAAAGCATCTTAACGAACTGGCCATCAATCTGTGCTTCCTGTACTATAATGATTCCCTCTTATATTTTAAGGTATCCGACCACGTTCGGAAACGTGATTTTGCAAAAGCGTGTAAATGGATAATATTTACGATATTTAGTGTCACTTAGATTAGAATACAAGTATAAAATTGTTTTAAGGACATTATGACAAAAAAATTATTTAAATACAATATTTTGGCAAAAAAACTTAGAATAATTTTTCAAATGTCTCCTTTTGTAAAATGCTTCTATTGTATTAATATTTTGCCTGTATTCTGCTCAGACCTCTGTACAGAGGCTCAACTAGAATTTTTGAAATGCATAACTTGGAAGTCGGTTTTATCCATGTTTTACGAAAACAGAAGGGAGAAATTTTAAGAAAATACGCCGATAATTATTTCAAATGGTTGTAACTCTGAAAATAATGTGAATTTTTCAAAAATCGTAGTTGAGCCTCTGTACAGAAGTCTGAGCTATATACAGGCAAAATATTAATACAATAGAAGCATTTTTTACAAAAGGAGAACATTTGGAAAAAAGGTTATTCTTTCTTTTTTTGTCAAAATATTGTATTTAAATAATTTTTTTTTGTCATAATGTGTTTTTATAAAACAATTTTATACATGTATTCTAATCTAAGTGACACTAAATATCATGAAAATTATACATTTATGTACTTTTGTAAAATCATGGTTCCGAACGTAGTCGGATACCTTAAGTTAACTTTCGTCGGATACTCAGCAATGAATGGCTGAAACGATGGTTTTCGCACACTGCATAAAGTGTACACCTTCCAGATGCTGTAAAACAGTAACAATCAAAGACAGGCACCACCCTGACGCACACCCTCGCCCCTGACAGAAGTGACGTAAGCAATAGTATGCATGTCATGTGACTAGTTAGTCAAAATGGCGGCGTTTGCAGTGCAAAAGGCATTTTGTGATCTTGAATTTTGCAAAATGTAACGGAAGTTACTTTTTTTTTTGGATATTGTGACGTTTGAGATAAACAAAGCTAGCGTGATATTTTATTAATTTAAATATTTAGTTCATTTACGTCGCAGCTATTAATTACAGCATATACACTGAAGTTATTAAAAATATTGTTGAGTTCATTAGAGTTCAAATTCTGTTGTTTGTGAGGGAGAAGGTTGCGTCCATTCTCAGCGCATTTTTCTAATAGTCTACCCTCTATCTGCCCTCTTTAGGGCTTTCGGGATCATAGGAGTTGACATCTTTATCATCGAGTTACATCCGGTTCGTGGATGGAGAAAGTGGTTCTTCGTGGTGTCAAATGTTGCTGGGTGGACGTCCAAGACAAGACCGCGTAATGTTCTAAGGATGCAGATGTTCATTGCAAGTGATGTGATCATAACCACAAAAGAAGCCGATTCACAGCTGTGTGGGGGGAGAACGTCACAATATGTTAATTATTTGGTTGATACTACAATTACAGGAGAACTCCATTCTCCAATTGGATGGTGCACCATCACTCTAGTTGGCCAACACGCGAAATTACCTCGATGAACATCTCCCTTACCGATCAATTGGATGAATCACGGACTGCAACATGCTACTTATCCAATGGCTCCCCAGAAAACCTGCATTGACACTTTGTAATTTTTTCCTGTGGAGGCATGTAAAGGACAATGTATTCGTCCCGACCCTTCCTGTTGCTCTAGCAGCGCTTAAACAGCGTATCAAAACCACTATCGATGGACTTGATTCAAATAGCTTAACACAAGTTTGGGCTGAAATGATTACCAGCTAAATGTGCGCCGTTGTACTAAGGGTTCACACACAGAACATGTATGACTGTCTCTAACAAAACTTTAAATAATTCCTTACAATTCTGTTGCAAGTAACATATAATATCTTAAGTTGTTCGTAATTTATAGTGCTGTGAAACTGTATACTTCTTTTTGAATCACCCTGTATCGGGAAACTTAATCTTTTAATCAAGTTTCATCAAGTTATCATCTGTAATAAAACTACCCAGCTTTCAAAAACTTATAGGTAGTTTAAAAAAAATATGACATAAAAATCATTTTAAGCAAAAGTTGAACTTTGGAATACAAATTAACATTATTGCATAAAGGTAATATTTTTTTATCGCATCATCATAAACGAATATTGTTAAGAGTACCTTGTTAATTTATTTCACTTTAAAATTATTTAAAAATCTCACACAATCAAAAGGTAATACTATTGTTGTCCACAAAAGTTGATATGGAATATTGGATGTATAAAATATAAAGTCTTCATTAAAATTAATGTATACACATGATCATACATACACAATCCTAATGAAAATTCTGATTTTGTAAATAATTCACTTTCTTAACACATATATTTAATACTTAAATTCCCTTAAACCATAATTACAGGAAAATATCTTCATGTTATATATAATCTCATTTACATATTTCTTACATTACTTGCATTCCTAAGAGATCCTTTTTTTTTTTTTAGAAAATAAAATCATACCGATCGGAGTCATTCCTCCATTTCTTGATTTAAGTCTTATATTGATAAAATTAAGCTTTTTTTGATATATTTGTTTTGACCCTTTGTTCCCTTTTAAATTTAAGAATTTTTTCCTGTTTTGAATAAAGAGTATTATGTTTTTTTATGTTGTAATAGAGCAATTTCAGAAGATAAATTTACCCCTTCAAACTTTATTAGCTTACGCTAAATTTAAGAAGTTATTCAGTTCTTGGTAATCTTTGGTATTTTATGGTAATATCTTAGTAATTAATTTTTGAGCCACATATTTGATTTAAAAACACAGAAGGAAATAATTTTATGTATCCCAAATATATGAAAAAAATATTAAAGGAAGGACACATAGTAAAATTCTTTAATCCGTGTTCCATAAAATCTTTTAAGGAAGCATATTTTAGTATGAATAACTTATTTTTTTATAAAGCATAAATTTGTAACCTTAGTTTGTTTTAACAAAGATAGCAAACTATAATGTCTTTAAAAATGGTCATGACGTAAGCACTTAATCATAACACCAAATATAACTTAAAGAACACAAGGAAGCTTCAAACAAAGCGTTTTAGATAAAAGTCCTTCCAAAATTCATGTTCTTAAGGAAATCGTTACTTTAATAAGTAATGCAGCACTGGTAGTAAGAACCTTAGAAAATACCGATAAATTAATTAATATTAATGTTATTCTATCCGCTTATCTCTAACAAATTACCTTCGACATGAATGGAAATTATGCAAATTTCACCACTCAACAACAGGCATCTTGGTTAAATCTGTTAAACAACATGTTTATTAGACTGTACATACAAGCGTAATTATCATATATTTGAAGCGAATTAACACCATCGAAGAGTTTTAACTAGTACTACATTCTACTTAATGAATTAATTTTTAATAGAGAAATTAATTAAGCTATCAATTAGTTCATAAAATTGTTCTTTATCCATTTATTTTTTTCGATATGAATGTAATCATTACCACAACGCCTAAAATATCAATTAGCATTTTTAGCACATTATGTATCAATGCTGTACAGCAAACAAAGGCGGTTGAACGCTTTTTCAAAATTTCACCTATGTATAGAAGTTACTATTCTCACGAAGCAAAAACATGAGCCGTCAAAACCTTGATTGCAATTTTCTTAATTATGATTGAGCCTAGTTTCAACCTTGGCATGATGGTAATAATATGCATAATAGTGAAATTTTTATGAAAAATATAACAAATTAAATGCATTGAAACTAACAAATGTAATATTATACATATTGTTACAAATTTTGTGTAATGAATGCTTAAAATAGAGTAAATAATTTATATATGGATGTGCAATACGTTAATATTATTTTCTGTTGTATTTATTTTATGTTAAAATTGTAATATTCGCAAGCAACATCGTTCCTTACGTTATAATAGCGGTTCAAAGGAAACTTGGCGAAATATTGGCGATCGAGTCAAGTTGGCATCATTTTTGGCAACCATTTTGACTACTTGGCGGTCATGTTGGCGACCATATTTGGCGAGCTGGTGACCTTCTGGAAATTAGTAAAGAAATCGATTAATATTACCATCTATGTAGGAGTCACGCTTGCTAAAACTGAGTCAGTGTTGTTTTGACCCTTGAAGAATCGACTAGCGACTAGTTATTACTTCGGCTGTTCAATAGGACGAGCGAGAGCTTGTAAATAATCTTCAACATACTTGTATTTTAGGCACTGATAGTTACGTCTGAGTGCTGTGGAAGGTGTGAAAACCTACTGGGATTTATTAAGCGAATTTTAGTACTGCATCCTGTATTGCAAGGATTGTTTTTCTACAAGGATTGCTTTTTTTTCCCCGAAGAACTGTCTTGCTCTTTGAGACTGATAACATAACTCCTCGAGCCCGGATTTACGTAACAATATCAAAACCAAACTGACGTTAATAACTCCCCGTTTTTATAACTCTTGTCTATGTGGCAAGAATTAAGTTTGGGCTGAACTTCGGGCCTGACTTTGGGCTAGAGAAAAAATCGTTTCCCCCTTCGAAAGTTTGTTTTCCTTTTTTAAAATACTTAAAAACCAAAGTAATTCGTTATTTTCACAAACATTTGGCATGAGATACGAGTTTTTTATTCAGCATTTATTACACTCAGCTTTAAAATAACCTTGTATTTTGATATAGTTAACTAATCATACCATTCAATTTAGTATATTTTGCTGGGATTAAAATATTTTATGTAAAGTAAGACAATATAATTCAGTAATTTTTCACGTATATGTCAAGTATTAAACTTTTGATGATTGTTTTGTTTATTTTTAAAATAACCTTTATGCATCCTTTTGATAGTTATAAGACAAAATATTAAGGAGAAAATAAATTCACTCTTCTTGGCACATTTATCTTACATATCGTACACAGGTAAGAGGTATCAAAACAGTTTTATATAAAAAAAATTAGATGATAGAGTTCACTTCATTTCATTGCCTATTTGCATAATAAACTGTAAATTAAAGTTCTTTAAGAAGGTCGAAACCGTAAAATATAAAAACATTCTATAAGTAAAGCAATACATATATATAAAGAAGCTCATCTTTTTTTTTTACAAATTCTGTAGGTAAAACAGCGTGTAGTTCGTTTCTACAAATCTTTCTCAGTCTAAGCTACAATTTGAATAGATTGAAAGAAGGTGTTTGAGGAGTTAGATTTTCTTCATATTATGGAAAATATTTTGATGGCTGTGTGTGTGGTTCTACTATTCGTTCACAAGTATTGAAATCCTAAAGGACAGTTTCAAAAATCGGATAAGAAACGTTATTAAAAAAAAATTCTCTCTTTTAGATGCTCCATTATTCCGTTCGTTATTACATCAGGTAATATGAAACATATTAAAGCAAATCCATACATTAATTGAATTTGTAAGGAAAGCAGAAAAAATATCTTGTAAAATTAGTATTAAATCCACTAATCAAAAATGGTTGGTAAAGGAAAATCTTAATTCAGATGTATGTGATTTTACGCATGTGTTTTTGAAGTTCTTGTGAACAACGAAAATATATGTTCCCGACAGTTATGTCTTAAGCCATGGGCCAACTGGTCCCAGGTTCAGAGCCTCATCTTCAGAAAGGGCCTCGTTTCGTTCTCGACTTTGTCTTAATAAGATCATGACCCGGATAATTTCAATGGTCAAGCATTATTCCCGTACATATTCTCCGAAAAACAGGGAATTTCGAACTGCCTGTCATCTAGCAAAAGTGGTAAGATTGCATTATTACGTGCTAACTGTTTTCCATGTCTAAGCCTAGGCCTAACACCATAAACAATCAACTCAATTAGTAGAAATGTGGCCATCGGCCGAGCCGATTTGTGCGTAGGTTTTTGAGATTGTGAGTCGTGCACATTTACTTGTATCAAATTCCCGTTTGAAGGAGTATTTGACAATGCATGCTATATACTATTTACTTTAAAGATCTCAGGCAGAGCCTACTTTTGCAAAAGAGCCCAGGACCTCAAAAAACCTTAAGATTTCTCTGGGACCAGGGATTCAAAGAGTCTTAAGACGTCCCTGGTCCCCGGGTAAAAAACGAATGCGAAAAGCATCTAAAGATTTAAAAAATGCAGAAAGTAACGAAAAATTACCAAATTTTATTTTTAACCTGGAAGTTATTATTGGAATCTACTTACAAGTCAGTAATGTCTGCGATGCCTTAGTGGAAAAATGACATTTCCTCAAAATCTGGAGTCTACATTCCAAATAATACAATTACGTGAAAATTTAAAGTAAATTTCCCCAACACGAACAAAGTTTTTCTTTCAGAAAGTTTCTTTTATTAGTACTTGATTGATTTTTAACAAAATATCAACTTTGTAAGTAAAAGTTAGAAAAGAAGCAGTTTATTTTCAACTGAGGAAAATACACGCTTCAAAAGATTTCTAAATAAGAAAGGATATATTATTTTTAAAAAAAAAAAAAAAAATAAAGGAATCCAATTGAGAGAAACGCAAAGAAAATGAAACTAGACAAGAAAAAAAAAGATATAAAAAGAATAACAAAATCGGCATCTGAAAATAAAGCAGAGATAAAAAAATTTTTTTTTTCCTTTTTTTTCTGTAGTTTGTAAAACCTTGGAGTTAAGATGATTACATTTTAGCAGAGATTTTGTCAATAAATCAAAAACTTTACTGCAAAATAACCGTGGCTACGTTCGTTGAAACTAAAGATAAAAATGTATAGAATAAAAGAAGAGTAGAAAAAAAGTGAAAAGGTTGGCTACTTTACTTTTTTAGAAAGAGAAAGGTGGCAACTCTTGTTTCAACATTTGTCGTCGGATGTGAGAAAAAGAACAAAAAAAGAAAAAGAAAAAAAAGATATATGAAATATCGTTTCGTATCTCGGCTGAAAACTTCTGATTTGAAATTTAGATTAACTCAGAAAGGACGCTTTACCCCTCCCTTCGCCTTTTCTTTTTGCCCATTTAGTTTAAGGTGGAATTTGTTTCATAAACGTGATTTTTCTTAAACTTTTAGTTAAATGAGAATGCATATATTCAACCTCTTTCTGAAGTAAAAATATTGAGATGTTTGCAAGTGAACTTTTAAAGTTATACGAAAATAAATATTGGAAAATAAGGCTTTTTTATTTAAAAAAAAGTTCAGCTTTGTTTTAGAACAAAATGAAATATTTTTCGTTTGAGTATGTCTCAACCATCTTTTTTGAAATCATGAATATTTTTCTAAAGAGACTTTTTGGTACAAGACTTTTGTTTAAAAGTTTTGAAATTAAAAAACGAATTTTAAATTTTAATCAATTAGAAATATAAAAATGTTTTTATGGATCTTAACTATGAATATGTAAAAAATAACACATTGAAATATCATATTCCATTTAATTTTTATTCAGGAGCGTTTATCTTTCCCATCTATGCTCAAGGCCTAGGCGGGTATAAGGGATTGAATATGCGCAAATTACATTATTGCATATTCATTTTCATTATTTTATTGTAAAATATTATATAGAACCCTAAATTTATGAAGGCCTGAGGTCATACTGAACTTTGTAGTTAAAATACCTGTTATTAACGAAATATTTAATTGTAACGATATTTTATTTTTTACTTATTTTAGTCTATTAAGGACTTTCAAAAAACTGAATTCAGTGTGATGGCTTTTTCACTATTCAGTTTTTACATATTATACTTACTATCCACGTCTAAAAATTTTTTCTATGTTGATTAAAAGAAGAGTTGAACGCTTAATAAAAATAAAACAAGGAGTTTACAGTATTTTTTTAAAGAAATATGGAGTAATTATACTATTTGTTACACTTTCAAAATAAAATCTTAAACAGAAAAGTTATTTTCAGGCTATATGTCCATTTTTTTAAAAAAATAATGGATTTATCGTGTTTCCTTAAAATTCAGAAATTTCATCAAAATAATTTGTATTAAATTTGAAAATTAAAACTCACGCAGTTTTATGAGTACTTAGAACCGATTTTTTTTTACCAACCAACTTTATTAAATTTTTTTTTTTTTTGTTAAAAAATTTTCTTTACGGAATGTTATCTTATATTTTTTGTCACGAATGTAAGAAAGATTCATTTGATTATTTTATTAAATTGCCATAGAATCGAAAATATAGCGCAATTTAAAAACTGCTACCATTTGCTTAAGGTCAGATAAATTTTCATAAAATGAACAAAGAATGGGATTTATTTAAATGAAAACAAATATACAAACATAATATTTTATGGTTTTTTTATTTATAACCATTAATCGTAATGACAAACTGTTTAGTCTGGGTTTTACATACCAGATGGCGCAGTTAAGCAAAAGGTGGAGATTAAATGAAAAATAGTTCTGTAAAATACGAGAAAAATATGAAGCACGGAGGGAAAAAAATGGGTATGTATATCATGAATAAATATGCCAAACAAACCTTCATAAAGACGTTCATACACACATGTCTAACAAATAATTCTTTAATGCGCGTTTAATTTTCATATTATTATTTTACTTGTTTGCGCTAAAAATGAAATGAACAAATTACATATTTTGCTAAATTGAAATACATGAGTTGTCAAAAGCTGTAAAGTAAACGTTCACAGAAATTAAATTATTTTTGTCATTCCATATTCCTGAATAATTTTAAAAATATGTTTAAAATATACCAGAAAATGTGAATAGAAAAAAGGGGATAAAATTTTTAAAATGTTTTGCAATAAAGAATGATCTAAAAAAAAATTAGGCAAATAAGAGTCAAGATGATTATTTATAGCCAAAAATGTCTTACAAAAATTTATTTTAAAAATTATGCTCAAGAATAAATTTCTGAAGGCAACGTAATACGTAGTTTCATTTTATTTTGAAATGTAGTTACAATAATAAAATGCTTGAAAAAATTGAATTCAAAAATTAAACAATCATTATATGCTTCTTAGTAATAAAATTCAATGATCTATGTGAAATTCTCGAAAATCAAGGGAGTTCAATAAAAATTGAAGTAAAAAAAAAGAAAAATTCAAAGAGACGTAAAAGTTGCTTGGGAAGACCAACAAATGACAAATTATTATTATTATTTTTGAGTCAAGATGCCGAATTTTAGTTCAAAAATTAGTTCGAGATTTTATTTCGCAAAAGACCCGCTGCGCAGAATAAAAAATAAATGGTGCACGTTAGAATTGGAAGTGTCCACCCTCGAAATTATGAGACAAAAAAGTTCAAAATGCCATTTGCATCATTTGTTCGTGATTTGAAATCCTAAATTATGTTGCTAAAGCTTTTTGCTTCTGTAGAATAACTTTCATAAGGCCTTTAGCTAAAAGATGGATAATTAACCCCTTCCCGGTTTTTCCCGAGCTGAGCTCGGGCAGGTGAAGCGTACCATTCTGGCTTATCCCGAGCGTAGCTCGGGCATTGTGAAATTTGCACCGTGCAATATGTCTTTCACGAATTATTTCACATGTGCTTTTTACAGTTTCGAATGATTAAAAAGTATTACTCGGTGGAATTTTCTAAAAAAAGAGGACGTTCTTCTGCTGAGCACACCCCTTAACGCTTGTTTGAAAGACATTTTATTTCCAATTTCCCAACAGAGAAGAAACTCAATGCAACAGACAGTGTATATTCATTTGTTGCATAAACAGAGACAGTAAGAAGAGGCAGGTAGAAAGTGAAAAATTCTACTGTCCAGATGGTGATTTTGGGTTAAATGTGTAGTACCGTGTTTTCACATTTATCATACACGATCAAATTTTGATTAATAATTTCATAATAATTTATGTAAATGCAAAAGATGTAAATAAAATTTTTACTTCCAAGATAAAAACTAGGAATTCTAAGTTTTAATATTTATAGTTAATGTGAACTGACTCCAAAGTTTAATGGTTTCTGCCATACAGAAAGCCTTTACAAATAAATTGCTCAATTAGTTAAATAGATTTTTTTACATCAACTTTTAGGAAACTTTGTATGAGAATGATGCTATTATATGTTTAAAAAGATATGTATGTTTTTAAATAAGCATACAAAAAATTGACATTTTTTTATCCATAATCTAGAAATAAAATGAACCTGGAAGGGATTAATTAATGAGGAATTAAACTTCAATGTATTAAGCTTGCATAAATTAATACAAAATGTATCATTTTTATTTCAAAGATTTTGGAGCTGTTATTTATTTTAATATTTCATTTATAACGAAATTTTAAATTTTGAAGCTGATAATTCAAAATTATCAAAATAATTGTACAACTATTATTTATTTAAGGATAAAAAGTACTTTTACATATTATTTATCGGCATATATTATTATTTTTACTAGAGACAGATTTCTCTACCTCACTAGTTAATTAATGTGGATGAGCATGTCAAGCTTATCTAATAACATTCTAAAATAGAGATACGAGCTATTGTTTCATGACATGGATAACATGTCTATAAAAATATCAAAATTTAGGAAATAGAGTTTATCCTATTCTCCTCTCTTTCTCTGTGTTTCCTACACACACGCACACAAACATACACACAAACACAAAAACTAATCCCTTCTACCTAAAATCTCAATCGAAAGCTTAGGAAATGAAGAACGGAGAGAAGATTACAGCTTTTGTATCTCTCAACCAATATCAAATACGTCGGTGGCTCAGATCCGTATTAATGTATTCCTTGACAATGTTTGAAAATGTACTAAAGATTTCTGCCAAATCTCTAAACAGCAATTCTATAGGACATGTGAATATTTATTATTTCTCTATGTTATTCTGTGTTAAAACCTTGCATTCGGGGTCAAAACATTACTATTTCCATAAAAACATGAACTAAAAAGCATCCATTGTTGATTAACTTACCTTTTATAATTCGGAAGCTCTTAAGCCAAATCACAAAATTGGTTATTTAATTTTAGCTTTGCTGGTATTCCTATGCATTGTAGCATGTTTGATGTTCTTTAAATGTGCCGAGGAATAGAGTCGTCATATTGGAGTGATGTGGAAATTGGGAGAGTAAAGTGCTAGCTGAAATGCTTCTTTTTTTGTCACTTTACCGTGGTTCAAAAGTATGAAGTTCATTGTCAAGAGCCCTTCACTTGCTTGTAAGAATGTAGAGTTAAGGTATCTGACAACGCGTTCAAAACCGTGATTTTTCAAAAGCGTATAAATGGATAATATTTATGAAATTTAGTGTCACTTAGATTAGAAAATGTATATAAAATTGTTTTAAGAATATTATTAAAATAAAAATTATTTAAGTACAATATTTTGACAAAAAATGAACATAGAATGACCCATTTTCAAAATATTCTCCTTTTGTGAAAAATACTTCTACTATAATAATATTTTGCTTGTATATAGCTCAGACCTCTGTACAGAGGCTCAACTAGAATTTTTGAAATATATAACTTAGAAGTGGGTTTATCCATGTTTTACAACAACAGAGGGAAGAAATTTTAAGAAAAAAACGTCGGTAATTATTTCAATCGGTTGTAACTCTGAAAATAATGTTAAATTTTCAAAAATCATAGTTGAGCCTCTGTACAGAGGTCTGAGCTATATACAGGCAAAATATTATTATAATAGAAGCATTTTTCACAAAAGGAGAACATTTTGAAAAAAGGTTATTCTAAGTTAATTTTTTGACGAAACATTGTATTTAAATATATTTTTTGTCATAATGTCCTTAAAACAATTTTATACGTGTATTCTAATCTAAGAAACACTAAATATCATGAAAATTATCCATTTATGCGCTTTTTTAAAATCATAGTTCCGAACGTAGTCGGATACCTTAATAAGTAATCAGCTTAACATTCCCATTGAATTAAAATTGTTCTCTCTCTCTATTATAATTTTTTTCATTTGATCAATAAAAATATGTGTGGGTATGTGCTTGTCTTCCTTACAGAGACGTTTTAAGACTCTTTGAGGTCCTGGGTCCAGAAAACTCTTAAGATTTTTCGAGGCTCTGAGCCCCTATGCAAAAGTAGGCCTTACCTGAGATTTTTAAAAGTAGACAATATATAGCTTGCATTGTCAAATACTCGTTCTAACGGTAATTTGAAACAAATAAATGTGCACGAATCCCAATCTCAAAAACCTAGGTACAAACCGGCTCGACCGATGGCCGCATTTCGACTAAATAAGTGGAATGATTATTTGTGGTATTTGTCCTAGGCCTAAATATGGACATTGGTCATCACATAATAATAATAATACAGTCTTACCACTTTTGCAGTTGACATGCAGTTTGAAATTCTCTGTTTTTCGGAGAATATGCACGGGAATAGTATTTGACCATTAAAATTATCCAGACGATTAAAATTATCATGATCTTATTAAGACAGAGTTGGGAACGAAACAAGGCCCCCACCGAGGGCGAGGCCCAAGGCAAGGGCCCACTTGGCCCATGTTTAAGACGTTCCCGTTTCCTTTCCCCTACTTCTATGTCCAGCATGCAAGCTATCAAATAAAGGAATATCTAAGCAGCCTGTTTCCATTACTCACAAGGAAAAAAAATTTCTAAACTTGTACTCAAAATGATTAAATATATTTTTCTTCATATGCTAACAATTATAATGAAGAAAAATAAGTATGATGTGCACGCGCGCACAACATTAGAATATTTTAAAATTACAAAGATAGAGCCTTCTGTAAAGTACTTTCGATATTACTTGATATGCAGTTTATGTGCAAAATAACAGTTATTTTTGTCAAAAAAGAAACTACATATTATTTCAATCATCATTTCATGTAAATGAATCATTTAACTGTTTGAAGAATTTAGATGGCAATGTGCGTTTCAATGTGGTTTTTTGCTCGAGTAATTTTTTTTTTTAAATTTATTCGCTGAGCCATTGTTTTTGCAAAATAGGGGGAGGGGAACAATCAAGTAACAGCCTGAGGTCACCATTTCAGATTATTTTTTTCCTTAAGAAAAATTAATCTAAATCAATTATTTAAAATCAGTATTATTAATGTAATAATATTGACTTAAAACATTAATGTTAGATATATTTACCGTAAAATCCGGCATATAACGCGCACTTTAACACACAAAAAAGATCGAAATTTAAGGGTGCGCGTTATACGCCGAGTATAAAAATGATAGCTTTAAAAATAACAAAAGATATGAGCATTAAAAAAAAATTTACTTCTACGCATATCAAAATACAGTTTATTTAAAAGAGCTAAAAAAATTTTTTTAAAAAATGAGCTAAAAAAGAGCTTTGTTTCTAGAAATATATCATTTTTCATAAGTCTGGGATAATATCTCCTATAATTGACTTCAAAACATAAGAACATTGTATACCAACATTTCAGATATTTTCGTAAAAAGTGGGTGCGCATTATACAGCGAATATACCTAAAAATTAAAAACTGCAGCTCTTAAATAGAGGTACGCCGGATTTTACGGTAAATCAAAAAGAGTCAAAATTATTAATTTGAATTAACTAAAAAAATTTGAAAAATTAAAGGTAATATTATTAATTTGAGTCACAGAATACATATTTTGATGGAAATTTGTAAAAAAGCCATTTTAATAGGAAATATATCTAATTTCATAATTCAGAAATATGGCTAAGTGAGATGCACCCTCTCTTTCTCTTTATCTCTCTCTCCTTAACAAACATTACTCAGATGATATCTCTTCTCTTAACTTCCACATCATATTCACCCAATGAGGACGTAGAGGGAATATTCGATTTAACATTCAACAGCTCCTATTACACGAAATTTATTTAAAAGTAGACATTAGCTTGAATATTAAGATAAATACATCGCTAATATTTATATTTCTGATTGATAAGTAATCTCGAAAATTGGTACCCCGTCTCATTTTACATTCTAGACAGATGATCAATTAAAACAAAGAGCAAAAACGATCTTTTTTTGTGTGTGTGTGTGTATGTGTTTTTATGTAATCAACTAACACCAAGTAATTCACATAACTGATTATAATTAGCAGTGATATATATATATATACATATATATATATATATTGCTTCCTATTTTATTGAATTTTTCTTGTTGAAGAAACCTGATTAATCTGAATGAAGCAGTTAAAGTCTGGAAATCAACGACATATTCTTCAAATGCTTATAACAAGATGTCATCATAATAATGCTTAACATTCTCTCTTCTCTATTTTAAGATATGGAACACAAAGAGCTTTTACATAAACTTTAAATTTAGTCCAATTAAATTAAGAGAGGGCCTTATAGAATTAATTATTGACGATGAATTTCAAAATTCATAACCTTCATCAGAATATCTATGGTAACTAACCACGTCAGACGCGGTGATGCATCTGCTGATCCTAAGCCAAGAAACTTTGTAACAGATAATTAGAAGGAAAGGAAAAGTTCTTATTAGTTCCTATAACAAGAGAAGTTAGAGCCTACTTTTCAAGTAATTTCCAAGTAGAAACTTCAACAACCTTAAGGAGAGAGCATGCCGTAAAGAAAAAGTTATGCTTATATATATAATCTAAGAGCAAGTGGGACTGCAGACACACACAATAGAGTTTTGGTCTGAATATGGGTCCCTCTTAGAAGTAAGATACCGAATCTAGGGCCCATATCCGTGAACTTGACAGAACAAAAAATCTCAAATGGGAATTTTTCAACTTTAGTCAATCGGAGGAAATTTAAATTTGCTCTACTAAAGAGGTCATAGTACAACAGTAAGTTTCAATGATTATTTAGTGCTGCACAAAAAGCGAAAAAAATTCGCCTTGGTGGCTTAGAGGTAGCGTACTTGCCTCGTAAGCCCAAGGTTACGAGTTCGGTCCCGGTTGGAGTTGATAGATTTTCTGGATGCAAAAATTGTAGGCACCATGTCATATGATGAGGCATGTAAAAGAGTCCTTGAGTATCAATAAGGCTCTGTGGTACTCTCGGCAATATTTAGCATCCGACGAGAGCTTGAATTGAATAAATTCAAGTGACAAAAATTTAGCAGTGGAAGTGGTTACTAGACGGTGCCACTAATGACTGCCACACTTGGGGACTTGCCGAATCTGCTTAGGCTTAGTTACCAAAATACGAATCATTTTTTTAAAAAAATGTGAAATGAAAATGGTGTTATCCAATAATTCGGATAAGTAACATTATTCAAACTAGAATTCCAAGCTTCCCAACTAAGAATTATTCACTCACCAAGTGAAAGTTTCTCTCGTTATTTTGCTGCAAGGGAGAAAGAGAGAGAGAAGTCTGTTAAACTAAAATTTTTAACTATGATAATTTTATGGCCTATGTATACATAAATGTAGCCAAAAGAAAATTATTTAATTTTTTTGTGGGAAAAGGGGACGGTTTCGAGATTTTTAGTAGTAATTATGTAATGATTAGAATTTAGTACAACTTAATTACATATATTTACTCCCTCTCATCAGTTAATTATCTCACATTATTCAATTAGGAATGGGAACGCAATAGAATTACATTTGTTCCATCTATTTCGCTAATATATATCGTGAATTTATGACGTATAATATAACGTGTCCTGTTCATAATGATTAATAGAAATATTTAAAGATAAATTATTGCTCAAATTAATACTCTTGATCCCTGCCAAAATGCTACAGAGTTATTTTTTAAGTACTTAATATTTTTAAAATGTTAAAAAAAGAATATTTAATTTTTTTAAAATTTTATAACATTTCTTTATTTTTAACACAGAAGATACTAATTTTACTGTTCACGATGAATCATTCCAAAATAAATTAGTACTTTTAAAGAAAAAAACTGATGTCCTTGTATACACTAAAATATTGAATTTAACATTTAAGACATTATTGACATTGATTTAAGACATTAATCATGGTTTCGTTTCTTTTAAAACCATGTATACTTAAAAGCGGAAAATGAGTTTCTGCAATAAATATAAACATGGGCATTTACTTATTCTTGACATTCAGTAAATTTTTATGAACATTGTAAACTACACGAGTGCTTTTATTGACGGTCCACGTGAATTTCAGCTACAGTCAAGTGACGAAGACGACACCTGTGCTAGCACAATCTTTTCCTAATGTCCACACCACGCCAACGGGAGGAGTTGTAACACCGATAGATTTAATGTGCATCAACCCCTCTACACGGTGAGTCTTCAGTGGTACCAGAGAGGATTCGAATTCAAGACATGCCAGCCACAAGTTGGTGACCATGACCATTAGGCTACACCAGCCTCAATAGAAGAGAGAGGGAACATACACACTCTTAATGCCGTATCACACGTACAAGTTTCGAGCAATTTTTCGTCCAATTCGTGCAATTTTTACTCAGTTGCCATAGCAACGGCTTTCGAACAACTTTTTACTAGTGCGCTCAAAAATTGTTCCAAATAAAAGTTGCTTGAAATTCCAGCCAATGGGGTTCTTCGGCACACTACGTCATAAACAAGATGGTAGCTTCGACTTAGTGAAAAGCATCAGATATGTCGTATAATATTTTAATGATGTATAGTATTTTAACGGCGTATAATATTTTAAATAGAATGGAGCTCCATTTCCGTTTACGGCCATCAACAAAAGCGCGAGCGAATTAAAGGAAATAATTTTGGATGTTCATTTGCCGAAGCAGAAAAATCGGCGAGTAATGTTTCAATGCGGAGAAAGAGCGCGGCTGACGTCAGAGCATATTGCTTTCTTTACGGCAACCCTTCCTCTTCAGATAGGGCGAAAAATTGGTCGAAAAAATTGCACCAAAAATGTACGTGTGATACGGACCTTCAGGAGAAAAACTGTATCATTCTAAACGATAAAACTGGATTAAGAACTAAAACTAAACTAAACTTAGCGGCGCAACAGCCCATGAGGACCAAGGCCTACTGTGCCCATATCAGTTTAAGTTATCTTGGGCTCTGAGGTGCATGATCAGCACTGCCTATTTGAACTAATTTCGGGCCTTGAGCGCAGAAGATCTACAGACCCTTGGCACTGGCGGATCGAAATATATTACCAGAAAACCTGATTAAGTCCAGCTTATCCGGTCCCTTACGAGTCCTTCCGGGCCCCGGGACCCTGGGCGCCAGCCTCAAGCATCCAATGGATAAACCGGCACTGATGGCAGATATTCCGGTCAGGTAGTCAATCTAACACGAGAATTAAAAACTATATCATTTAAATAAAGAGCATCAAAACAAATATTTTTCACTCAATGATTTCACTAATGGATTTTCATATTAATATCTGAAGCGAAAAATTTTCACAAATTCCATTATATGCAATTCATTTAAAACTGTTTTCTTAAGCAATTATTTTTCTCAAATTTGGCCGAATAATATACTTTCTTCCGTCACCTATTTTTCAGCATTTCAAGGGCACAACTGAACGCATGCGGGGATGTAATAAAGATCGCTGAAACCATTATCATAATTTTCGTAAGTTAGTTTGAGTAATCCATTCTTTGAAAATGTAAATGCAAACACACTAAAACTACCATTTCTTCCTTCCTGATTTAACACTCATAGTGTGTAAACAAATCTCACCCCCTTAGATACAAAGTATACAAACATTTCTTTTAACAAACTAAACTTCCCAAAACATTGTATTTTCGAATCCTTCTTTTGGTAATCACTCTTTCCCCTTTTAATGTGACCAAGATATAATTGCAGCATTAACTCCACAACCAAGAAAGAGAAGGGGAAAAAAATGGTTCGTGTCATACATCCTCTTGCGTAATCTGCGAATCATTTTCAGAGACGTTAACAACCCTATAACACCCTCCAATAACAGCAGAGAGGGGTGCGCCCGATGACTGACAAATGTGGCGAGACTTATTTTCTTCGATGAACAACCCGTCATTACACACCCTTTTCTAGTCTGGGCCTCAGCGGTCGATAGTTGAGTTGAGTTGTGAGGATCTTGTTGAAATATCCCTGTGGTCAGTCTTCAGTGCATGGGGAGTAACCATCGGTAATCGGAACGGTTATTCCTGACGTGTTAATTGTAGATGGAATGGGAAGAGAAATTGGAAAGAAGTAGGCACGAGAGAAAACTCTCTACAGTCAAAATATGGTGTACTTGAAATTGCTGACAGAGGAAGATGTGTTCATTTAGAAGGAAAATACTTTAAAAGACAGCCTTTTTTTTAAGTTCAATAATCACAGTTCTTCGCGCGTCCAATTCTATTCTTACTTAATTTGAACAAAAGACGAGTATTAGAAATGGCAAAGTTCGTTATAATGCTTCACTTGTGTCATTAGTAACAGTAACCTAAATTATTGTTAATATCGAAAGAAACTTATTTCTCGGGTATGGTTGTTTCTGCGTAATGATAAAGAGAAACAGGATTTTATACAAGATCTTTTTATCTGGAAAAAGAATTCCTCCTTTATATGACATTCCTCTATTTCATCATCGTATAGAGCTCAGGATCACATATTTCTTTGTTTGGGTTGAATCAAAATATTATTTTTCTGGCGTAAAATGTAATCCATATTTTGTACTAATATGTTATACAAAGTTTTCATTTTCAATTTAAATGAGATATAACGTATTTATGCATGTGGGCTACTTAAAAACTCTACAGATGTAGCATAATTAGTGGAATATAACGCATTTATGTGTGTGGACTGCTTCAAAACTCTACAGATATAGTATAATTAATGGAATATAACGCATTTTTATGTGTGTGGGCGATTTAAAAACTTTACAGAGATTTAGTATAATAAATAGATTAATTGTTTGAACTTCACGTGGAAAGCGTGTTAGAGCGAAATAGTTCATTTTTGAAAATATATGCTGAGTTTTATTCAAGTTCTTTGACATTAGATTGATTGATTGCTTATTAACATCAAACTAAGAAACTGCATGATGGTCATTGGTGCCGGACATCATAATTTTGTGAATCTCGTTCAAGTGACAAAGACGACACTTGATTTGGCACCACACTTTCCCAGCACTCCAAAGTGAAGAATTTGAAACTCGAAAAATTTAACGTGCATCAGTCTCTACTCTACGGGCTCTCATATGATATATACAGGGTATCCCAGGATCTTTGGGACAAACTTTAAGGGAGATAGGGGACACCAGATTTGCATAGCAACCCATGGTCGGAAACGTCTTCGTTTGGCGCTAGGTGGCGTTATTCACAAGAGCATTAACATATCTGTACTACCGCCGGCATTTGAGCTGTCATCGTCCGCAGGAGTATGGTACGTTTTACAAGCACAGAGCTGGCAGTTAAGCACCTGATTTACGGATTAGTAGAAGGGAATGTACGAGCAGTAGATAGATTATATCGCGAAAGGAGCCCACAAAGAGATGCACCGGATCGCCGGATGCTTACTAATTTACATCAGAATTTCTGTGAATACGGATTATTACAAGGTAATAGGCATAGTGAGAGCTGGAAATGAATCTGGTTGCAAGAATCGTATGTGTTGTTGCGAATATCCAATAAAATCCAGGTGTATTTGAACGAGTCTACCAACCCATGATCTGACGGTGTAACGTCTGCATCGCTCTAGCAATGGGGAAAACTTTAGACATATGTTGTGACATTTTCATACATCGTTTACCATAGCTTCTTTATACGCCAAATGTCGTCGACATAGCAAGGGCCGTTTTGGTCGCCTTCGGCACCATTTGATTTCACTGCATGGACAAGAAAACAAAAGCAACATTTTCATAGCATGTTTGACCAATAAATATTTGAGACTCCCTCAGTCTTCTTGTGCGTTTCTTGTACCAATCATACTACTTTCCCATGAAGTTTCCTACCACGGGTTGCTATGCAAATCCGAATCCCTATGATGTCCCCTACGTCCTCTTAAAATGTGTCCCCCAATAACCATAGAACAGCCTTTATAGCTTTATAATCTTCATAAGTTAAAACTAAAGTGTAAGTTTTTAGTCTAATTAACTAAGAAAATTAATACATAAGAAGTTTTTTAAAAAAAGTGAGTCATTGTATTGTGTGATTTTATTACTGATGTAGATAGCTTTTACAAAAGATTATGACTCTTTATATACATCTGATAGTGTCTAAAAAGACTATTTATGTTAACCACTTTATTTATCTATGAAAGAATGGTACTATAAAGAAAATTGTACTTCAGTTTACTAAAGATTAATTACAATTAAGTATTATCATAAAATCAAAGCACCGTATAAATCATATTCGAACAAAATTAAAAAAAAAAAAACCTAACGAATTCTAAACAAAAAGGCAATATCTTTAAAAATTTAACCCATTATTTCTTCAAAGTATTTTTCATTTGTAAAAGTATATATATTTTCAATGGAGAAAATTCTACTATAAATTGAAATAAAAGAACGACAGTGAAAATGAATAATAAAATCTCGTTAAAATTAGATTATATAAAATTTTCAACGTTTATTTAATATATTTAAACACAAACTTAGTATTTAACATTTAGAGAGAATTAGTAATATTCAAAGTAAAATGGAATGAAATAATTTCTTTATATTTAATTTTGCACTATTTGTAATCTCTCTGAACAAGATTTATTTCTGTTTTGTTCAATAGCATGAAAAAAAGAACCACGAATAGCAAATTAGCAACTAATTAGAGCTTAAAATGGAGATTAACGTCTTCTGCCTTGAAGTTATTATAAAGATTATAATGATACCCTTTACCACACTCTTTATTTCAATATTTTTCTTTCCATTCATCTTGAATCCTGCAAATTAACATGTATATGAAATATTTTAATTGGAAATAATGATGACAGTTTTTTTTTTATTTCATTCCAATTTTTGGAAGAACTTTATTTGTTGAACTACTTTTGTCACAATTATTTCAAGGTATTATGATGCTAGTATGTTGTTTTTGCAAAAAGGTTAGTCTTGATTATAATAATGGAAGTATAATTAGTGAAAAAGATTGGCTGCTGAAAAAACAACTAACATGCAGATATACATCAGACAAAACACCACAATAGCATGAATATGTACACAATATAATTTCTAGAGTTCAACATACTGGCATTTAAGATTTTCTGATTTTTACATAAATAATAATTATTGGTGCTAAATAAAGAACACGATCTCTTTTTAAACAGATTCATTACAAGGATTTCTATATAGAATATCATTCATAAAATTATGTAATTTCTAATATTTCCTTCACTTTCCGGAGAAAAGGTTTAGAAAATATATTTTAATCTTCAGCAAGAATTTTTTAAAAAAATAAATTCGGTTAATGTTTTAACCAAAATAAATAAATAAATAACGGAGGGAATAGAAAATATTTCATTTTTCTCCATAAATGCCAAAAAATGGGGGTTTTTTTTGAAAATTTTAGAAAGGAGCTTAAAATGCTTATAAGAGAATGTAGAATCTTTTTAAACTTTATCTTTCAAATACTTTATAAGCCCATCTTAAAACCTATCATTAATGTCACAAAAACCCACACAATATACATCTTTTTAAATAACATTTTCAAATAACCCAAACTTTTCCTAATATTTAGATTCAATCTACATTTTTTAAAAATAATAATTTCTAAATTACCGAAAAAAATTTCTTCAACCAGAACTTTTAAGACTCAAGACAATTCCAAACTTTTGCTTCAACTTCCAAAACAAGTGACTATAAATAACAAATTCCATCAACTTTTATAACCGAACAGAATCCTTCCATAAAAACAAGTTATAAATAAAAAAATAAATAGAAATTTACATTTTAAAAAAAGAAGAACCTTCCATTGTATATACATTCTCACAAAATAGACCCAAGCTCTCGACGTTGTTTAGGAGAATACCAAGTAGAAAGAACCGGGGATAAAGCATCGGCAAAAATTATAAAATACGTTCCATTAATATTCCAGAACATCATCGACTCATCGAACTAAAGTATGGGAAAAAATTTGAAACGAGTCAACTTCGAATTTCACCCGTATGAAGCGAGAACGATTTTGATAGACACAGTTTCTTACGCGCTCAAACGACCAGACGTGATCGGATTACCGATACTGAAGATTTTCATTGAAAACCGTCGCACGTTTTATATTAGCGACATTCTAAAGCCTAACTTTCCACTATATTGCTATTGTACAACCCAACTTTTTCTTGCGGAGGAATATATGTGTGCCAGCTCCTGCAACGAAATAGTTAAACATTACAGCTTTATGAGTTATCTGGGAATCATTCCGCGAGGCTTACCGGAAGGTATGATAAAAGTTAAGAATGAAATTCATCCAGTAAATTGCTTTCTTCCCCTTCATTGCCCGGCTTTGAAAGCAATTACGTACGAAATTAGATACCTGTAGGGATGTTTTGAAAGGATTTGTGCAGGATACAAAACAATTTTGAAGAAATTTTTCTTATAAAATGCGTTCTATACTTGTATTGTAATCAGCGGCGTAGCTACCGCCATATCAACCGTATCAATGATACGGGGCCCCCAAGCTACAGGGCCCCAACACGTGTAAGAAAAAAAATTGTAAATATTAAGACTCCCAAACGAGGGCCCCAGAGAAACCTTCAATACAGGGCCCACTCAAGACTAGCTACGCCAGTGATTGTAAGATCATTTCCAGTAACTGTACCAGCTGCAGCCTTGTGATCATGGACTTGCGGCTGGCGTGTTACGAGTTCGAACCCTCTTGCAACTGAAGACCTGCCATAAAGAGTTGCTGATACACGTAAAATCTACTACACAAAGTCCTCCCGTTCGTGTGTCGGAATTCGGAGAGGGAGCTGCCAGTTCAAGTGTCATCCTTGTCCCTTAACCGGGGCTCAAAATAACAAAGTCTGTTGCCTAGTACAATACCTGTCTGTCTGCTTTATAGTACAATATTAAAAAACACACACTGGCTCATCTCCAGCAATTAGCTGAAATTTAAGAGTATTCGTTGATAATATTATAAGCATAAATATACTTTCATGAGAATAAATAAGACAATTAAATACATTATTTCAAGGTTATATTATACGAATAAGCCGCAGTATTCAAAGTCATCTTTATTTTGAATCTTAGTTCTATTGAAGATCCGTAGAGGGGCAAATGCATGTAGAATCTGTGGCATTTAACCCTGTATCTACCGCATTATGATTTACTGCAGTTTTTTTTTCATGTAATTTTTTTTTGATCACTACATTGAAAATTAAGGGATACACATAAACAAAGTACTCAACTTTGGGAAATTTAATCCGTTAGAGCTAATTAACTAATTAAAGATATTCAACTGTAAAATTAATTATATATACACTCTGTTCACTTAAAATAAATAGTAAAATCTCTTTTCTAAGAGGTCTTCACTAATATACTAAACAAATAAGACACTTAAATTTTTACATTAACTATTTTTCGGGCAAAAATAATAATCTTTGCAATCCGCTGAAAACGCAATTTCTGCTATAAAACTATTCGCCTTTCCCACTAAAAGGCTCATCACAGAACCCATGCTGCCATATATCTTGAAAGAGTGGATTTCAAAGAATATTCCTGCTAAGTATCGTCAGAATAATCGTTATTCTATGTAATTTTAAAGTGAGTGGTACCTATAAGTACAGTCGGTAGATAAAGGGTTTAAGTCCGCACGTTGGTGCGAGAGGGACTGGAAAATGAAGTCCCATATAGTCCTCATTCTTCAAAATGTGAGTTTAATGCCATGCAGTTTTCGTTCTTCAAAAACATACGAGATAAATTGGAACAAATCCAAGCTTCTATCCTTGGATACTCCATGTTTTTAACAATACAACTTGTTCCCTTGTCAATGCCATGAATGTTCTCAAGGATCTTGTCTAGTCTATGACTAGCCAGAAAGATTAAAAAACAACAGCAATATTCTTCCAATGAATACATAAACATAGTATAATATGATGCATAACGTGCAGAAGAACCGTTTGGGGAACAAAATGATTTGCCTGTCAAATGCAGAATAGACAACTAATTACTTCGTTAAATCAGTAATGGTAAACAACAAAACTTAAATGCCTATTTTAATTCATTTATTTATTTATTTCGGTTTTAAATATGGTGTAAAGCTAAAAATAAAAATCTGGGGAGGAGATTTTTCCCCCGAGGGAAAAATTCTTCCCAAATGGGGAATTTTATTTTCCTATCTTGATATGCATCTTTCGTTTCTTTCTTCATATATTTTATTAAACGCTTATAACATATGCAAGAAATTTAACAAAATTCCTCAGATGAAAGCGCTTTTTACACTCTGCCTTTTAATTTCCATACTTTTCTTAAAAGTTTAAGATATTAAAAACTTTTTTTTTTTTAAAAGCATTTTTTTGTAGTTTGTTCAAACATAATTTTTCAAATAAAATTAATTTTTACTTTTCATCTGCACGTATATAGGGCGTAAAAAAAAGGAAATCAATAATATAAATTGATTACGTAAGTCTTTAAATGTTCTTAGCTTAAAATACACATTTTGCACGAGAAAAATAAAACCAAAATTTGCTCTCTACACGCAAAGCTTTCTTTACCCTAAAACATTAAAACTTATATACTGCAAAGAAAACATCCTCCACCAATTTTTTCACTTCAGTTCTCACCCTCTTTTAAAATCCAAAAAGACTTCTGATTATATTACTTCTGCTTTTATAAGTGTTAAAACTTTTTCAATATAATGACAAACAAATTTGTATTTTCTTTAACACTAATACTAAAAAATCATTAAATATTAATTTATTCTGTATTGTTTGCGGCTCCCAATCTCTAAAATTAGAACATATTGTACTTAAAACAAACAGTTAATTGAATACATCAAAATTATCTTGATATTTGCACACTACCTACGCTTTTCAAAATAGTTCCCCCTCCCCCGGATATCCACCGAGAGAATGTATTTATATTTCAAAACACCAATCACGCTTATTACCGGCAGATGTTTCCAACTATACACCAAGGAAGCTTCGTTAAGAACAATAAAACACAGATTAATCAAACCCTGTTCAACTAAGTCGAAACTTATCTCGCCCAGACAATAAAATGGGAAAAGACAATACGATCTGAGAGGTAGATGAAGTCAAATCAAAAGTTCTCCACGTTATCTCCCAAGAGAAACAATAAATGGAAAACTCGTGATCCCAAAATTGAATTGGTTTCCCGCCAAAAATATCTGAAACAAAAGAAGACGAGATTCGATACTGGCATCGATAATGAGATGGAACAGAATTGCCGAACGTGATTCGATAAGAGTTGTGAATTGTGTATGCGGGACGATCGAAAACTTTTCCATTCACTGGTTTTTGAAGTTCAATGTTTTGATGGAGAATTCCAGAGAGAGAAAGTGGTTTGTTGATGCTTCTAGTGTGACGAAATAGAACATCATCATTTAAAGTAGAGTAACAGTGAAAAACACATTCGAAATTAATACACTATAAATTTGAGATTGATACCAATTTCTTCACATCAGTATACAAGTAATCAGTTCCTCGGAAAATGTCTGAATTTAAGTAAAAAAAGAATATTAAAGGAGTGATTTCAATCTACAGTTATTTTATGTAATATAATAAATATTAGGATTAAATATCCGTTCTAGATATAAGGTATCTCCCCCTTCTCCAGCAAGTCGCAAACACACAACAACATACAGGAATAAAATATCTTGTTGACCGACCTAAATAGGGATTCCTTCTCATCCCAGTGGTCTAACGCGTACACGGTGTAGATGTGAGCCGTCCCTGGTTGGTGGTTCAAATAAAACACTCATGCCAAGGTCAAACGCTTGTCGTCCTCGCCTTGGTGACCATCCAAATCTTTAATTATTTATCTACCAGATACGTAGATGGGTTTTATGTTATTCATGCAAATATATTCCTCCCATAAATTTACCATCTATAAGTGCCGGATTTACAACTCGAGGCATCACAGGGATCTTTCCTTTTTCCTATGGGTTTTGCTGTCTTTAGTAAACATGAATGACGCTCCCCTTGATAATTTAGCGATCTTTTTCTATTTGTCATTTCAATTTTGTACTTTCGTTCACAAACCATGAACAGCACATTTGTCGAACCGCACGTCCATTAATAAAATTATTAACGTTGCCAAAAAAAAACATTTTTCATTCATCCTAATTGAGATTTGGAATTACAGTAAGATAATTTCTAAATTATTTTAAGATACATTATTTTTTTACATCTTCTAATTATTTTGATAGCTCTGTTCGCTATAGTATTTATTCATTCAAGAACACCTCACCGCGGTAGCCTAGTGGCTATGGTCACGAGTTCGTGTCCAGCGTATCATGAGTCCGAGCCCTAATGCCACTGAAGACTCACCGAGTAGAGGACCTGCTGCACGTTTAATCTGTCTTGGCAAAATATCCTCTCGTTGGCGTAGTATGATAGCTGGAAAAGGGGGTGTAACAGGTCAGGTAACCCCCCACTCAAGTCACTTGACCGAGGTTCAAAATTACGAGGATCGTCGCCAATAGCCCAAGTGTTGTTTTATAAATGTGACGTTAATAAACACTCAATCAAAACTACAATTGGGATATTCATTAAACATAGATCTGAAACGCGTTTAAAAAAAAATAATTAAATAATTATATTCTTAATTCTTTTACAGGTATTCAAATCAGGTTTGAAAAACAATGTATACGAGGTGTGACTCAGAAAAAAAAACGAGACTGGTCCAATAAATCATAGTACTTACAGAATTAGTTGTTTGTGACATTATCACCTTCAAAGTAGTTTCCTTCAGCATTCACAAGCTTCTGCAGTCAGTGTTGCCATTGTTAGTAAAGTTCTGGAACGAAGGATTGTGGAAGTCCCTTTAGGAGATTTTCCGTTTTTGCCTGAACCTCTTCAATGAGGTAAAATGGGTTCCCTTTCAGCAAGATTTAACTGAACGGGAAAAAAAGGACGATTGGGGGCAAATCAGGTGAATAAGAAGGATGCCCCATCATAGTAACGTTTTTGCTGCTCAGAAACTGACTTGACAGATAGGGTCCTGTGAGCGGCCGCATTGTCTTGGTGCAACAGCCGTTCATCACTCCCAATTTTGGCTCTTTTTTTTCTAATTTTTCACGAAGTCTTTTTAGCACTTCAATGTAGTAGTGTTGATTAACAGTTTGACCACTGATGTGAGCGGAAAACCCACTCATATAACGAATTTCGGCTACCTTTTTGGTCTGAAATCGCTGATGTTGAGCGCCCAGCAGGTTCATCATCTTCAACACTAAACCTTCCTCCTGAAAACCTCTTAGACCAATCAAACACATGCATACGAAACAAAGTTACATCTCCATAAGCCTCGGTTAGTATCTGAAATGTTTTCATGGCTGATTTCTTAAGTTTTACAAGAAACTTGATGTTGATTCGACATTTTTCCGACAGAATACAGTTGCACGAGTTCACTCACAAAGATGCAGTTCTTTCAACTACCTTGATCGATTAAGGCGAACCTGGTCACATGGATAGAAGAGATGTGTAGGATGACGTCATCAAAACAGTTGTTGCCAACTCCACTTTTTTTCAAGCTACACACTTAGTCTCAGGGGTTTTTTTTTTGTGTGTGTCACACCTTGTATATCACTCAACTGTTAAGCTTGATACTCACATAAAATTTAAACTATAAATATCAGGTTCATAAACCTAATCAAAAGAAAACTTCAAGATCTAAATAAAAAAAATAAATATATATTGCGAGTAACTTTTTTTAAATTACTATCCTTATCAATTATATTATTTACAGAAAAATTTACTAATTTTTCCTAATATCTCAGGAAAGTGTAGTACGAAGATTTTATTTCAAAACTTGCGTTGGATCTCCATTGACACAGAGTTGCCCTTTTCTGATTTGTTTAATGTAAACTTCGAAAATTAATGAAAGATGATGAAAAGGCTACGTGTAACCTTCGTAACTTATGCAAAGCAATCACTTAATTGGATCGGTATATTAGTAAGCAAACCGCCTTGCTGAAAGTTCGAAACTACCTTTCAATTACCAGGAATGAAAGCTGCCGAAAATGCTAATTGACCGAATTAAAATTATCGATTACACTATGACAGCGCGGCGGTCTTGTTGGCTGAGCATTTTTGAGCCATGCCGCCTTCCAGTGATGAATGAAAATTTAATGGAAACCGAGAGACATGCAAATTAAAATCTTCCATGTCGTGCAGACTAAGTGAAATTTGATGCAGATATAACATAATCAAACAAACGAAAATTTCAGTGAGGACTTTCAAGAGGATTCTTCAAACTTACAAGAGATATTAGAGAAAAGGGATATCACAGAGGGAGAGAGGAATTGATCACAATAGTCATTTTATTATTTTAGAAACTCTTTCTAATAAGTGGTAACTAAATTTTCTATAACCGGCCGGGTTGTGTAGCTGGTTTGTCGATAGCTTAGTACGCCTAAGGTTTTCTGGTTCGACCGTGGCCCAAGTCGGTGGATTTTCCTAATGCAGAAAATCGACAGCGACCATGTCGTGGGATCATGTGGCATGTAAAAGATCCCTAGAGGGTCTGTTTGGCTTGAGTGCTCTCGGTAAAATTAAATTCCTAAAACAAGTTCGCATCGTCAGAGCTCAGATGCCTCCCTGTGGGGAGGAAACTGGGCTTCAAAATTCTTTGCGGCAATTGGTATCGTCTATATGGTGCCGCACTATAAAGTGATACCAGCTCCTGAAGAATGTACTGGGTCTGTAATAATAAAAATATGAATCCGAAACCTCGTTGGGAAAAAAAAGAATTCTATTGCTAAATCTTCATCAAATAAAGATTTTCTAGTTCTTTTTTAGTAACCTGAATTAAAATTATTTATCTATATATTTATTTTTTATTCATATTGATTTTGTGTATTATATCTATATTTTTTATCTTTATTATGTGAGGTTCGACTTTACTTTTGATTTTACACTTCGTGAGTAATTTTACCGTACTGTATCAATTTTACTTTTTCAAACGGAATCATGTTCATACCAATGTACAAAAGATCAGAAAGGAGCAGCATGTTCCAATTCAATAAATGTTCAATAATGGCCCATTGGCGAAGCCATTTTTTTGGCTACAAGTGACCAAACTACCTATGTGTAGCGAGAGTAATGAAACAAAGCCTAAATAATGAAAAGCTGAATTAATTCTGGCATCAAGATACATACCGCCAAATCTAAGAGGCCACTTATTCTACACTTTAGTCAGAGAAAATTGCAAGGAGATATAGACAAGATCGATATATTGAATTGTAATATATACTGCCTGAAAAGAAACATCCCCTTGTTACCATCATAATTTTCTGCGGATTTTACTAAGGAGAATATCTAGCTTGATAATTTCAGTTGCTATACTTGCATATATTTTAATATGATGCATATTTTTTTGCAACCTCTAATCTATAGAAGCATTTAATTCAGTAGAACGAAGAACAATAGTTCTTATTTTGACTTTCTAAGAAATCTAGAGTTATTATAATTGTATGAATAAGTCAAACCTTACATAATTTAGACTTTTGAACATTTTTAAGAAATTGAGAGGTGTGTTGAAGTCATATTCATCGTTTGCATTTCTATTGCCGAATGACAAAGTTATTCTAGATTCTTTATTTACTTCACAATACGCTCAAAAACAGCAATATTCGATCTGACGAAGATTGTATTTCACTTTTTAATTAATATTAAGCTTGAGTCTCTCCCGTAAAACTCTGTAGAGAATTGATTCATCGTTTGAAAGAATATTCTGAAAATTACACTGGAAGAGACAAAATCAAGGACGGAGAACAATTATCCAAGTAGTGCAAAAACCAAGAAAAGTTAAAGGTCATACTTACAAATGTAATCCTTTGTAAACAAAACATTGTAAATAGCGTCAAAAATTTATTTTGAAACAAAGTACAAAAGATACATTGTCGGCAGTATACGTATATACAGATCCACACAGCTGTATAAATTATGCAAAAAACGCACCTCAGATACTCGTCCACCATGTCACTGTCTATCTAAAAGTCTATCATGAAGCCTATGTCATTATCAACCTGTCGTCAACTACCAACCTGTTAACAATATCATCCAGGAGTTCTTGAAACAAGTTTTCTCGTGTATGCATGAACGAGGCATGACATTTTGCCAGCTGAAAACTTAGAGCCAGCTAAAAATTTTTTTGTAATATAGTACTTCTGGTAGTATGGAGTTCATTTAATACTCAACCAGAGGTGAGGAAATGGTTTCTCTTCGCTGTAGGACACTATACTTACTCTCTATGGTCATAGTTACGCTAATATCTCTCAGCTTGCGTATGCTACGCATTCTAGTTGATCGAAACTTTGTCTTAAGTCGAGAAACAACACTGTGAGTGATTAGTATTTCACTGAAAACACCGTTAGTCATCATTCTTCTAGTTCCCTAGTAATCTTTAAACTTTTAAAGATGTCTGCTGAATGTATTCAAAACTTGCCAATCATCAATTCATTTTTTTACACTCATATTTCAATGCAAACAGCATTTTCTGCAAGCACTGTAAACATTCAAACCCTTGTCGGCGCGGTCATATTTGCTATAACCACACCAAAAAAGAAATGTGCTGATATATTATACTAATGTATTCTTATTAATGTGCTTGATCTTGTTGCTGCATCCAATGGAAATAAGATCCGTCTTTAGATTTTTCCCACTAGAAGAAAAGATAAAACGCGAAGGTAAACCAACTTCCATAGCAATTCCACAAGAGAATCTAAAATTCCCCCTTTCTTTTTTTTTTATTAATACTTATCAAGTGCTCCTGTGCATAATTATCTGTTGAAAACTAGTGGACGACTAAAGTGGTTTTTATAACATCTTATCTGACTTAGTGAATACAAAAATGAATAATTTTTTCAAAACTATCATTCTAGTGGATATCGTTTTTTTTTTTTTTTGCTTTCGAATTTTTCGATTAACAAAACATATATCGCAAAATTAATTCAAATAACATTAACCACTTCAACTAACAAACTTTTGTTGATACTAATGGCACCAATAAAAACACTAGCTAGCACACCACTAACGGAAGTAAATTTCTCTTCAGTGCTAAGAAATTAACCCAACCGAAACTTTTAGTTAGGTTGCTTCTCTATTTTACTTAACCAATTTCCCAACCACTTCGAATCAGATTTAAAATGCACAAACACCCCCCCCAGTACCTTAATTACAGGGCATCGTCCGACATCTTGTCACGCAAATACACAGCAAGCATCAAAAACTCAAAAAATCAAAAAACCCGAATTTAGGCGAAAAAAATACCAACAGACCTTGCCTATTCGGAACAAAGGGCTGGAACCCTTTTAAAAAACCGGATGTCATAATGTATGTAAATGAACCCCCAAGGAGCAAGCGGGGGGGTGCGCAGTGGTAAACTTTATCTTAATGAGCATGAAGACTCTGAGGTAAGGCCAATAGCTTCAAGGGTGGAGTATGCATGTATGGATGTCTGCAAGGTTCATTTGCATAATTGATTAGGGAAGGGAATGTGATGCCTGGAATTTATGTCCGGGAATTTTGAATCGAATTTTGGCATCGCGATAGAATGAATATATGACAACCAACGTTGTTTTTCCCCAAGAGATAATTGATAAACTTTTTTAAAAAAAAAATTCGTTTCCACTCCTACAAGTATCGAAAAAAGTTAAGTATTTCGAAAAAAGGCTATGAGCCACGAATATACTGAATAACAAAGAAACACTAATTTGATTAATTGATTCGTGAATGCGGTCGTTAACTATCGGGGGTATTATGTAATCGCAAGATTAATTTAGAAGCCTTTTTTCCCTTCTTGCCATCCAGGTTTTTCCTTCATACTTAAAGGATTCAAATTGACTGAAACCTCTGGTAATGATCACGTGTCAGATTAAATTTTTAAAATGGCGTGTTTAAAGTATTTTGAACGTCCCATTTTGAAATTAAGTTAAGCGTCGTAGCCTACCATTTTTTTCCGCATTTTTTTGGGTCCTTTAAGGGGGAATGGAAATTTAAACAAATATAATAGGTTGTGTTTAAAAATCTTTTATTACTTTTTTAAAAAAATTCCCTCCGCGTGTTACGCAATTTTTCCCTTAACGATACTTACCCAAAAGAATCCGTGATCGCTTTCGTTGAAGTAGCTAGGGAAAAGGCTGATTATTATCTGTTGAATATTCATGGAAGATTTGCTTTATCTATGTGAAGTGGTTGTTATATAATAACTACTAAATATAAAAAATTTCCTTTTTTTTTCTCTCTCTCAAGGATTCACAACAAGAGTAATTATAAAATAGTTTGAACAGATTATTTTGTTGTGCAGCTTTTCCAAGAACATTTTTAAAAGCATGTCCATTTGTTTTATTTTCTGAAGAAGAAGAAGAAGAAGTCCTTAATTGATGTTTAAGTACACTGGATAACCCTCGACACAAAAATCTAAATGATTCTTAAGTATATTATAGTAATTACTTGCATAACTAAATAACTATTTATAACGTCAAAACAATTTACTTATTCGAGGAATACAAATGGTTTAATTTTCTAAAACGTTGCTCTGAAAATTAAGAGTTTGCATTGAAGCCCAATTTTGCTTTTTAATTATATCTAATTATAACCCTCTTTTATAATTGAAAAAAATTCAGAGTTAAACCTTTTTTAATATGACCATTAAATCACTCACTTTTAAATCGACAAAAAAAAGGGGTTTGTGTTGAGAGATTAATGATTTTATAACTAATATATCTCATTATCAAATGATGACAATATTTTTAACGCGTTCAACCCCCTCTGATATCTCCACAATATTCCCCCTGTAGGTCAACATCTAGAAATCCGTCCCTCTTGGAACTCATCACATAGTTATAGAATAATATTAATTTATATGATCAAAAAACCCAAAAAAATTTCTTAATGGTTCAGTTAAAATATAAGGAGGAAAATGAAAAAACTATTTCTATGCAATGGTCCAACGCAAATTTCACTCTATTATTGTGGTTTAAATGTATAAAAAAGGAATATATGGAAGATTTCCACCTGAGGTACGAAAAAAAGCCAAAATTTATTTTATATATAAATATATATATATATATATATATATATATATATATATATATTTATAAAAAAAAAAAAACTGAAGGATTACTCGTAATTTCTAAACCCTAGAATGTTTTTCAGAATGAAGATACGTTTATGTGAATGGTATTAACGTCCCCTTCAGCTACACGAGGGTTTTAGCGACGGCCCCGTAATTTTGAACCTGGGTCAAGTGACGTGGATGAACCGAGCGGGAAACCCCCCTCCCCAAACTACCACCCTCCAACAGTGGACGTTTGAGATCTCGACAGATTTAACGTGCACCCCTTCCCTACACGGCGGGTCTTTGGTGGTTGGGCTCGAACTCGTGACAAGGCTCGCCACGATCCGATACCTTGACCACTGTCTACCAGGGCCCTCAGGGCCAAACTCTGGCATGGCGGTCAGGGTTTCCCCGTAACCATAATAACCAGGTTATCATGGCTTTTATAAAAATGCTTTGAAAAGAATGCTTCGGGTGTGGATTTACGCAGATGTCACTGGATTTATTCGAATTTTTATACAAAGAAATCTAGACGCTCTTTGTTATAGCTTAAAAACTGCAACAGGACAAAAATGCAACTCCACAAAACTGGTTAATCTTTAAAATTCAACAGAATATGCATTATGATAAAACTAAACATAGGTTTCCTATATTCGAACAACTGACAAAAGGTATTATATTACAGATGATATACTTTCCATCTGCATTGTTTTTATTTCTTTATTTCGTTTCAGCTCTTGACAGATTTAACGTGCTTCACGCCCCAGGGGGTTTTTGGTGGTACGGGGACGAACTCGACATGCCTCCCCGATCCGATCCGACCAATGGCTACCGCACCCCTGATACGTTCTGAAAAACCTTTTAAGTTTTTATCACTGCAATTATGTTTACCTCTCAGTCGTTGATATGATAACGTTGCAGACCTGCCAACCATATTTAAAATTTAATCACTGCATATATTTACATTTCCCATGTAACTACAAACATATTTTCTACTGTCTGTCTTGTTTTATTTATAGTAATTGAAATATAAAAAAAAATTTACGAGGTTTTGAACTTAATTCACATAATCATTGTAGCTTCCAAAGTTATTTTAAAAAAAGACAGACTTGCACAAAACGCCACAAGTACTAAGACAGTTTCTCAGTTTGTGGGTGAAAAAAAAAAAAAAGTAAGCCTAGAATTGAGGTAACAAAAAAGTAAGATACATCAAACAGAAGTCATTGGAGACTAGTGTTTTAAAAAAAAATTCTGAGAATTTCTACTTGAAGAAATGTAACGAAATCCTCACAAAATCTGTATAACTAACTCGGAGAATTTCGCACTCGGAACACTTTGACTCGGCCCCGAGAAACGGTAGATGTAGAAAGCCATAGCTTTCAACGTAAATATATCTCAATAATCAATTAATTTAACAAGTTCAGGACCATGATCACATACATATATGTGATCATGCTCCATTCAGAGCCCATGGTATAACATATGTGAAATTGCGTCTTTCCCATTCTGAGGCCCACGATTAGTCCGTGTAATCTGAACTTAAATGTATGGAATTTGGAACGATTATAGATTACAAATTTCGGCGTATTTTATTATAATAATGATTTTATATGAATTTTTAAATGGAGTTAGGCTTAACAGGAAAAATCGCCCGGTTCTGAACGGGTTAAGTGTACGATAGAAAGATCAACAATCGCAGACTAATATAGACATTATATTTATTATATAACCAGACGATATACATCGCATTTCCTTTGAAAGATGTGGAGTTAAAAATTTGTATTAACATTAAAGAAAGAAAAAATGAGGAGGAAATTCTTGCGAGATAGCTGGATGCAGCCTTAGACATATATGCTTGTGAACTTGTCCTTTCAAAGACTTGTGCCTTTAAGAGAGCATAAGAATTGTGGGTCTTCCCCTCGGCATTTTCCCAAAACTGTTTTTTGAAGAATCTATTCAACGAAAGAAATTCCCCAAATTTCAAGCCCTAAGTTTAAAGCTCAATAACACAAATTTTTTTCCCCCAGTTGATTTCTGCAAAAGCTGTTTTCAGCGAAACTCTATTCAATAAAAGAAATAAGCCTGCCAACTTTCAAGTTTGTAGGATTAATAGTTTCGGAGAGTGAGTGAGTGAGAGTCGCTTTTTTGATATATATACATATATAACACAGAGTGAAGTCAAACAAATAATTCATTTATTCATTTTTCTTACTTACAGAACTACACTACAAATAATATTTCAGCCTAGAAGAATTCCAGATGGTCCAATAAGAACAGAAACAAATCACACAAATATGTCTTACAATAACTCTTTCAAAAGAAAAACACTGGCTCTTGTTTGAATACATCATATTCAAAGACTGGCTTCATTCGATAGAACAAAAGTCAAACCAGATATCGATTCGCTGTTTGTATCGATATTAAGAAACTCAGTTATTGCTTGTCAAACAAATGGAACCTGAATCTTGTTCCAATGAAGATAGAATCATTAAGGAATGTAAATGTTCATTACCATAAATTTAATTAACACTACATACAGGAAGAGGATAATAAGCCAAGAGTGATTATTATTCATTAACGATCAAAAGTGTCGAAAACATCTGACGATATCAACTTGTACAGAAAATCGGAAAACAATTTCAGGATAACTGCAATTCAATTCCACTGACATGATGACTTGAAATTAATATCGAATTTTATGGAAAAGTAAAAGAAAAAAAAATAACAAATCAGCTTCTAATTTAATTTTTTTTCCCCTGCATTCTCATTCGATTCGATAAATCAGATTTTTGTCCTCTTAATTTCTAGGCAACGAAGCAGATGCGTATGTTACTGTTGCCACTTATCAAAAAGAAATTAGAATGATAGCAACAAAAAAAAAATGTTCTAATGGCGCGCAAATAATTTGGAAAAATGTTCCCCAAGAAGAAAACTGATTGGCTAATGTCTAACGAGTCCCTCGTCAGAAGTTTTAATAACAATTCCGATTATTTAATCGATATGTTACTAACACGAAATCGGAATCTTTTCGTCGTTAGGAAACGATCTGGTCGTTATGTTCTGGGAGTAATTAGAAGCACCGGCAATTACTTAAAAATTATGCCCAAAGTTACGATGTCCTATGACGCAATTAATGCATTCGACCCACAGGAATCAGCCGAAGGAAAATTAAGATACGGGGTAAGTAAGGAATTATTAATTCAACCGATGAGCCGTACCAGATATCCATCACAGGCAGTTGAATAACTGAGTGGTGTACCAGACCTTTTACTACCGCCTAAATGATTCTAACAAAAAAGTTTGATGTATGAATTTTCTTCGCCGAAATTAAAACTCGATCAATTAAAAAAGAAAAATTATGACTGGAATAGCAAGGTACGTTCAAAAATACGCTGCAAAATAAAGAACAAATTATTTGTTAATTAATTTTATAACCGGTCCAAGCTAATTCAGTATCATAATCTTAAAAAATGCAAATTTATACCCTTCACATAAAACATTTGGATACTTTCTTTTCTAGTAAATATGACTAAGAGTAGTCAAAAATAGCTTCAAAATCCCGAGATAAAATGGTGGTTTTGCAGTAGCTTTAAAATTGTGATTAATTTAATTCTATTTTCAGTTGTTTTTCATTAAATTAATGCACCAAAATGCCATCAAAAACACTTAGTGTAACTTTGATATGAATTTTATAGAGTTGGCAACTAAGTTCTCACCGTTTTTATAATATGAATTTTTGGATAACGTTTAGTTCCGCGTGTCATTAATATTTTTGGCATGTTTTAAGTCTCTCCAAAGAGTTAATGTTATTTTTCAGATTTATAAAATGGAATGTCACGTTGGAAAAGGAGCATTTTTTCGACACTACCTTCTTTTTGCTTTGAATCAAAATTCTAAGACTAGAAAACTGCTCGTGACATTTGTGATGTATATGGAGAGGTTGCCATTGATAAAAGAACCGCTCGTAATGGTATATAGGACAAGTTCAAAAATGCTTTCAAAAACGCGCCCCATTTTGGCCGTCCGGTTGAATCTGTTGAAGATCGATTAAACCAACTTTTGTGGGGAAATTATCGTCAAACAACAACTGGCAGAGAAAATGAAATGCTCCCGCAGTGTTATAGAGAAGCTCTTCACTCAATAAGAAAGGTTCAGAATACTTTTGAAACAGCAAAAAAATGGCGAGAACTTAGTTGCCACAACCCACAATATATTAATCTATTCGAAACTTTGAGACAAATTCTGGTTTGATAAGTTCTGATGAATAATTCTTTGCATATATGCGAGAGTATCGGAAATTTAATTATTATAAAGAAATAACGAGAGATATGGGGGCAAACTTTATTCTGCGTATTAATTTATCTTTGTGTACATAATATTGTAAAATTACAGCTTCTTATGTTGCGATTTGTTTGGTTTCAAGAAGATGCACAGTATGAAGAAAGTCGTATGAAAGTACTACGTAATATGAAGATATAAAGACTTGCAGTGTGAAAAGGAAGGCATTGGTAGCCTAGTCATCATGATCACGGACTCGTAATCGGCGTGTCATGAGTTCGGGCCCTAGTGCCACTGAAGACCCACAGTACAGAGGGATTGTTTCACGTAAAATCTGTCGAGAATCAAAGCCCCCCTCCTCCCACCCATTGACGTATTGAGGAAGTTAGGAGAAAAGTGCCAGGTAAGACGTTGTCCTTGTCACTTGACCATGGTTCAAAATTACAATGTTCGTTGCCAATAGCCTTCGTGTTGCTTTTTAGAGTGACGTTAACACTCACTCACTCATTCAGTAACAGTGCCTAAAAACTAATCCACGATACAGTGATGGAAATTTATGAAATATCGTATCAATATACAGGGTGGTTATGATCAATGCTCCGTTTTCAAAATGGTGTAAAAAAAACACCCACTGCTCAGAATGACTTCATATTTGAACTAAATATACTGATGAAGGAGAAAACAGCATGGCATAAGAAAAGAAAATTCTTTCCGTTTCATTGATCCTTTTTGTGTTGGTCATGGCCGAGGAAAATTTAAAACAGATTTTACTCATCCAATGTTGTGTACCCTGTTGGATGGGCAAAAACTGTTGAATAAATTGGAAATAACTTTTCCCCAAAGAACCGAAACAATCATACACACTAAACAGTACAGTTGGTTTAATGTGCAATCCATGCCATAGCCATCGTAATTCGAATCAAAATACCACAAAATTCACTTCCGTTATGTTGCTTACAGCGCTATCTATAGGCACACTTTGGAACCCTTTTTTTATGCCATATATAGTTTTCCCTCCGCCCCTTCAAGATATATTCAGATTAAAGTTGAAGTCATTCTTACCAGTTGTTCTTTCTTTAATGCCATTTTGAAAGAGAAACTTTAATTTCAATCACCTTGTTTAAGACCTACATACGTATGTAGCTCGTCATATGGCACTATTATGAGGAGAAAAAGGAAATTTCACATTGGCCATATGTCACTCACATACAATCCAAAAAGTAGAAGACCATCCTTCACGGACGATGTTGCTACAGTAAAGAAAGTGAAGTACTTTATCCTATTAGACCAAGTAGTAGCTATCTAAATCATCGCGAATGAGACAGGTTTGTGTAAAAACATTTGAGGAGAACTTCACATGACATTAAGATCACCATGTTGGATTCCACGATTACTGACTCCGTTTCAGAAGCAAACACAGTCCGATCTTCCGAAAGAGCTGTTTAATCGTTTTTAGCAAAACAAAGATGATATTTTTGATCGTCTGGTTTCTTTGAATGAATTTAAGATCTATCAATATGGTCTCAAAACAGAGAATTCTAAGTACAGTTACTCACTCCCCCCTCCCAGGAAAGCCGATACTAAAGTTTACAAGGAAGGTCTTGTTATCTGTTTCTTGAGACTCTCATGGAGTCATCTTAAGAGGTTACCTGAAGAAGATTCGGATCATCATAAATTATTTGATGGAAATGGCGTGAAGGAGCGAGTTATATCAACGTTGCTCTATATAGCAACACAAGAGCTATTAGCTATGGACCTCGTAATTCTGAGCCTCGGTCAAGTGATAAGGACGAACCTGAACTACCACGTTCCTTTCCAAACTTCCATACCATATCGATGGGAGGACTTTGATTTCGACGGTCAGGGGATAAGGACGAACCTGCTACCACGTTCCTTTCCAAAAACCCCCATACCGTGCCGATGGGGGGACTTTTTATTTCGACGGTCAAGGATAGGACGAACCTAAGCTACCACGTTCCTTTCAAACCTCCATACCATGCCGATGGGAGGACTTTTGATTTCGACGGTCAAGTGATAAGGACGAACCTAAGCAACCACGTTCCTTTCCAAACCTCCATACCATGCCGATGGGAGGACTTTGATTTCGACGGTCAATGATAAGGACGAACCTAAACTACCACGTTCCTTTCCAAACCTCCATACCATCCGATGGGAGGACTTTTGATTTCGACGGTCAAGGGATAAGGACGAACCTGAGCTACCACGTTCCTTTCCCAAAACCCCCTACCATGCCGATGGGAGGACTTTGATTTCGACGGTCAAGTGATAAGGACGAACCTGAGCTACCACGTTCCTTTCCAAACTTCCATACCATGTCGATGGGAGGACTTTGATTTCGACGGTCAAGTGATAAGGACGAACCTAAGCTACCACGTTCCTTTCCAAGCTTCCATACCATGCCGATGGGAAGACTTTGATTTCGACGGTCAAGTGATAAGGACGAACCTGAGCTACCACGTTCCTTTCCAACCCCTACCATGCCGATGGGAGGACTTTGATTTCGACGGTCCAAGTGATAAAGGGCGAACCTAAGCTACCACGTTCCTTTCCAAGCTTCCATACCATGCCGATGGGAGGACTTTGATTTCGACGGTCATGATAAGGACGAACCTGAGCTACCACGTTCCTTTCCCAAAATTCCATACCATGCCGATGGGGGGGACCCTTTTATTTCGAGGTCAAGTGATAAGGACGAACCTGAGCTACCACGTTCCTTCCAAGCTTCCATACCATGCCGATGTGAGGACTTTGATTTTGACGGTGGTCAAGGATAAGGACGAACCTGAGCTACCACGTTCCTTTTCCAAACTTCCATACCATGCCGATGGGAGGACTTTGATTTCGACGGTCAAGTGATAAGGACGAACCTAAGCTACCACGTTCCTTTCCAAACCTCCATACCATGCCGATGGGAGGACTTTGATTTCGACGGTCAAGTGATAAGGACGAACCTGAGCTACCACGTTCCTTTCCAAACTTCCATACAATGCCGATGGGAGGACTTTGATTTCGACGGTCAAGTGATAAGGACGAACCTGAGCTACCACGTTCCTTTCCAAACCTCCATACCATGCCGATGGGAGGACTTTGATTTCGACGGTCAAGTGATAAGGACGAACCTGAGCTACCACGTTCCTTTCCAAACCTCCCATACCATGCCGATGGAGGACTTTGATTTCGACGGTCAATGATAAGGACGAACCGAGCTACCCCGTTCCTTTCCAAACTTCCATACCATGCCGATGGGAGGACTTTTTATTTCGAGGGTCAAGTGATAAGGACGAACCTGAGCTACCACGTTCCTTTCCAAACCTCCATACCATGCCGATGGGAGGACTTTGATTTCGACGGTCAAGTGATAAGGACGAACCTAAGCTACCACGTTCCCTTTCCAAACCTCCATACCATGCAGATTGGAGGACTTTGATTTCGACGGTCAAGTGATAAGGACGAACCTGAGCTACCGTCTTTCCAAACTTCCATACCATGTCGATGGGAGGACTTTGATTTCGACGGTCAAGTGATAAGGACGAACCTGAGCTACCACGTTCCTTTCCAAGCTTCCATTACCATGCCGATGGGAGGACTTTGATTTCGACGGTGGTCAGTGATAAGGACGAACCTGAGCTACCACGTTCCTTTCCAAACTTCCATACCATGCCGATGGGAGGACTTTGATTTCGACGGTCAAGTGATAAGGACGAACCTAAGCTACCACGTTCCTTTCCAAACCTCCATACCATGCCGATGGGAGGACATTGATCTCGACAGATTTAACGTGCATCAGTCTCTTGTACACGATGGATCTTCAGTGACACCCGGACTTGAACTAGCGACACGCCGACAACGAGTTCGTGACCATAACCACTAGGTTACCGTGGCTAAGAAAAGGCGTGATATGAACACCAAAGGCATCCGTCTTTTTTTTTCTTTTCGATAATGCACGATCTGCTTAAGACCGTATAACACGTACTCGTTTCAAACAATTTTTCGTCCAATTCGTGCAATTTTTACTCAGTTGCCATAGCAACCGCTTTAGAACAAGTTTTTGCTAGCGAACTCAAAAAGTTGTTCCAAATAAAAATTGCTTGAAATTCCAGCCAATGGTGTTCTTCGGCGCCCTACGTCATAAACAAGATGGCGGTTTCGGTTTCGTCTAACACTTCAGATATGCCGTGTAATATTTTAATGGTGTACAATATTTTAACGGAGTATAATATTTTAAATAGAATGGTGCTCTTTTTCTGTTTACGCCCATCAACAAAAGCTCAAGTGAAATGAAAGAAATAATTTTGGATGTTCGTTTTCCGAAGCAGAAAAATCGGCGAGAAATTTTTCAATGTGAAGATAGAGCGCGGCTGACGTCAGAGCATGTCGTTTTGTTTACGGCAACCCGTCTCCCTCAGATTCGGTCAAAAATTGCATGAAAAATATACGTATGATACGGCCTTTACTTATCTCGATGTGCTCTTGAGGAATAAAAGCAATTTTGCCACGAACACCATGTTCTCCGATTTCACCTCAAGTCATCTTTTTTTTTTTTTAATTCCAAAACTCAAAACAAACAAACAAAAACAATGGGGGAGTGGTTTGAGATTTGACAATACAAATGACATCATTCAAAATGTAGAACAATAGTTTTCGATGCACAACCCAGTGAGCTCTACAATGACGATCTTCAAGAAACTCTGAATCACAATTTAATTTACGTCGCACTCTGAAGCAACATGAGGGTTACTGGTGGCGGACCTCATAATTTTCAACCATGGTCAAATGATGAGGTACGGTACTTGAGCAGACAACACCCTCTACTAACATCCTCATTCTTTCCAAGAATGTTCTTTGGTTGACGTTTTATGTTTCGCAGTGAATACAGTCTATTATTTTTTTAAAACTGTAAATTTATTTTTAATGTTTAGCAAGTTTCCTAGATTTATTCCCTAGAAGGGATTGACAAAAGTATTGCTAAAAAAACCGCCTATAAGATAGCCAATTTCCTTACAAAAAAATATTTAATTATTATATGCATCCATATATTATTATAGTCCGCAATATAGTGATGTTTTATAATGCGCTAACCACAACCCCGTTTGCTGTCTCTGAAATGCTATTAGAATAATTGCAATATCACTGCCTTTCAAGAACTTAAATTCTTCGGATGTTTAGCAAAGACATTAAGTCGTCAAACATTGAAACAGTACAAATATTTTGCTTCATTTTATAGCAAATATTGTCAGATAAATATCCTCGCCATTTTTCTAATTATAACGTTTCATTGTAAAAACGTAATTAACTTTTCAATGTAGTTCTAAAAATTGCCTTACCCTAATAATAAAGGTGAACTTATACAAGATCGCTTCGGGATAGTAAATTAGCATGTGGTATTAAACTGATTACCAAAAACCTCCGGGAATTAAAACTGAGTATTTTGTGTACTCATTTGGGCATTTGTATACTTAAAAGAAAAGTATAATACATAACAATATCTTATATTACATTAATAATCATCTCCTAATTAATTAAAAGTTATAAATATATTATTTTCTGTTTGTACAAAATTCTATCAATAAAAATTTAATTAAATTATGGTATCCATTATAGGCAGATTTTTTTAAGGCTATCTGTTTTCCCCGCACTTTAAAAATTCATTTCATCTAATGCAATAAAACACCACAGAGCTCTTAACCTTTTTTCTTTCGATAGAAAATGTTTAATATTAATATCGCATTCTGCGTTTTCACAGTTATATATTTTAAAAAGCAACATTTTTATTATATTATTTATGCGCAGTATTTTTTGATGAGGAAAAGTTCTTACTTAAAATAAGATACGCAGACGAAAGCTCCGAGGCGTAATCTTTATGCTAAATATTATATTAAAAATATATTGGGTTAAGGAAGGGGGGAAGGGTTGAATACCTCCCCCCTTATGTATATATCCCACTGCTCATTCATGTTTAAATTAATTTTTTCCTTTGAATAGAATGCCAGGTTTCCTTTTTATACTAAAATGCTATAATTTAAAAAAAAAAATTAATACGCATATTATATATTTTGTTGTTATCACATATTTCTGAATTGTATTTATTCATTACTAGGAATGGGGGACCAATCCCCCATTATAGCAAATTATACAATTGTTCATACTCATTGATCAAATTGTAAAACTGTAATTTACATGTATTATGTAGTTCTAAAATTGCATTATTAGCAAGCAACACCGTCCCTGAAATAATAATGGCGTTTCAGTGAAACTTGGCGAGGTATTGGTGATACATCCAAGTTGGCATCATTTTTGGTGACCAAATTTGGCGACTAGGCAACCATATGGATGCTTCGGGAAATCACTGGAGAAATCCATAACATCATAATCTATGACGTAAGCTAATTTTTCGAGAAAGCGCTGGAAGGTAGGGAAGGGAATCCTAGGCAAATCGTTCTTGGCGCTCCTCTTCAGTTAAATTCAAATTTTTGAGACTCATTTTTACTAATTATACCTTATGCTCAGATAAATTTCTTGCAGCATCATGATAAACTCTTTTTATATTGAGAGAGATAACATATGGGCATCTATGTTGCACAATCCATTATGCTGCAATTCAACCTTATATTAAACTAAACTCAGTAGCGCAACAACTCATGAGTGTCAAGGCCTACTTGGTCCATCTCAGTATAAGTGACCATTGGGCACTGAGGTTCATGAGCAGATATCCCGATCAAGTGGTCAGTCTGAAACGAATCCCACAGTGTTTAGTCCCTAAGTAAGCTTGGTACTCATTTATCAACCCACTGAAGGAGTGAAAGGCTGAGTCGACCTTCCCCAGCTCGAGGATAGATAGATAGATTGATTGATTGAATATTAACGTCGCACTGTTCAGCTACACGAGGGCTTTTGGCGACGGACCACGTAATTTTGAACCATGGTCAAAAGTGACGTGGACGACACCTGACTGGCACCCTCTCCCTAGCTCCCGCACCACACCAACGGGGAGGACGTTTCAGCTCTCGACAGATTTAACGTGCATCGCTGCCTATACGGCGGGTCTTTAGTGGTACTGGGCTTGAGCTTTCATTAAGGCTAGCCACGACCCGATACCTATACCACTCGGCTACCGCGGCCACAGCTCGAGGATAGAACCCCGGACCTGTGGTGTGGAAGCGCGATACACTACTACTTGGCCACTTAAGTGAATGTAGCCATCTCTTTTACTTTTGTTAATCATACGATGAAATTTGATTACAGTATTTTTCCTATATTTTTAAAATGGAGTGAGTGAATATTTATTAACGTCGCAATATAAAGCAATACAAGGACAAATGGCGACAGACCTCGTAATTTTGAACCTCGGTCAATATCTAACATGAACAAGGAAAAAATATTCTGAATTTTTATAAATTTTTTACTAAATCTTACTCTTATCTAATAAAATCATGAATTTTTTATGATTGTCGTAAAATGTCCGCGCGTAGAAACTCTTATGCACTGGACGTTTTCTCCCAAGGCACTGAATACATCAAGTATTTATAATAGAAATGTGCTACATTTTTTTCCTTCGTAAATTCAGTCATCCATTGTTTTTTTTTTTCTTCTATCGATCCATTTGATTCATAAATATTAAACGTGTAAATATTAATATTTCATGGATTGTATGCAATGATTAAATGAATCATGGACACGAAGTTATGTATTCATTCCTTTTATCATTATTATTATATAATCAATATATCATTATTATTCTAAAATATATCGGGTCAATGTAAAATATCAGAATATAAATATCAGTATCAAATAATTTTAAAAGTAATAAATAGAATAGGATAGAAAATTTTACTTCTATGCGTGATTAATACGAATTAATATGCAGTATAATATGAATGAATTAATGGATGTAAATGAATAAATGTTTAGTGTAATATTCAACGCGCGATTGATTTAATATCTCTCAGAGCCAGTAGCGCACACTGAAGTGTCAAAGGTCCAGACCCCCCCTCCCAAAAACCCTTTAATTTTTTCCAATTGATTATAATTATAGTATATGGTACGTAAAGTAAATTCATTATTTATTCCGTGGCGGAGTTAATTTTTATTAGTTAATGCTAATTATTTATTCAATAGTAGTTTTTTACTGTTTTGTTCCCAAAATCGACAAAAGGAAATCAAAGAAGCATATTAAGAATGGTGAACTTCGACCCCTGGACACCCCCCTTGAAATATTTCACCAATTGTGCTACTGCTCAGAGCATACGTTCGAAATGCACACCTATAAAAATGAAACTGAATTAATAGTTTTTCATTACTAAGGGAAGCAAAATATAAGAATACGCTAGAAATTGATCGAACACACAAATTAGCACTCATACATTCGGGCTGGCTCCTTGCTATACTTTGGTATGCCTGTGCAACAGCCCATGTTGCTCAAGGCCTACTGAGCCCATCTCAGTTTTCGAGATCTTGGGCACTGAGGTGCATGAACATATGTTCTGATCAGGTGGTCTCAGTCTGATGCGAAATCCCATCGTTTAGATCCCAAGCAAGCTTGGTACTTACTGATTTATCGACCCACTGAAGGGATGAAAGGCTGAGTGGTCCAGTCCGGGGTTTGAACTCTGGACATGTGGTGTGGAAGTGTGATTTTCTACCACTCAGCCACTGGGCTAGATACATACAAGTACAACAAAATCTGAATAAAAATGTCGCATTTGAAACAAATCAATGATTTGAAAATATGAAAGACCGCTTCCTAATAAGAATAAGAGTCTCTCTCCCTCTCTGTATGTTTGGTTTTCATTGTTACAATATGTATTATTTAACTAAAAAAACTCTATCTCTATGTATATATATATTGAAGAAAAGCAGCTCATTTACTCTTTCATCAGGACAGTGCCGATTTAAGCTCATGGGCGCAGAAGATCTATAGGCCCCCTTGTCACTGGCGGATCAAAATTTATTACCAGAAAACCTGGTTAAGTCTGGCTTATCCGGGCCCTTCCGGGCCTCGGCCTCTGGATGCCCCATGGATAAACCGGCACTGCATCAGGAGATCTTTGGCATCAAAGTAGTAAGTAGTGAACCCTGAAGATGTAACCAATCAGAGGCCCTTACAGAAGTGAATTAAGAACTCTGATTGGCTACATCTTCAACGCTCGCCACTTACTGCCTTGGTATGAATGACCTTTTGACATAGAGATTTGAAATTTGGTAGACAAGTTTCTTTTGCTGAATAAAGATCCACTAAAAATTGGTTTTGTGGAAACCAACTCGTAAGGGGATTTTAAGAGGCGTTATAGACTTTTTTTTGAGGTATTCGATTAACAGAATTTAGCAGGCAAATATCATTGCTGAGTAGATTTCCGCCGAGGACGGTGTTTTGCGGAAATCGACTCCCAGGGATAAAGAAGGGGTAACGAGAGCGTTATAGACACAAATTTTCCTTTTCTTGACTGTTAGATCAACAAACTTAAAATCTGGCAGACAGATTTCGCGTTTGTTGAGTGGAGATCCTCTAAGAAAAAGTTTTATAGAAATCTCCGAAGGAAAGGGGTGAAGTTATGAGGGTCTAAAAGATAAATATACTTCCAGTCAGTGAGAAAATTCAAGTCTATAAGAGCTATAAAATGTTTTAGACATAACTGGAAGTTTAATGCTGGGCTGAAACAACAGATATCATAACTTTTAAAAGAATGCACGATCATACAATAACACAAAACAACCAACAAAGTGAGTGAGCAGGGGCTAATTACGTATATTAACAGAATTTTCTTTAATTTCATACGAAAATTAAACTAAATAAATTAAATAAACATTTTGACCGAGACGTAGGCGTAGTTTTAATGTAAAAAAACCCGTTTATGTCAATGTAAAAATGTATTTGAATGTATCAAAATAACTTGTAGATTCAGTTTAATTACACCTCCGAAATTAAATCCTCAGCCTTACGCATATCAACACATTCGTGCAACTAACTGCATTTGAACTCTGTTATATTCATCCAGCAAGATCCGTCAATTACATTCAGATGGGTTTAACGATGTGTTACATTTTGCCCACCAAGACGGAGATATAAATTGTCTCCGTAATGCCGCCTGTAACGACTTGGTTGCAGAGTCTACTTAAATCACCTGACCATCTAATATAGCCACACACTCATACATGCCATACACAAGATGACATCACCACTTCTAAACGACCTTTTACAAAGAAACAATCAGAAGTAATTCTGAGTTCGTTGTCACAGATGAGAGAACAAACGAGAACAGGCAAAGTGGCCAAACGAATGACTTCGGCAAAAAGACAGGAGGGGGAAAAAAACAATAACAGAACCACAAGAAATAAAAATTAATGCTTCTTCAGCGCAAAGGGGGTCCTATGTTCTCTTTTCCTATTTTTGGTATGACTATCTTAGAAACCGGATATACACATTTTTTCTCCAAAAGCCTTGTCATTCTGTTCCTCTTTTATCTTTTTACTTCTGTTTTTCATTTTAGAAATTAAAAACGACAGCTTTACTTCCTATATTCTTTTATTTTGTAGTAGGTTTCTAAAAACTGTTTCTTCTTTTTATTTTACCCACCTTTCTAGTATCGAGTAAGATTTTTATCGATCAAATATTCCCATTCTTTATTCTTTTTTCTCTTCGCACCATTTTAACTGTTCTAACACGTTTCATTCTTTTTTTTTTTTTCTTTTTGTATTTATTTTATTTATTTGTTTCAGATATATAATCAACAAGAATGTCCGAAAGAATGAAAAAATATAAACCTAAAGTAGTTATATATCACTTAAATTTGTTTGCGGATTTCGCAGATGTTTAGCCAAATAAAAACTAGCAAAAATGAATGATAGGATGCTTTTTAAAGCTAGCTGACTCTGGCATTTGGTGACGAATTAGACTCCAATCATTAAAGAGCGAGATGTAATTGAGTTAAAATAATTGAATTAGAGTTGTGTTTTGCGAAACAACGCCAAATCTAGGGAGTTTTTTCCCTCCTCTATCTCCAGAAGAAGTATTTTAAATGTAAGTTAATGAAAAAAAATTCGAAAATTAGCAGCATACTACAACAAAATATATTTAAAAATTCTTCTATAACTTTTTTTAAAATCGTATTTGTTTCTTTTTTATGTTTTTTAAAACCATATTCACCATCCTGTTGTTTACGCCAATAATGTTTGTTGTTTTTATTCATGCTGTGTTATTAAACAGCTATTTTTTTTCTTTGTATTTGAAACGTAAATCAAAGATAATCTGTAAAGTATTTATAAAACATTTTTTAAACAAAAAAAGTCTTATTTGAAAAGTCTTTTTCCATTAATACTTTTTAATATGTGTTCCCAATCTTTGTTTCAATGAACCAAATTCTTTAAAATATATATATATAAGCTATTTTTTAAAAAAATATATTTACATAAATATACATATGATTTGAAATATAGATCATCTTCCAATAATCATTTATTATCAAAATTTACATAAATTTAATTGATAAAAACAGCAAAATTAATTGATGAGACGACAAAAATAAAACGTATTCAATATAGGGGATTAAATTCATTTTAGATTTTATTTTGTACCTAAGAGGCTTTCCAATATTATTACATTTTTAATATTATGCATTTAATATTTCAATAATTTGTACTAATACAAAAATGACAACACATCTATTTAACATAAGTTCAAAGTTATATGGGAAAAAATATTTATATATATATATTCAAAGAAAAATACATACATATAAAAATTGCTTTCTTACCAAATCTATTTCAAAATTATGTGAAAAGAATGGATTAAACTCACCTGAAATGAAAAAAAAAGTAAAATTTAATAAAGATTATATTTTACTAAGAGAGGTTACACAAAGCAAAAATCATATACAACGCTTAGAAAATTCACAATAAAATAACCTACAAAATTCTCACAATGATTGGATTATTTATGATGACTATTAAGTAAAGAGAAATCTAGCTCTTCCACAGTAGTCTAAAATTTCAAATTTTAAGATCTCACGAGTATCATAAAACTCAACTTTTCTAGATTTCAAATTCATTTGAATTCAAGAGGCGGAAAAGAAGGTTTTCCGAGTCTTTGAACGACTCGCATTAAAATGGAACAGCAGTAAACGATTTAAATGTCTGCCTTAAATTGGATATTGGATGCTATAAACAGAATAATGGTATGTTAGTGAAAATAACATATATATTACAGATTTTATTAATAACCATGAATATATTTTAAAATAAACATAAAACATTTTATAATGCTAAAATTCAATAATCCCAAAATGCATTGCATATTTAAACATATTCACGAGGGCAGACGATTTTGAATGAAAGAATGCAATTAGAATTTTTTTTGAATTGCATATTCGCTTTTGTGTTTAGAAATTAGTTGAATTAAGTGTCGAATTTAATTTTTAACACATATATATTTTTTAATAGTTTTATAAAATTTTATTTATTTTTCAAGTTATGTTACATTAGAGCAGAGGTCATGGTTCCAACTTCATTTTTTTAAAAATATCTTGCCAAAAAAATAATTTTAATCTCAAACTGTTCTTATTTATACATGAACACAAATTAAGCAAAAGAAAATCAATTTATTGAAATCAAAGTATGAGAACAAACTAAATATCAAATAAATATTATGTAAGGTTGCTTCTGAGAAATGTTAAAAGGAACACAAGAAAATACAAAAGGAACAAGAAAATATCTGAACATCAACAGAACATATTCCCATTTACCATCTTGCGTGTATACGATCTTTTCAAAATCTTCAACCTTTAAGTGTAGGGTTTAATATGCAACGTTAAATTTTCATTTAGTATAAAAATATAAAGGAAGAATATTGGATATATTTTTATTTATGAGAAAAACCATTGGTTCAAATCGAAATAAGTACTCTAACGAACTGTTTTCAATACAATAAAAAGGATTGAATATGATATTTGCTATTTTTCTCTCAAGAAAACTAGGTTTTCGTTTAAATAAGGATAAAATGTTTAAAAAATGTTTAGGTATTTAAAAACTACTGAGTTTTTATAAGAATAATTTCTATTTTAGCTTATAAAACCCAAGAAGAGTGATTACTTACCATCCCCTCCCCTACAAATTGAAATAAATTTCCTAACAAACAAGACATTTTTATATCTCCTAAAACAATTTAAGAATTTAACATGCTTTACAAGCAACACGTATTTTTTATATTTCAGAAAGAGCACATGCTTCTTTTTAATTTTCAACAAAATAAGACAAAGCAAATTTTAAAAAAAATGATGAATATAAATATGTCTGAGTACGGGTCAGCGGTTCAAATAACACTTATTTCGAAACACCATTAAATATTATTTTTTTTTACCCCGCTAGACTACAACAAACTCAGAGAACAACAGAGGAACACAGCTATTTTGCTTTACCTTTACGTCAAAAATTTTCCCACGTTCTAACATATTCTCTATTCGCACACACACATTCCCTCTCTCTATACCCCACAACAAAAACTACGGAACAATTCTTCCAACTATTAATTCCACACCCGTCGTGGGAGGTAGCAACTGTCTAGGAAAAGAAGAACTAAAAAACGACAACGTCAGATTGCAGACCAGTCTGCTACTATCGCCACACGAAGATGTTTTTTCAACGATGTACCCATTATGGCAAGGGGCGGGCAGTAAAAAACAATTTGTCATCGCCACACACCTCCTTTAAATCCCTATGAATCACCAGTCACTTAGGGGAGCTGCAGATAAGGAACCCCACACAAAAGTAAACAAATAAAAGAGATGGGGGGTCGTACCCCTGAGTATGCCCGGGGGAGTGGACATCATTTGGGCCTCTTCTCTTCGTAGAGGTACTAAATAAAGTTTCGTTTCTTTTTCTTGTTGCTGTTGGTGGTGTTTCCCCCACTCTGCTTCAAGGGTGATGAATTGCGCACTGGGGGATATGCAAGGAGGTGGAATGCATTGTGAATGGGGAAAAGGAACAGAAGACAAGCCAGGTCTCCCACAGAGTCCTGGCATATATGGACTTAGGTGATTGCAAATGCTTCATAAAAACACACGTCGTAAATCTTAAGCTTGACGCCTGGCTCGTTCAGCTGCCAGACGTGAATAGCTATGACCTCCCCTCTCGTAGGGAGGGGGTTGACTAACAATTACCAACATTTTTACAGTGATTTATAGATCTTTGAAAAAAAATAATAGGACGAGATGATGGTTGTAGGTATGTTTCCTCTTCGACTGAAAAGTAACATTTGCCATTATAACAGAGACCCATGCAAGCGATGAAAAGGAACAATTTGTTAACAAGGAAAATTATTGACCTTAATGACTTTTCTTGTTCGAGGAAAGATCAGTTTGAGGTTTCTACGTTTTGAAAAGAAGTTTTTTTTTTTCCTGTGACAGGACTTCATTATCATATTTGAAGCAAAGTAGAGGAAGTACAAAATGATGTGTCATAGACATAAGTCTCACGATTTTTTATGCCTGATGTACACCTCAAATATTCAGTATGAATATTTTATTTAAAAAATGCAATTAAGATATATATATATATATATATGAAATAATTCTGTAATATTTCTGGAGAGTGGTAAAAATAATTGTAGATTTAGCGAGTGGATGTTATTACTGTAGCGAAACCACACACACAAAGGATAGGGCGTGGCCGGTGGTGGGTGATTCTTGTATGTTGATACATTTTCTATTATGGGATTATGAGGCAGTCTTGTAAATTAGTGAATCCAATTTATTGAATATCTTGAAACACATAAATATATATATAGACGGCACAACGCAGACAAAGAAACTACAACACACAACACAAAGCAGCCGGCTACATGACTACAGAGAAACGAGCGAAGAGAGAGGGGATTTCCAGAGACATCGGTTTTTATAGTCAACGGAAGACCGTGTGACATTTTTGTAATAGGAGCTCTGATTGGTTACAATGAGCGGGAAAGGGATTTAGGATGTAATAGTATTAGTCGATTACGATTAAGATTCGGACGTTAGTTTTGAACCTAAGAATTAAAGATTATTTATAGATTATTAAAAAGAATTAATTAAAAGTACGTTAGAGGAATTATTGCATATATATATAAATCAATACTACCTACCCGCTTCATTGAGTACTTTTTATGATGCTGTATGAATAATATACAGCTTATATAAATTATTAATATCTAAGTCTTTACATTAAGCATTCGATTGAATTAAAAAACTTTCTTATAACCGTCTGGTTTTATAAAGACAGACTTGGATTTCTAAAATTGAAGAATTATCTTTTACACTCCCGTAACCCCCTTACGTAACTTTGAACCGTTGTCTCGGTGCTTTAGAGTAGTGGTCGGCAAAGTGGTGGTCCGCGGACAACTACTGGTCCGTGAGAAAATTTCGTTTGTCCCCAGAAAATGGTGGAATATATTTACTCATCACGTTAAGTTATGTGTTTTAAGATTCATTGAAACATAATTCAATTCATAACAATACATAAAAAGAACACACACATGAAAAGGAACATTCACCACACTAGGACTGGGTATAATGCTAAAAGTTTCTTACACTTAAACCCCTTTTTTAATGGGGTTTTTTTTTTTTACAATTTTTGTTTATTTTATCATGGTTTATTAATAAAGCTTTCATAATTTGATTACAATAAATAGTTTCATTTTATTAACTAGGTACATTTTATGTGTTCTTAAATCAAGATTTTTATAAATATGTTTAACCTTTAAAAAATCCTGTTAGTGGTCCGCGTGATTTAAATTATGAATTTTTTTATCCGTGTAGTCAAAAAGTTTTGGCGACCGCTGGTTTAGAGGTAGCCATCCCCCCATAAACCGTTTCGGGTTCGATCCCCGGGTGGGGTTGAAGATTTTTA